>CM071866.1:2878680-2933997 GCA_036759665.1 Gynandropsis gynandra | reverse complement strand
TTAGGGAAGGGTATTTTTGAAGCGTTTTAGCCCTACGAGGGTATATCTGATATTCCGCCTATGACTTTTCCCCTCGAAAAATAAATGTAGAAAATTTGTAGTTTTAGAATATATTTATCTTTAGACGAATGAGACATCATCGCTTTGACATTTCCTCATGCTTTTATTTGATGTCTCGTTTCATTCTTTATTGCTTCATTTGATTTTTTTATATGGGAATATAACATAAAAAATCCAATTATTTTATTTTAATTTCTAAAATATGAATTATTATTTTTAAGTTAAAAAAGTCCAAATTTATATTTTTTTAAAAAAATACTAATTTTAGAGTATGATTAATTTGAAAAATTTGTGTTTTTTAGACAACATTTAAAATTCAAAGAGTTAAAATATGATTTAGTGTTTTTGTTTGTGTATGGATATAATTAATTTAATAAGTTTGTGTTTTTTAGACAAAATATAAAAGTTCAAAAATTTTTAGGTTCAAAATAATAATTTGAGTTTTATAGGCAAAAATTAAAAAGTTTGGTATTTTCTACACTTTATTTCTAAAATTAGTGTTTTTAAAGCAAAAAAAAATAAATTTGGATTTTTTTAGCTTAAAGATAATAATTCATGTATCATAAACTAAAATAAAATAATTTGATATTTTTTATACTATATTTCCTTTTTATATTGATTAACCTCAGATTTTCACTAAATAACGAGCATCGTTTTCGTACGGAATCCTTTTCTTTTTTTATTAAGATATATAAATCTTGAATTAATTATATACAGAATATGAAAATAAGAACTCGATATTTGACATACTTATCCGACTTGATAAAATTGGTTCAATATAATCTCTTTTTCTTCATAGTTGGCTAAGGATTCTTACTTTTTATATTTTGACTCTGATTTTCCATCGTTGGTCATATTTAAATTCAAGTTTATCCTTTATTAGTTGTATTTTGATTCAGATTTTCTAGAATTATACGTATTGTTTTATAAAAAATTCAGTTTTTTTGTTCTTACATAAATAGTTTGTCAAATATACATACAAATTTTATTAATATCAAATTTTATTTAATAATTTAGGGTTATTTAATATGATATATATATAATCTCATAATTTATATTCTAACAAATAATAGATAACACTGCACAACACTCCAATCACATACAAATTCGGTCATATAGTATGATCGTCACAATTGGATATCTAATATAAAAAATATTGAAACCGGAACGGGTAAAACTCTAATATCATGTCAATATGAGTTTGGATTACACTAAACTAAAAAGTTATTTAAAAAAATTAGGATTTTGTAATACCATATATAGATTCATAATTCATATTCTATGATCTTATTAAAAATTTTAAATTTACAAAATTACTGGAAGGATTTTTTGTTTGTCCCTAAACTCAAGACATTTTGTCGTCCCTATATTCTAGACGAATTAGGAATAGATTTTTGTTTTGTCTCTAAGTTTTGGATGCAAAAATTGTTCCTAAATGTAGGGACGAAACGAAAGTTCGTATTAAAGACGGACCAAAAATTTGTACGGAATCTCAAAACGAATTAGAATTTTGGGTGGATGGCATATCTAGTCTATAATTTGTCCTTATTTTTTAGTGGGAAAGAAAACGAAAAACAAATTAGAGGAGGAGGAATAACGAATATTCACAAATATTTAATTATTTGTATTCGACAAATATTTCAATATACTATTTGTAAATCTGGATATTAGTATATTGAATATCCGTTAAAAGAAGGTATTTTGTTGGATATCTACATCCGAGAAACCATGGATACACAAATGAAAACATGGACACACGAACGGATAAACAAATTCATCATGGACGTCGAACAGACCACATACCACATATAGATGAACCATTGACCACGAACATAACCATGGATGCACAAACAACATATGGACAAACGAAATAACCATAGACGAACAAACCACATACAAATATACCACAAACAAATCACAACAAAGCATGGACGATGCCAACAAAAAGGGAAAGGGAAAAGAAGAGGAAGAGAAAGATAGGACAAAAAGAATGAAGCAAGAGAGGGGAAGAGGGTAGCTCTGGACAAGGTGACAAATCATTTATTATTCCATGTATTTATATTTTTAGCAAAATTTTTAAATTAAAAGTTTTATTATTCATAATGTGCTCATTTAAAATTAAATTTGTTATATGCATACATAAATAATTGGAAAATCAACCTATTTCCCCTTGAAAATACTACTTTAGTTCTATCCTCCTTGATTTTGACCATCATTCGATTCACCTCGATTTTTAGTTTTCATTCGATTCCCCTTCTCAACCATAAAAAATATGACTAAAACCTCCTTCGTTATTTATTCGTTAACCGACTCGGTTTTGACCACATTTGACCCGAATTTGACTTTAATTTTGACCTGAATTTGACCTAATTTTGACTCAATTTTAACCTGAATTTGTACTTAATTTTAACCGAATTTTAACAATAGATCAAGTTAATTATTCAATTTAATCGATTTATTTAATTTCGAGTAAAATAGAGCATAACTTTTTACTTGAAATCAATTAAACGATATGATTAACTCGATTTGATCCGATTTTGATACAATTAACAAACTGTATTCAATTTTGATTCGAAATTAACTAAATTAAATAAGTAACTTGATTTTTATGAAATTATATAAAAATTAACATTCATTGTTGATGTGTGTAGTAAATTCGCATCTAATTTACTAAAATGTAACATTTAGAATAAATCGAGTCAAAATTAAGTACAAATTCTGGTTAAAATCGAGTGAAAATTGGGATCACAATTTTGGTCAAAATTGGATCAGATTAGGGTCATATCGAGGCAAATCGATTAACTCGATTTGATCCAATTTTGATATAATTAACAAAATCGTATTCAATTTTGACTCGAAATCAATTAAATTGAAAAATTAATTGGATTTATTGATGATATTCAGGTTAAAATTAAATAAATTTTGGGTCAAAATTAAGTAATAAGTTGGGTTAAAAACGAGTCAAAATTGAGATCACAATTTGGGTCAAAATTGGCTCGATTTTGAGATAAAATTGAGTTAAATTTGAGGTCAA
This sequence comes from Gynandropsis gynandra, assembly GCA_036759665.1. NCBI lineage: Eukaryota > Viridiplantae > Streptophyta > Magnoliopsida > Brassicales > Cleomaceae > Gynandropsis > Gynandropsis gynandra. The sequence goes on along the minus strand of CM071866.1, from coordinate 2,930,903 downwards.
ATTTGGATAAAAATTGGGTCAGATTCGGGTCAAATTTTGATTCAAATTTAACCTTAATCGTGTCATCAATTTTGACTCGATTTTAACCCGAAATCAATCCAATTTTGACCCAAATTATGACCCCAATTTTGACTCGAACTTGTACTTAATTTTGATCCAAGTTAATTTTTAATGTTACATTTTAGTAAATTTGATGTGAATTTAGTACACACATAAACAATAGATGTTATTTTTTAGATAATTTCATAAAAATCAAGTTACCTATTTGATTTAATTAATTTCGAATCAAAATTGAATACAGATTTGTTAATTGTATCAAAATCGGATCAAATCGAGTTAATCAGATCGTTTAATTGATTTCAAGTAAAAAGTTGTACTCCATTTTACTCAAATAAATCGATTAAATTGAATAATTAACTTGATTTATTGTTAAAAATCGGGTTAAAATTAAATACAAAAATTCAGGTCAAAATTAAGTGAAAATCCGGGTTAAAATGAGCCAAAATTAGGTCAAAATTGAGTCAAATTCGGATCAAAATTAAAATCAAAATTGGATCAATATTGGATCAAAATTGGGTCAAAATCGGGTTGGTTAATGAATAAATAACGGATAAGATTTTAGGCAGATTTTTTATAGTTGAAGGGGAAATCAGATGAAAACTAAAAATCGATGGAGAATCAAATAAGGGTCAAAATCAATGGAGAATATGACTAAAGCAGTATTTTCGAGGGAAATAGACTGTTCTCCGTAATGGATTTATTAAGTATTTACGTTAACGAATAATTCAGATAATTAAACCGATTATTTGTATTTTTATTTTTTGAATATATGATTTCTTTTATTTGTATTTTCTTATCCGGATAGTTGAATTATCTGTTCTAATATGGATCGAGTACATATACTTCGAATATTTTATCCACACTTATATACTACAATATAATATTTTTATTCATATTCAAATTCATTTTTATAACGTGTATATCACAATTGGATCTAACATCGAAATATCTAATTAGGACGAACCGAAGTCTATTATTACGTTAAAAGAATTTGAAACCAAATTCAAAAAATAATTAAAAATTTAGAATTGAGCAAAATTATATATATATGTATGAATTATTAATTTATATCATAATCAATATTAACCAATACCATACATATTAAATAAGGGAGAAAGTGATAACAAAGAAAAATGTTAATAAGACTAGGTTATAACCCGCGCAATGCGCGGATAAAATTTTACTTTATAAAGATGAATTTGAAAAATATATGTAAATTCAAAATAAGTTATGATATTATCTTCGTTTACTTATATACTTTAAATTTTCTGGATATTTTATTATTTATTTGTTTGTTTTAATTTTAGAGAAAATGTATATTAATTAAGAGATAGATTGACATTAATTAGAGATGGTAAATGATATCATGAACATTAATTTTTTTCATTCCAAATGTTTTCTTTCAATAATATATATATATATAATTTTAAATACTTGTAATTTTAGTTTTTTAAAATTAAAATTTATTAAAATAAGTTAAAATTAAAATTAATAGATAACTAAAGTTAAAATTAAAATTAATTTGTCAAGATAACTAATTTTAAATAATATATATAACTAAAATCAATATTTTTCAATAATTATTTTGTTAACTTTTTAAAATTTACTGAATTGATTTCAAATAAATATATAAACATTTTTGTTTTTAATTATTTATTAATTTACTAATTTTTTATTTATTTACATGTATAACAACTAAATACCCTTTAAATTTAATATAAATATTTTTTGTTTCTTGAAAAATATTAATATTAGTAATTTAAAGTAATTTATGAATGATAATTAATATAAAATAAAAAACAAAAAAATTACTTTCGTAATGTGAAAGCTTAAGAAAAGAAAATGCATGAAAAATAAATATTTATTAATAATTATTTTGTTGAAGTTTAATAATTTATTAAATTTTATTTCAAATAAATATATAACCTGTTTTGTTTTTTCATTATTTACTAAGGCCCTGAGTGGTGGAGTCGCAGCGAAACGTAAACGCGGCGACTACGATTTCTGGCGACTCTGGGTGATATTAAAACCGACCGGTGGAGTCGCATTATACGAGGATATTTTTGTAATTTTACTCAAAACGCACCAAAATACACTACTAGAAAATTCAAGATTAGGGACGGAATTTGGGGACCGACATTTCCGTCCCTAAATTTAGGAACGGATTGTACACGGATTAGGGACGAAAAATGAAATCCCTCCCGAATCCGTCCCCAAATTTGGGTACAGAAGAGTCGTGCCTAATCCGTCCCTAATTGCGGACCAATTAGGGACGGATAAGTAAGTCGTCCCTAAATTGGAGACGAAAGTTTCTCGCGTCTCCAGATTTGGAGACGGGCAGGTCATCCGTCTCTAAATTTGGAGACCGACACGTCATCCGTCTCCAAATTTGGAGACCGACACGTCATCCGTCTCCAAATTTGGAGACAGACACGTCATCCGTTTCCAAATTTGGAGACGGCAGAAACCGTTTTAGGGACGGCAGAAACCTTAATTCTGTGTTATTCTTAATAACCGGACCTTTAGACATCCTTCATTTACTCACAAACTTTCTCCCAGTCATCCACCACGTCCTCCTCTTCACCTGATCCGTCCACCCGCAAGTTTCCGATGGCTTTCGAGCTGCTGCTTCCGCCAAGTCCGGTCACCGTTTCACGAGCCGAGTAGCGATTGGTGTTAGACAATCGGTAGACTTTGAAACCCTAAGTTAAGAGCAGATCTCAACGTAATGTTTGAAAATTGGAAGGGGGAAATCGGAAATTCGAAAATTGGAAGAAAAAATTTGAAACGAGAGAAGGACCTAGGGAAGGGGAAGCATGGCAGCAACATCAATGGCGAAATCGGTCTTCAAATACCTCATGGCGATCTCGTGGGAGTCCATGACGAGTTCACCGTGACCGAATACCCTAGAACTGGGGGCGACGAAGGCTCTACGGAACTTCATTAGGATGTGGAGGAGGTGGAAGATATCGGCGACGGTACGAAAGAAGGTGACGAGGACGGCGAATCCGGTGTCTGCAGCGATCGCAAGCAGGTCCGCCGACGTAAGGGACGTAGAAGTAGAGAGGGTCGATGAAGAGTGCGAGGATGGCGGAGACGAGGAAGACGTGGTTCCAGTAGGTGACGAGCGATAGACGGATTCAGTGGTGGAGACTGACCAGTGAATCCATCTCCAAAATTTGGAGACTGAAAACTGAATCCGTCTCCAAATTTGGAGACTGAAATTTCCGTCCCTAATTAGGAACGGATTGGGGACGGATAACATTTAGAGTCGCGCAATTGGGTACTACCGCTGGTCGTCCCTAATCCGTCCCTAAACTTGTTTAGGGACGGATTAAGGACTGATTTTTAGTCCCTAAAACCTGATTTTCTTGTAGTGATACAAACGTGTATATATATATATATACATTTATATGTATAACAACTAAAATATCCTCTAAATTTAATATAAATATTTTGTGTTTCCACCAGTCAAATCCTAAGTTACTAATTTTATTTAGATATAATATAAATATTTTGTGTTTCCACCAGTCAAATCCTAAGTTACTAATTTTTTATTTATTTAGATATATAATAACTAAAATATCCCTAAATTAATATAAATATTTTGTGTTTCTTTATCATATTAATATTACTAATATAAAATTCATTTAAAGTAATTTATGAATGCTAATTAATGTAGAATAAAAAACAAAAAAAAACGAATTTGATGATGTGGAAGCATGAGAGAAGAGAATGCATGAGAGGTCTCCAAATTTATGAACTTTTTATATAAAGACTAGGAATGTTCACGCGCGATGCGCGAGTTAATGATTTTTTTTATTACTAAACGAAAGCATTAGATTGAATAGTTAATAAATTAAATTTTGTTATGATAATTATTTATGCATAATTTATAACAATCGATCTAGACTCTTATACACCGTCTGCTCCTTAGTTCAATTCCTACCTCTTATTACTTTGATTCATGGTCCTTTGTGAGCTATTGTTCACTCGGAGAAACGAATGATGGAGGAAGGGAAAGAGATTTATAAGAAACGAATGATGGAGGAAGGGAAATAGGAGATTTAGAGAAGGTGAGAGAGAGGATTATATTAATAATTATAATCCTCTATAAACCAACTTGTCAGCAACACTGCAGATAACACAAAGCGATCCACCTAGTAAATTATGTTAATATGTCTTATCAATTTCACTGTAGTAATAATGAGTATAATGAGAAGGTGAGAGAAAGGATCATATTAATAATTATCATCAATTCTACGAGCAACACTACTGAAATCTTCGTGCCAATTGTCCAGTATAATCAAGATTATGTTCAAAGTATCCCTACAATACAGAGACAACATGCTTTTGATTATTGTTAATTATAAAGTCAAAACTAAAAGATGAAGAATGTTATGATAAATACAAAAATCCTTCTTCCTCACAACAATCTTGACCATCTCCCATATAAATGTTTCTCAGTAATTTGAGAATAGGCCAGAGTCTTCATCTTCTTGTGGAAGAAGATGAAGCGATGTTGCTTGCATTATCTTCAATTACGAAACCTCTATTTCAATTACTCAACATGAGGTCATATGAAAATGAGCAAGGATTCGACCAGATCCACCAAGAATTCCAGAACGCCTGTATATAGCTGTTGGAGGAAAAGAACGCATCTTATTTTTTACAATAAATTTTATAAATAAATAGATTCTTTGGATAACCCATATCCAATGTAAGTTAGAATTATTAAATTTTGAAATAAATAGATTTTTGGATAATTCATATTCAATGTAAATTAGAATTATTAATTTTTATAAATAAATAGATTCTTTCGATAACCCATATTCTTTTGATAACCCATATTTAATGTAAATTAAAATTATTGGATCAATTTAGATCGGGTAGTCCAAATTGGAAAGCCTGCTATAATATCATGACCACCAACCTGAGAGACATATTCATTCAAATTCAAGGAATAGTCAGGGAGTTCACAGTGAAGCCCATTAATTTCAAACTACCTCAAAGTCAAAAGAGTTGATTTCGCCACATCATCAAAACTCATTCATTTTGGTTTTGAGTTCTTTCAATGGTCATCTTGTCCGAACGCTGACAATTGGGGATTTAAGTACCCACGCCTCAACTGAAATGTTCCATCCGTGATATTTAGATTCGCCAATCACAAAAATAATTCACCAAAACTCATTTGTTAGATTGATATTACACGCACAGACTGTTCCAATCGGACATATGTTACTATAGCTCTACTATCTTGGGGCGTTTCCTGCACTTCCTTTTCCCGGGAGCTTCACATGCAGAACTACTCTTCTCTACCGTTATATTTTCTTCATCGCTGTCATCGCTGCTCCCTCCTGATTCAGAGTCGCTATGCCCAGCAGCCAAAGGAATCACAGGGCTGAGTACCAGCGATTGCTGCTTCAGCTGCGCTGACTGCTTCAGACGTGTTTAGATCAGCCACTCCGAGCATCAAGTCCTGTGGTTTGAGATTCACTTAGTCCGCTAACTATAAATCAAAGGCTTTGAAATGCTTATATCATTTTTCATATGAACAGGTAATACATAAGTACCTAGTGGGGTTATTTCAGAGAATAAAAATGACAATAAAAATTTTCAGTTCATGGACTTTCACGTGTACCCAAAATTAGATGTTCAAGAACCTAGCTGTTTTCCACATTCTAATATAGAGAAGATCCAAATGATACATAGTCACTTATAGTTCCCAATTCTAGCCTATCTAAATAGCACAAGGGTCGCTCCTCAATTGTAGACATTTCTCTCATTTTTTTTGAGGTTGCCATGATCCCTAGAAGATTTACTTTCTCTCTTTTGAAGTTGCCTATCCTCTAATCGTCGATGCATGACAAATTATCGCAGCTAAATTGATCCCTAAAATAAGACCAAAAATTTAAAAAAATGCAGTACAATCTGATATCATATAGAACCCAATATGAAGAAGAAATCACCTCTCAGCTTATGTTCTTAATGTAGTAAACCAAGAATATCATCACTACCCAGAGCATCAAAAGTGTCAAGTTACTGCACGTTGAGAAGTTAGATATCTCCAGAAGTAGATCAACACTTTAAGAGGCAGAGGCCATGCTATTCAATATAGACAAGTCCATATTAGAGCAAATCATCACTATTCACCACGTCAGAGGTATACTAACCTTCTTGAATATGGATTTCTTGTATTTCCCTGAACGTTCACATGCAGAACACTGACAATGTATGCTCCTGGCTTTCTTTGAGACAACACAACATAACTTTTTTATTGTATAAGGCACCAACGGAAGTGGCATTATTGTCAATATAAAAAAGAGGAAACAACGCGCTAGTTTCTTCCATGACAGCCATTGGACCCTTCTATCTAAACAGCCCTAAATCACAGAGTCTAATGTTCCTGCAGAAATAACTCTGGTTAGAATATGGAATCCAACCCCCGAAGCAGTGAAACGTAGAACCAGTATACACTACATGAATATTCATGTGAGGTGTTTCATCCAATTCCTCTAGGGAAGACAAACTCTATAGAAAATTGTAGGGCTATATCTTGGGGGCTCAAATGCGTAATACGAATTGACAAAACCATTCTCCCAAAAGCTCAGCAACTATTTATTGCTCATATTTTCCCATCTTGGAGTCAAAACCAACCCAAAAGATTCAATTTGGTACAAAAAAAGTTTAGTCTCATAGATGAAATTAGAAGAGAAGAACAATAGTTTACATTGACAATTAAATTTCACTAATTGAAATCATCTTAAAATCCAAGTAGCGCTAAAGTAGATATATTCTGATTTGACTACTATATCACACAATTATGCTCTATACAGGCTTCTCTTTCCCAATATGCATTGGCAAATATCGCAATACTGAGGAAAAGATGGGAATTCGAAGATCAAATCATTACTCCGCAGACTATCGACCAAATATACAAATTTGGTAGTGAAACATGAATAATCATAGCCCTTAGCTACAAACAGAATCCGGAATCGATCAAGAAACCTTACCCAACATCAAATTGAAGCGTAATTGAGCTAAGCACAGATGAGCCAAAGGTCAAATTAGAAAAATTGAAATATGGGATCGCAATATATAATGAAATGGAAGGAAACAAAATGAAGAAGAAGAATGAGGACAAGACAAAGGAGCTCATGAGAGAGATTTATTCAGAAAAGCTGGAAGCAAAGAGTAAATTATTTCTTTCATCTGATTTTTGCAACCTGAGAACGAACCTGAAGAAGATGAGCACGAATCTGAGGAAATCAGAACCTGAGCACGAACCTGAAGAAGCTTTTGGAGAAGAGCTTGCTGCTGGAAGACGGGTGATGTGCGGCGTGGGAGATTATTGCAGGGTGGATGTCGCGTTGAGGAAATCGTGGGCAAGAGAAGAGAAGAGAGATCGTGGGGAGGGTGGGAGAGAAGGTGAAATAAATGCAGGTGGTAGCTGAGAGGCGAGAAGCTCTCAGAAACCATCAAAAACTTTCTTTTTAATATATAGATTTGGCGTAATTAAATGTTAAACCGGAGCAGACCAAATATATGGTTTAGATTCCGGTTTACAATGAACCGGTTTACAATTCCCCGGTTCGATTACCTGTTAGCGTGTTACACGAAACGACGCAAGTCCCGCCCTTTAAAATATTCATCCCAATCTATCGTCTTGTGTTTCCCATTGCAGCTGAAAACCCCAAAAATTCCTCCACTCTTCATCTTCTCATCAATGGAATCATCATCATCAAACCCTAGCAACGACGAAGACGATCTGTTCATTGTTGTACCAGACGAGTTTTTCTATGATTGCTCGCCGGCCCACGACGATTCCGACCGTCCTTCTTACTCTCATGCGATTACTCCTCCGGCTGCCGCTAATCTCCGGCGGAGGAAATCGGTATCCGGTGGAAAACTGAAGTATCCACATTTGGGTATGGCCTCTTCTTCTTCTTCTTCTTCCAATGAATTTGGGGAAACGATTTTGGTGGAACAAAGCGACGAGCTTTCTGGCGGTGCCGGAAAAATCGATGAAGATGTTGATGCAACTGAGTCAGTCAAGGCTAGATTCGATCCGGTTCTGGAACAAGGGAAGGATTTGGGTGGAATGGATTCGCCTGGAGAACAAACTGAATCATCTGGGAAAAAATGGAAGGATTTGGATGCGAATGATTCGGGTCGGGACCTGGTAGACCCGTTACAAGTTGGGAATACCATGAGCGCTGAGAAAAGTGGGGAATCCACGGTGACGACGGTGACTGACGACCGAGTTGAAGAATCTGCCGTATCGGCGGCGGTGTCGGCGCCCAGGGAGCCTTCTTCGGCAGAACGGTCTCTGCCAGAGATAATGATCGGGCTAATGACCAAAACAATTGAGTTTCAGGTCAGTTTGATGATTAGCATGATCACGTTTCCCCCGCGGTTGTGCTATGGCTGTTGTGTCTTTCTTCTTGACCCATTTGGAACAATGAAACGCAGCAAACGCTATGTAATGACGAGGGTTGCAGAGATAAGGAATATGATGTTGGAGAATGCGGATCCTTTTATATCTCATTGGTTCAAAGATTACGATTCCATGTTGAACTTTGTGTTCAAATTTGGATGGGGTTTGTTTTGGGTTATTTATGTGGGTATAGTGTTGATTACCTTGCTGGTTTTGGCGCTTGGCCTCGGCGGATTTGTGATAAGGCATTTGGCTGAGGAGCCATTGGTGGTGAAGGAGAGCTTGACTTTCGATTATACCAAGAACACTCCTGAAGCTTATGTTCCTATAATTTCTTGTCATGGTGTTGGTTGTGATAAAATGTGGAAGATGAAGCGCATTCGGATTATTCCACAAAATCAAAAAGTAGAAATAGGTGTTTTATTGACATTGCCAGAGTCTGAGTACAACAGAAATCTTGGCATGTTCCAGGTATTGACATGATCTATCTAGCTCTTAATGCATCTGTTTTAGGAATATGCATCCATGGCATGCTTGTTTGAGACTACTTCTCGATATCTCTTGATGTTAATTCACAGTCCTTTTAGATCCGATTGATGGACAAGAGGGTTTGTGAGTGTATCTCGATATACAAGAGGGGTTTAATCCAATTGATGTTTCTTGAAGGTACGGGTGGATTTGGTATCTGCAGATGGTCATATTCTTGCTAGTTCACGGCATCCATGCATGTTAAAGTTTAGAAGCGAGGCTGTACGGTTTGTTCAGACACTTCTCAAGATTGCTCCATTGGTGACAGGCTATGTATCTGAAACCCAAACCCTGAGGTTAAAGTTCAAAGGGTTTGTGGAGAAGGAGACTCCTACTGCTTGTGTAAAAGTAATGATGGAACAACGGGCAGAGTTTCGCCCTGGAGCTGGCATCCCTGAGCTGTATGATGCATCAATGGTGCTTCAATCGGATCTGCCTTTCTTGAAGAGGATGATATGGAATTGGAGGAGAACTTTGTTTGTGTGGATCAGCATGAGCATATTCACCATGGAATTGCTTTTCACATTGGTATGTTGCAGACCTTTGATCATTCCGAGAGCAAGACATCGAGAACGGATAGCGTCTATCAGCCGTACTTCAAATCTATTAAGCTGTCAAGCAAGAAGCTGATGAATCTCGAACCAAGTTTGCATGTTTGTAACACAAGTGGTACTTGGGAACAAAGTCTTTGATGAAATTGTAAAATTTCTGTTTGCTAATCAACACAGCATTGTACATATTCTCAAACCTTTAATCATCAGTCCAACCCTACTTGCATATTGTGTCGGATCAAAGTTCTCGACCGTTCATGTCCGAAACTTGACGACTTTCCATCAAAGTATTCCTTTACCATGCATTAGGGTTACGCAAAATATTCGAAAATCTGATTTGACTTGAAATTCGTCTTGAATTTTATTTAAATCCATAGGTTTGGATGATGTAATAAAATTATCAAACCTATTGGTTTGGGTTAGTTTTTTAAAGGTGTATCAAGCGGATATAAAGTATATATAATAATTTACAAAAGTATCTTTGTTTTTAATAATAATTACTAAAATATCATTAATATTAAGATTGATATGAATCACCTTAACGAAAATCATAAGAGGTTCGAATTCGGATAAAAATGCTACTCGTTTGGGTTCGACCCTATCACGCATTACTTGTCTCTTTTTGTAACTAAAAAATGCTACTGAATCTAAAAGTTAGGATTATCCGATCCGTATATATGAGATTTTTGTTTCACGTTATAAGATTATTTTGCGTCGATGACGGTTTTTGTGATTTTCCAATGATATTCACATGCTATCTCAAGATAGTTTCTTTTTTTTTCATTCTTGAATATCCGATATTACAAGCATCTTTATTGTTATCTTTTTTTTTTCTAATACACTTGAATGTTATCATATAGAGCTCCCAATACATGTAAGGTGAAACCATTGAATAAGGAAACATCCTTCTTCAACTGAGAAAAAAACCAAACACATACACAAATAAAACCAATATTAGATCATCCGATGAGCGAAAAATCTGTTCGACGCATCCCTCATATCATCATAATGGCAACATTCGTCGAAGAACTCAAGGAGCTTGATCAATTCTCGATCTTTCATATCATCCACAAAAGGTTTTATAAGAATTCCATTCTTTGGATGCAATGAGAATGAAAATGGATTGTCATCAACAATTAAAACATTCTTCAAGTCATTTGTCTCCACCAGAGACAAGTCTTTCACATATTTTCCTTTCACTTTCTTACAAGAATCTCTATATAGCCGTTGTGAGATCACTCGGTTCTTATCTAATTTGTCCAAAACCTTTGAAGCATATTCTGTAATCCCCGCCGTAAAAACTACCACTTTGTAGTTTTTACTTATTCTTTCTAAAAACTCGTTAAGCCCTGGACGTTTCACCACAAACAACGGTATTACCATCCCTTCAACGTTCACCCTCACCATAAAATCATATCTAAATTTTGGTGGATGCATTGTTGAATGCACCAATGTTTCGTCAAGATCTAAAACAATTGTCTTTTTCTTTTTTCTAAATTTCAGCGGCTTGTAGCTTTGCTTTGTACGAACGAATCTTGAAAAACAACGCAAAAGGCGACTGTGGAAAGTAAAGATGGACATGTTAAGGGATGCAAAGATCGAGCCAGCGGCTGCAGTGGCTGCAATCGAACCAGCGGCTGCAGTGGCTGCAGTCGAGCTATTGGATCCACGGTTTGCCCTTTTGACATATCCCTCCAATGGTGTCTTTACAGTTCCTTTACAAACCATTGATCTATATCTCTCACAATGTATTTGGTTCCTCACTCAGACTCTTTATAAACATAAGTCCAGTAATAACTATCATAAAGTTCTTTTCCAACCGAATCACTACATTGGGTGTAGTTTAGTTTATTTATGGAAATTTAGTTGGTAAAATCTATAAGACAAACTATTTTTAGCAAATAAATGGTTTAGACATTGTCACATGGGATCTTAGTTTTGCTATTACCTGTAGTTTCGTATACATATGAATCAGAAAGGAAGTATTTAGTTTTATGTTTATAATCATATATAGATATAGTTTCAGTTAGATGATAGAGGCTCTGAGATTATGAAGGGATCACTTATATTGCTGTTGATTAAGAGTACTTGGCCAACTAATTAAACTGTAAAGTTGTTAAACAGCTTAAAGTTTGTTGAAAATAAAAAATTATAATATAACATTTTTTATTATTTGGTAATTGATATTATTCAGAATGTAGAGAATTAGTTTAGTTATGCATCATTTAATTTAAACATCAAAGTACCAAAAACAAAAATTATGGCCTTGCCTTTGATTTTGTTTTTTTTTTTGAACATTGAAGATCCTAATGTTAAGGAGATTTTGATCTACTTGTTCCCCTTTAAGGTTGTGGTATGAGTATTATCTCACCAAGAACGGTATATGGATATATTTTTTTGTACTAACTCGTTGAAATCCTATATCATCGAGACTTCATATGAGAGGACAAAAATGGATACCCACGAAATTGGGAGTTTTGTATGATGTTTCAAGATTCATTATGCATAACAAAGCTCGTTGATCTTGAATTAATGTAATTTCAAACTCATTGACATTGTATCATAGTTTGATTGTAATATGCTATCATATATATGATATTGGATAAATTATCATTTTTCAGTTAGAATTTGGATTTAGTTAAGTCTAAACCCATTTGACAAATTTTGGAATCGATTACAAGGTTGACACGGACTTATTACTTCTCGTCTATTTTGTTGTGAGTAATCAAGGATTTACTCACAACAAAAACTAAATTCACACAATGAACTCTTTACAACCAAATATGGATAACATGTAGTAGGAAAACAAACGCAAGAAGAGAATTACATGAAAAAATTGGTATTTTTATAGAGGTTTTGTTTTTCCTCTTTTCCATAAGAAAAACTCTCAACATATTTACCCTTCCTTTCTCATTAAAATATATAAATTTTAATATTTGATCATTCATCAATTTACCATGGAATACTATTGACTATAAAAAAAATTCCCTATTATGTCCCATAATTATCATGCACCTAACAAAATATCATGCATGTGAATGCCTAACGTAACGTTCTATCGACGTTTCAAATTATATCGTCCGTGTGTTATTTTATTGTATCAAAAAATGTTGATCGATGTATGTTGTAAGTTGCATCTTTTGGTTTATCATACGTTGTGTATTTTACCACTTTGTTTTATGCATATCTTGAAATGGTTCTTTTCTTTTCATGTTTCTCCTTTTACTTTAAATTGGTGGCTTATGTTACGCAGCTCTAATGGATTACCCTGAATCCTAACCTCTACTTTGTTTTTTTTATTTATGTCTAATCTTAAACTTTAAATCATAATCTTAACTTTGTTCTTTCTGTATTTCTGTTTAGGTTATCAAATAAACCATTATTTTTTTTATCTTATCAGACATTTTGAATCAACGGGTTTAGTATTTGTAATCATAATTTATTTTATCCGCATATATTAGATATAATCACAACATACATATTTTATGTTCATGATAATAGTTTTTACGAGATTGATAGTCTAAATTCATCTTAGTCATTGTGTTCAATCATATTATTACATGATCATTATCCAGATGAGACCAGAGCAAGCCCCAATTCTCAATTTAGACATGAAAGAGATTGTTATGTTGTGTTGATATGCATGACGAGATAGATATATATACAAAACTTTCTTTCTTATTTTCATTTTTTACAAAAGAATAGAACAGAACATGAAATACCACATCATATGTTGGTATAACGCCGAAAAATGAAGCACCTTTCTTCATTTTCAACGCAAAAAACCGATCCTTTCAGAAAGATAAATAACATTCAAATAAAGAAAATAAAAGGGTCATAAAAAAATAACTCAAATATGCACATCAATGGTTGATTAGAAATTCGTTGACTGCATCTCTCATATCCTCGAATCGATAACAACCTTCGAAAAACTCTGCGAGCTTCATCAGTTCTTGATCATTCATGTCATCCACAAAAGGTTTAATGGGCAATCCATTCTCAGGTTGCAACGAGTAGGAAAACGGATTGTCATCAACTATCAAAACATTTCCAAGATCCTTCCCTACCACCAAAGATAAGTCCTTTATATATTTTCCATTCACTTCTTTGCATGAATCTCTATATAAACGTTGTGAAATTACATGGTTCTTGTCAAGTTTGTCCAAAACTTGAGAAGCATAATCTTCCACTCCGGCTGTGAAGATCACCACTTTGTAGTCCTCACTAATTCTCTCAAGAAACTCATTAACACCAGGACGTTTCACCACAAACAACGGTATAATCTCGCCGCCTAATTTAATCCTTACCATGAAATCATATTTTCCTCTTGGTGGTTGAAATGTTGAGTGCACCAATGTCTCATCAAGATCTAAAAAAATGCTTCTTTTTTTGTTATTATGTTTCTCAAGTTTCTTGTAGCCTTGTTTTTTGGATGATCCACAGCTTCTTTTGGTTGAACGGAATAACTTTGAAACGCAACGCAAAAGACGGCGGTGAAATGTGAAGATGGACGCATTGAGGGATGCAAAAACAGTGCAATTGAATGAATGGCGTTTGTGACGCTTCACAGATTTCGGAACAATTCTTTTAGACACCATCAATCAAAGATCAAAAGCGTTTGATTTCTTGAAGAACAAGTTATTGGAGTTTCTTGGATTGAAAGTAAGATGTTTATAAATCAATGTTTGGTGATAACTTCATTGAAAAAATAGCAGTGAATCTATTAGATTTTGAGTTATAATTAGCAAAATACAGAAGGAGATATTGGAACATACTCTTGTAACGCTTCACATGTTTTTTTTATAAAAAAAACAGCGATATACAATGTGTTCCAGATTTGTTTTTTTTTAAGTTACGATTTAGAGATTTCTTCTTTTTGATCCTTAGATTTTGATTAGCTGAATAATTTGTCACATCCTGTAATCTTCCTATTTGGAAAATTTTCAGTTTCCGTTTTCTAATATAACAAATTTCTTGTGGTGGAGTTTGTTTCTATATATATATATATATATATCCTATTTTAAGGAACAATAGTTAGTACTAATCCTCTCTTTCATCCATGTTGTTAGAAACTACATCAATTGGAGGCATTTTAAAATATACATTTTTTTTAGATTGTTGATATTATATATTAATTTTTATTATTTATAACTTATTTTGTTATTTTTAAAACAATATTGAAATATATACATACAAATTACGTTTATTATATTATACATGATAGTTTACAATTTTGAAACAAACTCATATATATTAAAAAAATTAAAAAAATTAATATTAAAAATATTGCGGTAAGAAATGACGTTTTTTTAATCTAATATAATATTCAAAAGGTATACAATAATAAAATTATTTTCGACTATTTTTTTAGTTGGAAATACATATCTATCGACGAGAAGTGTATTAAACCATATAACATACACGTTTATTATTATTATTATTATTATTATTATTATTATTATTATTATTATTATTATTATTATTATTATTATTATTATTATTATTATTATTATTATTATTATTATTATTATTATTATTATTATTATTATTATTATTATTATTATTATTATTATTATTATTATTATTATTATTATTATTATTATTATTATTATTATTATTATTATTATTATTATTGCCAAATTAATAATCATCCCTGTTTTTGTCCCATTTGCAGAAGAGCCGCAAAACGAAAACCGGGATGACCCAGATTAAGTATTATTATATACGTAATGATACTTGATTAGCTTTCTAATTAACCAATTGCATTATTTATAATCTGATTATTAAGTGGTTATAGTAAATTAATTCATCTATTTGGCTTCAGCTGTGTGTTGTGTTAGGCTGTTTTGCAAGTCGAAACCCATTAATAGCATCAAAACTATACACTTTATTATTTTGATTTGGTCTTATACTCAGTGATTGGTTTCATCAATGATAATCTCAAAGCCAAAAGTTAAATATTTATATTATTTATTCGAGAAAGAATACAGAAAGAGTTTCAATAGCTATTGAGATTAATTATTTATTTAGATTTTTTTTCCATGATTCCACCAAATTTAGTAACAATTTTATTTTCATGTCAATTTTTAATTTTATCATTTTCTTCATCCGTTAAATTTTCATTCAAGTCTATGTTCAATTTCACAAATAATAAATATTCAAAATCAATTTAATATAACAATAAATTATTTGGCCTGAAATGAAATGTAATATGAAATAATCTTATCAATTTCGTCTTATTCTTCTATCCGATAATTTCTCATTAAAATATTTTATAAACATCCAAATTCAATTTTAACGGATATTAAGTAATTTGATCTGAAATTTTAATATACCATAATTTTATTTTTCTTCTTCTTCTCCTCCTCCTCACCTCCTCCTCATATTTCCATAAGAACGTCTTAAAATCCTTCTTTAATCGTACATTATTCGAATTTGAAAAAGTATATAGCTTTTTATGAGATTCTACAAATACTTCTAACATAAGATTTAATGGAAGGGATAATAATAAGATAAAAAAATTGAAAATTTACGACAAAAGTCCAAAGACAAAATCAGAATAAAAATCATTGTAAAGAAATAATATTATATAAATTTTCGTGGAAGAGAAACTATGGTCTTGAGAAATAAAACCAACAATGTAATGAATCATGATAACAAGTGACGGATGAAGCAAACGTTGACCCCTTTTTTTCTTTTTCTTTAAAAAAAAACTATAAAAGGGACTGTCTCTGTTCTGTCTTAACCACATAAATAAAAAAGCTTAAGAAACAAAACAAAATTTATAATTTTTGCTTCAATTTAACCGAAAGAGATATTGAAGAAGAAGAAGATGGATGATGATATCTCTACAAGCAAAAGCAACCATGGAAGTGTTGTTATTCTGAACATCGAAGCTTCAACTGTTCAACACGACACTTCACTTCCTTCTCTTCCCTTCGACAAACATCACTTTCAATCATTGTTCTCTGTCCAATTCTTACAAAAGGTATTTTTTATCATTATTAACAATATCATCTGTATAATAAAGAATGGATTAACGTTAACAAGGTTTAATTAATATGTGTGCAGTTAATGGCAGAGTTGGTGGGAACTTATTACTTGATATTTGCGGGTTGTGCTGCGATTGCGGTGAATGCTCAACACAATAATGTGGTGAGTCTTGTGGGCATAGCCATGGTTTGGGGTTTAGTCATTATGGTTCTTGTTTATTCTCTTGACCATGTCTCTGCTCACTTCAATCCCGCCGTCACAATCGCATTGACCACTTCCCGAAGGTTCCCTTTCAAACAACTCCCTGCTTATTTAATTGTTCAACTTCTCGGATCAACCTTGGCCTCTGCAACTCTCCGGCTTCTGTTCGATCTGAATAATGACGTGTGCAGTAAGAAACATGACGTCTTTCTCGGGTCGTCTCCATCTGGGTCTCATCTTCAGGCCTTTGTAATGGAGTTCATCATCACAGCATTCCTCATGTTTGTCGTTTGCGCCATTGCAACTGACAGTAGAACAGTAAGTTCCCAGATATAATGTCAGTCATCATAACAATTCTTTTACGGCTATAGATTCAATAACAGACTTAATATTTAAAAAAACTGCAGATTAAGGAACTCTCGGGGGTAATCTTTGGTGCTACAGTCACATTGAACGTAATCTTTGCTGGGTGAGTAAATTCATTCTTGTTCTTGATCTTTGAAATTCATTCTTGTTGGGATAATGATCATAAAAAAAATGGAATTGGCAGGGAGATTTCAGGGGCATCGATGAATCCAGCAAGAAGCTTAGGCCCTGCACTCGTCTGGGGTTGTTACAAAGGCATTTGGATTTATTTGTTGGCTCCTACTTTTGGTGCTATCTCCGGAGCCTGGATTTATAACCTCTTAAGATGTACAACACAAACAAAAGAGCTTCAATCTTCTAAAATTGTCTCTTCTCATAAACAAGTGTCCGATGATGTTCCTCTGTAGTACTGTTCTGTTCTGTGTGTTTCCTTTCATAATAAGATAATGTTTTCGATATAAAAATGTACAGTTTTGTCGAGTGTGGAGCATAATAGCTAGAATGAGCCACTTTATGCGCATTTTATCGTAGGGTGCGCATCTTCCACTTTACTCCATCTACAAAATTCTGAGAAATTGATCGAAAGTTCTTTTCTTTTGTTCATTATCTGTCTTCTCAGGCAAGACCCTTCTTCTTTTTCTTCTTTATCATCATAATCTCATCATCGAATCTGTTACTGTGTCCATGTCGATGTGTGTGTGTGGTGACACTCACAGTTCTGCTTGTCTCTCTTCCTTCCGTTGCTTTCTTCTTCTTCTAGGTTCGTGTTCTTTCTGAGTGATCTTATGGAAAGTCATGATTCTATAGCCATTTTTGTAAAATCCATTAATTATTTATCGTCTCTTTGTGAAGTTCCTGGAGTTCGAAGCCCGTGAGAGAACCACAAACAGCTTCTGCGATTCCCGGAAGAGAAAAAGGCTTCAACACTGGTGAGGTTTTTTCGTATTCGTTCCTTGTGCAGTCACCTCAGCTTTTAGGGTTTTTTGGGGAAGGAATTGCTGGAATTTAGTTGATTTTGCCTGGAAATTATGCCCTTTTGCACTTTTTATCACTTAGAATATGTTCAGAACCTTTGTATAGATCTTTAGTTTCATCTCTTCTGAAATTTATGTTTTTTTAGCTGATTTGTTTGTAAGGATTGGCGAGTTTCTTCTGTCTGTTTTAAACTTTTATTTGTTCTGTGAATTGGAGATGTCTATGGAATAAATAGGGCTAATTTAGTTGATATAGTCTTAAAGTTTTGCAATTTAGGGATTGTTACTTATTGGAATCATTGGAGAATTTACTAATGCTACCAATTTCATTGTACTTTGCTTTAGGTTTAAACTCTTGTTTTCTTGGAAAAAATCTGATAAAGTTAATACCTTTTTGCCATTTCCGGGCGAGAAGAAGTGCGAATGTTTAGATAGACAGATAGATAGATAGAAGAGATGGTCGTGGAAACATTTCTTTATGGAAATATTGCTTGTCATGACGGATCTTAGTTTATCTTCAATACTGAAGTTTCATTCGTATCTTTGTATCGAGCACTATCTGTATTTAGAATTTTGTTGGAAGAATGATCCATGTGAAATTGGATTGGTTTAGTCATCTACCTTTGCTTCTAAAGTTTGAAGAACATGGTTTGAACCTTGACTAAATGTGAGCAAGAGGGTCAATACTCGAGCGGTGCGTGTATAATGGCAATAGTGAGAAAGTAGATGCGTGAGTTTGAGCAGCTGATTCTCCTTGGAAGCCGATTTTTTGGTTGTAATTTGCTGTAGTTTCCGTCTTTTTTTTTTTTTTAATTTTTCCAGCCTTAGTTTGAGTTATTTGTTACCTAAATGCAGGTTTGTAAATAAAGAACATTGATGCCGATGTGAAAGCAATATAACTAACTGACATCTTTATTGAATGAGAATGAATCAACATCAGCAGAACCATTCAGCCTCCCAAGATACTAAGAGTAAGAACAATTCTGGTGCACCCAGAAGCGATCTTTGGACCGATGGGCTTATTTGTGCCTTTGAATTTGTTCGAGGCACAAGGAAACACACCACTGCAAAGTCTGTTTCCATATTGGACAGAGGTCACTTGAAGCCTCAGGGTCCAGAAGGTAGACTTGTCGAGGTTTCTTCGTCAGGAATTGGGAGTTGTCAATTAGTTAACGATGATTCAAAGGTGGGGGGCATGTTTTCTTATGATGATAAAGATGACCCGGGATTTCAAACGGTGCAATCGGGTAGTCGTTGGTTACCTATTGGATGGGCTAGGATTTCAGAACTGGTTCAAATGGTGCAAGTAAACACAGAGTGGCCCATGCAGAATATGGAATTAATGGATGATGAAGAGGATGTTCCTGTTGCAGATCTAGCCGCTCCTTACTGGGAACGTCCAGGAGGTCCCATATGGTGGTGCCATGTGGTAGCTGGACACCCATCCATTGAATCATGGCTCAGAAATGCTCAATGGTTACATCCTGCTATTAGTCTAGCCTTGAGAGACGAAAGTAAACTAATAAGTGAACGGATGAAACATCTTCTATATGAGGTACGTGCCCTTCTTCTTGGTTTTTGAATACCGTAAATCATTTCTACGAAATTGTTGGATAACTTTTTGTTGCTTTATATTCTCAAGGTTCCAGTAAGGGTTGCCGGAGGGTTATTATTTGAGCTTTTAGGACAGTCAGTGGGTGATCCATTGGTTAACGAGGACGATGTTCCCGTTGTTCTACGTTCTTGGCAAGCTAAAAATTTCTTGGTAACGGTTATGCACGTAAAAGGAAATGTGTCAAACATCAATGTATTGGGCACAACTGAAGTTCAGGTGTGTTCACAAATCATAAAGTTTTCTTCTTTTTAGATGAAGAAATCAAGACCCTAATGCCTAATGCCTTTGGCTTTTCCGGGTAGGAGCTACTTTACGCAGGAGGTTATAACGTACCAAGAACAGTTCATGAAGTCATAGCACATTTAGCTTCCCGTCTTACTCGTTGGGATGATAGGTGATTGAAATCTTTTGCGTTTTTTTACGGAATTTTCTGTCAAGTTCCCAAGTTTCAGCTTTGGCATAACATTCTTGAAAGCATTGATTGAAGGAAATTATGTCTCATTGATTCTTGCTTGATTGATTTTAGGTTATTCCGCAAATCCATATTTGGTGCATCCGATGAAATCGAACTGAAGTTTGTGAATAGGTTCTTCTAAATACACACCGATTTTTTGCAAATTACAACGGATACAATATTTGCTAACAGAAACATATTATTTTTGTACGATTAGGAGAAATCATGAGGATTTGAATCTTTTCAGTATCATTCTCAACCAAGAGATCAGAAAATTGTCAAGACAGGTCGCATGCTCATCCTTATCGAATATGCCTTTAAATGAAATTGTAATCATGAAGTGAAATCCACCTCTTTCGATGGCAGGTCATCCGAGTGAAGTGGTCACTCCACGCTCGAGAGGAGATCATCTTTGAGCTTCTCCAGCATTTGCGGGGAAATACTGCACGATACTTGTTGGAGAGTATAAGGAAGAGCACGAGGGAAATGATGGAGGAACAAGAAGCAGTTCGTGGACGTTTATTCACTATTCAGGATGTCATGCAAAGCAATGTCCGCGCCTGGTTACAGGTTATTATACGAAACGAATAGGAGAAGAATGGGTTTTCATCAATCTTCACTAATTGTTTCGCCTCATCTTCAGGACAAAAGCCTAAGAGTGAATCACAACTTAGCCGTATTTGGAGGCTGCGGCCTTGTGCTTAGCATAATCACGGGCTTGTTTGGAATCAACGTGGATGGTATTCCCGGGGGGCAAAACACGCCATACGCGTTTGGTTTGTTCTCGGGGATATTGGTATGCATAGGAGCAGTTCTCATAGCCGTTGGTTTGTTGTACCTTGGCCTAAAGAAGCCTGTAACAGAAGAACAAGTGGAAGTAAGAAAATTAGAGTTACAAGACCTTGTTAAGATGTTTCAACATGAAGCAGAAACTCATGCTCAGGTTCGACGAAACAACCTTTCTCCCACTGCCGGAGATGTTTTTGATGCTGACTATGTTTTGATCCAATGAACCAAATTTTGTCTTCTTCTTCTTCTTCTTTCTCTTTGAGGATCATCAGTGTACTCAGTTTATGAAATAAAATGGGTCATCTTAATACAGAAAGTCGGGACCTTTCACATTTATCTTTTAGAATATGAAAAAAAAAAGAGAGATAAACTTAGGACAAGACTTTTGAACAGACTGATCTATAGAAAGTCGTTGTAATGACGATTAGAATATCACTGTGCGAACGACTTTTGGCCCATGATTATTACTTTTTTCGGGCATAGATTTGGACAACGAATCAATCATACGAAGCCCTTTTATATATGCATATACATACATATATCAATGTATGTATCTCTGTCTGTGTATGACGGCAGGGTTAAGTAAATCGAGACCGACTACGGAAGACAGCATGTCCAGATCTATGTCTACTACAAGATTTTGACTTCTAGTCCTCTCACTAATCTTATCTCACTCTCTCCACTGTTAACTACCTTCCAAAATCTCCAATCAAACCTCATGAATCTCTGTTCATAAAACCTGAAATCTTTCGAATCTAAGCTTCACCCAGATCGCCAGATTCCCAGATTCAAGAAACCCAGAAGCTCTACGAGTGCAGAAGCTGCAAAAATGGCCGGATTCACTATGAGTCTCAACTTGCTACTCCTTGTGGCTATGGTTGCCACCAACATTCTCTCTTTCTACCACCTCTCTACCACCACCAACTTCTTCCAGTCTGCCGTCAACCCGCCGTCAGCTACACCCGTCCCCGATCATCTCCTCCGACAGCTCCACACCATTCGTGCCGCTATCACCCACCTCACTACCCACCGACCCGACACCGCCAAATCCGCCTCCACCGGTGCGTCAGCCTCACGAGCCGCCGTCTCTTCTGCCGCCGCAACACCCCCCAAGGACCTCCTTCTTTACTCCCAGCTCTCACCCATCGCCTCCGCCTGTCATAACCATCCTGATCTTCTCCACCAGTACATGACCTACACGCCGTTTTCTCTTTGCCCTTCAGATTCCGATCTCGTGGAGAAGCTTATCCTCCGAGGTTGTCACCCACTTCCTCGCCGTCGCTGCTTCTCCCGGACACCGCGAAATCCATCGGCGACGAAGCCCGATTCGAATGTCATATGGTCTTACTATTCCTGCAAGAGCTTTGATTGCTTGACCTCCAAATTCCCTGATCTGGGTTTCGATCTGTCACTCGAGAAATCCAAAACCCAGTTCGCATCTTACAAGTCCGAGCTCGATCTCCCGATTTCGCAGCTTCTCCAGATTGCGAAGTCTTCGAATTCCGCCATCCGCCTGGGGATCGACATCGGCGGCGGGACCGGGTCGTTTGCTGCGGCGATGAAGGCTCGAAATGTCACCGTTCTGACGACTACGATGAACTTCAACGCGCCGTACAGCGAGACCGTGGCGCTGAGGGGTTTGGTTCCTCTGCACGTGCCACTGCAGCAGCGGTTGCCATTGTTCGACGGTGTGGTTGATTTGGTACGGTGTGGACGAGCCGTGAACAGGTGGATTCCAGTGACGGTGATGGAATTCTTCTTCTTCGACCTGGACCGTGTTCTTCGAGGTGGTGGATATCTCTGGTTGGATCGGTTCTTTAGCAAAAGGGTGGATCTTGATAAGGTTTACACGCCATTGATCGGGAAACTGGGATACAAGAAGGTGAAATGGGCGACGGCAAACAAGACGGATAGTAGCGGATTGAAGAACGGTGAAGTGTTTTTGACGGCTCTGCTTCAGAAACCGGTCTCAAGATGAAAACTTTTCCGACATTCTTTAAGGTGAGAGCTATTCATTCAATCATAGTCATTCCATTATAGTTATGATTCAAAGGTAGGACTTGATTATTGATCAGAGTCACGTTATGTTCATTTGATGACATGTATGCAATATGTATTACCTGAGTTGAACTGGATTGTGTGGGTTCAGTTATCACTTGGTTCTATTCTGTCATGTCGGGTTTATCTGCTGTAGGACTCTGGATGTTGTTTTCTTCTACCAAATGAAAACCCTATTCGTCCGTTTCTTCTTCTTATTCGAACACTTGTTTTCTCTACTCGGGTTTAGATCCATGTTTGTGTTCTTCTGTTGTCCGTACAATCCTACATTTCATCTCGGGGTTCTTGTTTTGCAGGTCACCATGGTCACATTTCATTACATATGTTGTTTCAGACTGATTCTTCAGACTCTGCAGAAATGAAGCTTTTGGTTACTTCCACTCAACGGAAGCAAGAAGTAGAGCTTCAAGAAAAGATTCAATCTTATGTTGTAGACTGACAAAAACTGGTGACATACATAAACTATGCTTTAGAGTTTATCATCTCATTGCGATTTTTTGCCATTTTTGTTGCTCCTTTTGTTTCCCCCTTAAGCAAAGCCTATATATATATACATATTGATATCATCCCGGAATGTTACAAACATTTATGGTTAAATGTTTTGATAACTCAAAATGAACGTGACGAACGAAATAAATTCGTAATTCTAAAAAGAACCATGAATTAAAAGATAACTCGCAAATTCAATCCAAATCATAATTTTTTTATTAATCAATTTCTTTTAGGTTATTAGAATTTGAATGTTATAAATATTTCATTAAAAATATAGGATAAATATGGTAATGACATATATGATTGTAGAGTTTTAGCGATAACTATGTAAGATTCTATATGATCTCTATTTTTAATTAATTATCCATACGAAATTCATGAATCGTTATAGTAAAAAAATCATATATTTAATTAATTATCCATACGAAAAAGTCTAAAATAGTAAAAAATTCTTCATCTTTTTACTATTTAAGACTATCGTTTAACTGAATCATTATAATATTTGATCCAAATGGATCGTCTAATAATTGTTTTTTGTAATACAGTCTGATCATTTTGTATTTCTTGGTACCATTTGTGTTGGTATCATTCTCTATCTTGAAAAAGTCTTTTTCTTTTCTTCAAATTGAAACAAATTATAGTGCTAACAATCTGATTCGAATAGACACGAATGAAACAATACCCTAAAACGATGAAATAGATATAAAAAAACGGAAAAAAAAATCGACACAAATAGAAAAAATCACAAAGAATAATCCTAATTTAAAGAAAATTAATTTTGATACCAAATGATACGAGAAAAAAAAATCTAATTAGATGGTGAAATGAATTTAAACCTCCAGACCAATAAAAAAAAGATAAAATAGACTTATACAATTAACAATGAAAATTAATGGTTCTAATCTAACGAATAATTTGATTTAATAATTTTGATCACGGTGAATGATCCCACGATATTTATAAATTACTGTTTCATAAATAAAAACGAAAGTTATAAGTTATAAACGAAAACAATCCATTCAAGAAACTTGTGGTTTAAAAAAGAATTATAAATTTAAAAGTTCACAAACTCCTCTAAATCAAAATCACACCTCTATTTTTATAGATTAAATTGTTTTATCCATTTACAAATACAAAATGTCGTAAGTGTTTAAGTAAATACCTTGATAAAGATATAATCTAATCGTTTTGTATTTTTTGGTATATTTGTGCTCATATCAAAATAATAATATATTAACAAATTCAAACATATGCGGTATAATTACATAGAGATTGGTTTTACTCCAATGTACTGCGGTGAGAGCAAGAATTCCGAATCAGCAAGAGCTTGTTCTGCGGGAGTGGAAGGAAGCAGGGGGTTAAAATTAATATAATCAAATGCGGGATAAATGTATAACAATATAAAAACTATGAGGGCTAAACTGTAAAACAAGATTGAATTATATTCGGTTGCGTCCCGGTAATGTCAGGATCATGATTATTGTCTCCTGGAAAAGTTTCTTTTCGAGTTTCTTCAGAGAACTAAATTGTAAGAATCGAAGATAATTTGTCCGATCCATAGGAGGGAAATAGATTCGGAAATGGTGAGATTCCCCGATTTTCCGTCTATCAAAGTTTTTTTCTTTTGGTTTATCCCTGCAATTATTTGGCCAAACAAACAAGTTTTAGGGTTTCAATCTTGCTCGAAATTCTGTTGCTTTCCTGCTTACTTGTCGTTGATTTTATGCTTCAACTACGAGAATCTGTGTTTTCGAATTTTTCTTTTCGGTGAGTTGTGAGCTGATTTAATCTGTTGAGGTTGTTGTTTTCAAAACCTGTATTGTTACTTCGGTTCGTTTTGGATTCATTGTTGAGTAAGAGTTATTTGTGTCTGAAGTCGGGCAAAAGAACAAAGATCACTTAAGCTCGAACGTATTGTAATATCTTATTTCCTGGATGGTGATTGTAGGATGAAGGGGTTCGAGAAATTCGTGATTCTCGAGGTGAATCATGTAGCATAGATTTTGGTGATATGGGGAGTCTGAATATCAAGGAGACTGTAAACAAAGTTGCTGGCTCGTGTGAAGGCTACAGAGTTGAAGACAGTGAGAGGAAAATACAGGAACAAGGACAAGTAACACGTGGTAAATACTTCTTTTATGACACACCGTTTTCTGAAGAAACCGGGGTTTGGATACCTGTCTCTGTCCCACCAATGTTAGAAACCGATCATGAGGAGTGGACTAGAGGTTTAAGTTCCAATGGTGGTTACTTCCCCGAGGGTGACATGGGATGGAACCAATGCATTGATAAAGAGAAGGAATTGACGATGTGGGATGTGATAGTGGATATGTTACTTGCAGCACGTGGTAAAATGGATGCTCTTGCTTCAGGCAACCTTGAGAGATGTGGTATTTCATTTTTGTCAAGCCATATTCTTGAGCAAGCTTGGCAAGAGATGGCTCAAACTCTCACAGAGGCCAACTTTGGTAATGCTAGAGAAATCCTAGAAACAGAACCACCCAAGTGGCTGCCAGATAGTGCTGCTTCCGCTTGTATGCTATGTGGTGTGAGATTCCATCCAATCATGTGTTCCAGACATCACTGTCGATTTTGTGGAGGAATATTTTGTAGGGAGTGTTCTAAAGGAAAGAGCTTACTGCCAGCAAAATTTCGTGTTTCAGATCCCCAAAGGGTTTGTGATGTGTGTTGTGTGAGGTTGGAGTCTGTGCAGCCATATTTGATGGACCAAGTGAGTCCTGCTGCTCAGTTACCAACCCATGACTTGACAGATCTTAGTACATTGAGGTCTTGGGTAAACTTTCCCTGGGGACAATCAATGGAATATGAGATCTATAAGGCAACAAACACCATTCATGGATACATCACCAAGGTAAGATTTGAAGATTTTGTTTTCTCCCTTGTCATCTAAAGTTACATACATTTTAAATGCAGTCTATCATCATACTGAAACATTTATACCTGCATAGCCAGTACTCCTGTGGAATTGCCTTGTACACTTTGGATTTGAAACTCTAAGACAATGCGGGTTCTTTTGGAAAATCTATGCAGGTTGGTTCTTCAAAAACTGAGAAGTCTATTCCAGATGCTATTCTAAAACAAGCAAAAGGTCTTGCAATAATATCTGTTGCCAGAGTTGGAGTTATGGTTACTTACAAAATTGGGACGGGACTAGTGGTTGCTCGTAGAGATGATGGCTCCTGGTCTCCACCCTCTGCTATATCTTCATTTGGCATGGGATGGGGTGCACAGGTAAAGTAGCTTGTTTGCAGCTCTTAAATTCAGTTTCTTTGGTACCACAATTGAATCATGTTTCATCTTTCAAATATAAGCTAGTTGTTTCTTAATTTCATCAGTTAATGCTTGGATTCCTTCTCTTTCAACAAACCCTAGTTAACTGTTTTGAATTTCATGAATTGGTAGGTAACTATGAATCACCCTTCTCTTTTCCATTTCCCCTCTTTTTTTCACTGCATGGCTTTTACAATTTTCATTTATAGCAATCCTATTCACTTAAAATATTGAACTGTGTTTGAATAAAAGCTGGTTAGTTCTTAGATGACATATCACATTAGGTAAATTCATGTTTGATAATCTCACTATGTACTGTGTTTTTTCTGTTTGTATTGTCATTTTTCTTCGTGAATGCCAGTTATTAATCCCGTTTTAGAACTCCTAGTTAAACAATAGTTTAACACGGTATTAATGTACTTATCACTACATACAATAGATGACATAGTAAGTCTTACATATGCAGGCAGGAGGAGAGTTGGTAGACTTTATAATTGTTTTAAGAACGCGGGAAGCTATCAGAACATTTGGGAGTAACACCCAACTTGTTATTGGAGCTGGTTTAAATGTAGCTGTTGGTGTGACAGGACGGGCACTTGAAGCTGATATCCGAGCTGGTGATGGTGGTTATGCTGCTTGTTACACCTACAGTTGCAGTAAAGGTACCCATTTCTTCAATCTTTTTCAATACCAACATATGTTCAAATCCTCATTTATTGGATCTTTGGTCAACTGTACCCAGATTAGTGCTCTAATTTCAAATGAATGGATGCATTTGTCCGATCTTTACTTCATAAACTTCCACATGTTAAGTGTTTTAATTTCAAATGCATAGGTGCATTTGTGGGATGCTCTCTTGAAGGAAGTATCTTCACAACCCGCAGGACTGAGAACTCAAGGTTCTATGGAAGCCAGTCCATAACTTCATCTGACATACTTCTCGGTTCATTGCCTAGACCACCTGCTGCTGCCACGCTCTACCGTGCCCTTGGAGATCTATACGAGAAGATTGGGAGGTGATTTGAACACACTTGAACTTAAGGATTATAGTAGATTGTCCAAGGACTGTTCTTGACTCAAAAAACCTACCTTTTTTTTATGTTTGCTATACAGCGAAAGCTCTGTGGCCCGAACATGGTCGTCGTCCGAAGACTTGACTCTTTAAATTGGCTTTGTGCAGTGACCTGTCTGTGAAAAACAAATGGCGGAAAACTACATTGATAATGTAAAGATCTGATGCAATTCTTGAATGTACATAGTGGAACTAAGTAGTTGTTGACGTTGTGAAAAGTATGTGATTGTAAATAATATATAAATTTATCATTTCGGAATTCCAAGATCCTCTGTAATAAAATTATTCCTTACATATTTACTTCAAGAATCCTTCAGCCAGTTTCATATATTACAGACCCTTTCAATGAACTAAGGCTCCTTTAGATTGCAGTTTTTCAGTACTTTTTCATGTCAATGTTTAGTATTTTAGCATATCTTGTTGGTTTAGTTCTTTATAGTTTAATATATATTCTGATTTTGGATATTCTGAGCATGTATATTTGTAGATATATGCATGTATATATACACATATGATGAGAGGTTTAGTTAACCCTGTAGGGTCGTCAAAGAGCCGAGCCATCGATGGTGGGGGCGGTGGGAGAAAAGTGTAAGCTTTTATGTCAGAGGAAAAGGGGCTAAATGTCTATTTTAAAAGTTTGGTTATAATTAGAAGAATCTGAAACAATAGAGGCTAATTTATAAAAAACAAATAAAGGTACTTGAGATCGCGTCTCGGAAACGCGATACCACCATTTTTTATTAATCGTCTCTTTGTGAAGCTCCTGGTGTTCAGAGCACCACAAACAGGTTTTGCAATTCTGAGAAGAGAAAAAGGCTTCAACAATGGTGTGGTTTTTTTCGTATTCTTTGTATTTAGCGGATTTTATTTCTTTTTCTTTTCGTTTTTTGTGCAATTTTCTTGGCAATCAGCTGAGCTTTTAGGGTTTTTTTCCACGGAAATTTGGCGAAGGAAGAGTTTGAATTTAGTTGATTTTTTTTTTCTGGAAATTATGCCCTTTCTGCAATTTTTTTAACTTGGAATATGTTCAGAACCATTGTATCGATCTTTAGTTTCATCTCTTATGAAATTATGTGTTTTTTTAGCTGATTTGTTTTTAATGATTGGCGAGTTTCTTCTGTCTGTTTTATAGTTTAGTTCTGTTTTGAAATTTAATTTGTTTTATGAATTGGATATGCCTCTGGAATAAATAGAGCATTTTGGTGTAGTGATAGCTGAAATTTAGTTGATATAGTGTTACAGTTTTGCATTTTAGGGATTGTTACTTAGATTTGTGAGTGGATCTTATGCAAATCATTGGAGGATGTTCCAAAATGATCTTCTATTACAAAAGACTATGAATTGTATTTACATTTTTGGACCTGTGGTTGGCTCTCTGATTGTTTGTTGTTTGTATCTGTAGTCACTTCAATTCGGTTTGTCACAGCGTTTTCTCTTCATATAAAGCAAACTCTCTTGGTTTTGCTGAGGTCTTTGCCTGTAGTAATACACTTGGTTGAAATGTTTTTGTTTTTGTTTTGGTGGCCTTTACTTGCTGCCTTGTAGGCTGATCCTGAATTAGAAGCTATTAGACAGAGGAGAATGCAGGAACTAATGGCCCAACGTGGCGCGGTAAATCTTTTTACCTTAGTAAATCTTTTTACCTTAGTATATCGTTTTGTTAAAGGAAGTGGTGTTCTTGGTGGCTTATCTTCCTCACACTTAATCATCAGGGCAATCCACAGAACACAGAACAACAGAAAGCACAAGATGAGGCTCGGAGGTATGCCTATTATCTACTCTTCATCCGACAGGTTGAAATTAAAGCCATTTTTATTTTAGGAGCGTAGACAAATGATGCTTACCCAAATATTGTCCTCTGAAGCTCGGGAGAGACGTAAGTTCATCTAAACCTCATTGGAGTTCATCTAGTTGTTCTTTCCTGTATATACATTATGATGTTATGATCGATTCAATTATCCGCTTTGTTTCATTCTATCTTCAGTCTTGAGCTTTGAGATGCTGTATCTCCTGAAGTACCCTTTAAATCCTTTTAGCTTCATCCACTTTCTCTTTCATAGTATCTGCTGTGTCTAGTTCCTATCTTTTTATGTCAACTGACCAGAAACTAGTCAGCCCATGTCTTTAGTACTTGAGTTTGAAGTTCTGTAACAGCCGTTTTGCTGTTGCAATTATCCATGCCGATGATTGCATAATTTAGCACTCTATGAATAACCTTCCTTTTGGTTGAGCATGACACAAGGGGTGAATGCACTTAATATTTAATAGGATCAGGTCAAAATGTGGAGGATTAAAACAACAAGTTAAATTCTCGCGTATTATGACTGATGATGATGAATGCTTAATTGCATCAAAGGAAATTCTTTATTAGAAAAGTCAGTCCTTTAACGTGGAATAACAGTGAAGCATGGGTGTTGCTATGTCTTATTTCCTGCTATTACCGTAGTGATGACCACCAGATCGTGCTAGAGTCGTATCAGATTTTGAGATAACTCTGCTACGTGTAAGAATCTGAACTATGAAGTGAGATGCATAGAGTTTAATGTGATAGCATCGGTTTTACCATGTCCATCACTGTTCTTTCCGTGGGTTTAATGCCTTGTGTTTTTTTTTACTCTGTAGTTGCTCGAATTGCTCTGGTGAAACCTGACAAGGCCAGAGGAGTTGAGGATGTTCTTCTCAGGGCTGCTCAAATGGGTCAGATAGTTGAAAAGGTAGAATTGAATCTTTTAATGTCATTCTTCGTAGTTTTTCCCATCTCCATTCTCTATTTTATTTTCAATACTTGAGCGAATTGTTTCAAGGATGCCCGATAATCTTTGTTTTGCAGGTCTCAGAAGAACGGCTTATATCGCTGCTGGAACAGATAAACAGCCAAACTACTAAACAGACCAAAGTGACTGTAAGTTATACAATCCGCAAAATACAGAAATTGTGTGATATTTATCTGAAATGACCAAATATCGCCCGCTATTGACATCTTCGCCTATAATTATGTTTCGTCTGTTTACAGATCCAGAGGCGCCGAGGAGTGGATGATGACTAGATCTAAGGTATCAAGGGTTTTATGCTACTTGTTTATCTATCGAAATTGCGTTTTGAGTGGTTGCATCGCCATGATTTACTTACGTTACTCTGAATCTTGATAAACTTCCATATGATTGAACGTCGAAAAAGAAAAAAAACTGAAATTCTACATCTTTATTCTATCGTTTTTGTTTCTCATTTCTCGGTTTTCTCTTCATCAGCATCGGGGATTACTTTTATCGTTTGATTAAAAAACGAAGACTTAGCAGCTTAGCTTTATTATATGTTCACAAGTCTTTCTACGTAGCTGTAGCCTGTAGAATAAAGGTGATTGATTGAATGAAAAACACCATGGAAACGTCTTGCCATCATTGCTTTTGTCCTTCCAATTTTATGCTGTGAGCATGTAGTCGGCTACGATTACATTTTGCTTAAAGATTAATCTATAAGCATTAGTGAGTACTTGACTTCTATGATAATTGTTTTGATCATAGAATAGAGATTAGTTGTTGATTAATTTGCATTATTAAGTTTTGCTCAATGATTAGTCTTTATTAGGGTTGGTGGGTTCAGTTTTGTTCCGGTATATTTGAAAATTGATGCAATTTTCATTAAATGCAATTTTATGTAATAAAATTAGTGATTAAAATTGAAAATAAAATCAAAATAATCGAAACAATTATAATTTTAAGTTTTATTTTCGTCAAAGTTTTGGTTTATGTGTTTAAGCTTTGTTTAAATACTAGTTGTGATCTGCGCATCAGATTAGTTAATTTTTATAATGTATATAAAAGAGATATTTGGTTAGATATAGAAATTCTAAAAACGTGCTCTTACAATACAATCCATAGCTAGTCCCACAGTCCAACAGAAAGGTCTCACTAACCATCAAAACAACCGTTATCAACAAAATCTAAACGTATGCATATATGCTTATATATATATACATATATATGATTGGATTAATTTGATGATTTTGGGTTCAGAAGTCTCAGAGCATTCAATCGAACAAACCGAATTATTGTACCGTGTATTACCATCACGATATGAACAATTTGAGAGTTTATATACAGTAGAAAGCAAAAGAAAATGAACACAAATACAACAAATTCTTATGAAAAATTATGTTTTAAAGCATAATGGAATTTACAACAAATTCAAATATGAAATTAATCCAGAATCTCAACTACCATAAGTTTTACAAAGGAGTTTTTTTTTTTGTCTCACAATTGTTATACCTCAAATAACAACGTTATAATGACAATGCAGCAAAAGCAAGTCGGCACAATCCATTATTAGTACATATATGAAAATTACGTAAATACAATAATATGTTGAGTAAATTATGACAAATATATCAAAATAAATATAATTATAACAAAATATTTGTATAATTACTATATAGACACTCGACAGACCAAAAGATAAAATATAATTTATACCGACACAATGATGATCAACATCCAATTAAGAACTGTATAAATAATTAAATTAATAATATTATAACAATAACATTTTATTTAATTACACATATTCCGAACGATAAGACATGCATACGTTGTGGATTTCTTGTTCTCCCCATGAACCTTTGTTTATTTACATTAAGTTCGCTTTCACATTATTAAAAACTCATGGTATTAATAAAATGCATATACACACAACAAAAATTAATCAAATAAATGCTTTTTTTCTAAATTTTGAGAACATGTCTATGAACTTTAACTCATTTTATATTCTTCTAATTGAATATATATTGATGTAAACATTGTTCTAATATGATAATTCAAAACTACGATGGAATAAATATTGTATTTCATCCACCTACTAATTGAGTTGACTATATTGGATTAGAAATTTTTATATATTAAAAAAAGTGTCTAGTTATGTGGTATTTGTATATTTACCTATGCACTTGCCTGCGGATTGATATTTGCGCAATATTTGCATATATAATATATATATATATGTATATATATTCATAAGTGTGGTTGTCAAACTTTGGAACAACTTTGCATTTTTGGGTTTTCTTTTTAGTCCCGCAACGTTTAGAACCACCGGTTTAAAAAAAGTTCCCAAATTGGTTATTAATATTTAATTTCCCGATCGGACCGGTCTACGTATGAAAACCGTGGTCCGGTTTATGAAGCTGGTTCATTTCCCAAAAATAAAGAAAGAGAAAGGTGGATGGAATTGCTTACTTTTTACTGTCTGTAAAGGACCCGAACGGACCCCTGTTTAGGAATTTTCGAGCCACGCGCTTTATCAGAGCGTGAAATTTAACGGCCGTGATGAATGGCGGTTAACCCTCACAGTGACGTCACGTTAAAATTTAACGTAGTACAATTGCTCCAATTTCTCTTCAGCTTCTCAATCAACCACTAATTTATTGTTGAAGTAATTTATTGTAAACGTAAGTTAATAATAATATTAATTTGCTTTTATTTAGTTTTATCATTCACACTTTAATATTAAATATACGTCATTGGTTTCGAGAGGAAAATATTGTGAAATTAAATTAAATTCCACGTTAAAATGAAGCCGCCAGTTCTCTGTGCTCCTATGATGGAAAGAGTTTTGGCCAAATGCCGGAAGAGATTACCATTCACAAATTGTATATCCCTTTTTCTTATTTGCATACGCTTTTTTTTTTATATATATAAATAAAAAATACAACGACGTTTACAATAAAAAAACCTCAAATTGACAAGAGATATATTGTATGGAATTCACAAAAATAGAAAAAACGGCATATTTAGGAAAATAATTTAAAACTTCCAAAGATTTACAATATAAGCTTATACAGTGAACGAGCATATATATACCATCCATATGCAGATCATAAAAAAAAAGAATAATAATAGGAAACACATTTCCCAAATGGGAAAAACAAAGAGAAGAAATGAGCAAAATATCCGGCGAACATATATCCCACCGTCCCCGTTAGTTGTGGCCATGACAAGCTCTCACGGTGTATTGATCCAACCACAGAATATCTGTCTCATTTATAAAATCCCGTCGACTCGCCTACCCTCCCGCGCGTGTCCCTCACACGCTTTCCCTCCATTCAAACCCTTTACATATCAAATCCTTGGAAACTTCACGCGTCAACTATATATATATGCACTCACATATACACACTGAAGACTGATTTTTTCCATCAGTTGCGCAGAAAATGAATGTGAATTCCTAAACTTTACACAAAGATGAGTGGGATAGCTAATCTCAAGCAGCTATACAGCCATTGTATGCCGTTCATGATGAGCAGATGGTAGAAGAGAGATGAAGCAATAAAGATACTCTTCTTCATACTTCTTCCCTGCAATTTTGATCGCCAGTTTTTAGAATGTTGAATTTGCAAAGAAGGCAAGTGGCATTGATGCGTAGCCATTTATCTATGCATGGACTGTGAAAATAGTGTTTGCAAGTACGTTCTCATAGTTCTGCTCCGTCTTCGTAAGGACAAAGACAGATGTAACATTCCTGCAATAAAAGGGGTGAAGGGTGTGATAATCATTCATCACAAACAATGCTCTTCTGCTTATGATCATTGTGGTACTTACAACATCATCGCTCGATAGAACACGTTCCGTTGGAGCATCAACGCCCAATTCAGTCATTATCCCTCCATTAGTTTCCGAATTCCACCCTTCACTTTCTCTGAGTTTCTTAAATTTATAAACTTGAATTTTGGTAGCCGTTCTATCTCTTCATCTGTAGCTCCTTCCTAGATATAAACACCAAGAAAATGAAGCTGTGTAAATCATCTTCCAGTCATATATTATCATTCAATGGACAAGATCTACTTGCGAAGAGAACTTAAGAGCGGAGCAAATAAGCTAGTTCCAAGAATAAACTGCATATTTCTAGGTGATACTACTCATTTTTGTTTTCTGCAATTTGCTTGTAGATCGGGCGAAGAAACTGCATATGCCACAAGAGGGTCAATGCACAGGCTGGATAATTGCAGTGAAGCATTATGATTACTAGCAGCAAATATACGTTCATTGAAACATGGCACCAAGGCAATTCCATCCCTCACCTCCTTCAGTTCACGAAGGATGGTTTTGAAGGACATCTCCTTCATATTCTCAAGCGCGTCAATAACGAAATCCAATTTAGCAATCTTGTTAAGTATTAGCTCAAAGCAATGAGATACGCTCGTAGACCAGAAAATCTCTCAATGATTCCTCGTAAAATACTTTCCTAATTCACTAGCCCAACCCATACTGAACAACCGATGATCTGAACAGCGTGTTCAGCTCCAATTTCCGCAACAATCTCATCTAGCAGAAGTGTTAAAGCGATCATATCGTTTTTTATAACAGAAACAACACAATATTTCAGATACATAGCACCCTTTGGACAATCCGCAACAAAAGTAGCTAAGTCACGACCGTTCTTATCAATCCACGCACCTAACAGAAGACTGAATCCGATAATTGCCCAAGAATCTTTTATTCTCTTCACATACTTCTCCATTTCCTTCACCTCTTCTCTAAGGATCCACCCATTTAGATCTTTGGAGCTAAGGATCTTACTCTCCAAATGATCAACACTCAGCATTTCTCTGAAACTATGGGATTCTACAGCTGAAAAATCGATAGAGTTCTCATAAAAGAACTGAGCAATACACTTCTTCGACATCAACTCATGTTCGTCAGTCTGTAGGCCACGAAGAGGATTTCCTTTGCTGCAGCCATCTCCAGCCACCCCTAGAAAAACCTAATTCAGCGGCATGAATGAAGCTTTTCTTTGGAAAGCTATAGATCATAGAGAGCAAATGGCCTTAAAATAACTTCAAGGAAAGAAAAATCATATAGTTAAACCTGGAGAGATCCTCAGGAGATGATGAAGCATTGAGCTTAAGTCCCCAGTTCCCTTTCGCCGTCTATCCAAAATGATTCAAGGGCTTCCTTTGGAATAGATGCCTGAGAATAAGTGAAATTATTAAGTTGTCAAGTCGGTGCGACAGAAATCAATTTCAAACATTCTATGAGGATGCCAAGTTTATTAAACCCGATCGAGCTCATCCCACATTTTCCTCCCCACCGAAATCGCAGGCTTTGTGGTTTTGTGGAAGTTTGAGAATTCATCGAAGGGTCCGCCGCCAGTGTTGAAAATGATCTCATTGACAAAAATATTGGAGACAGCCTTGAACTCCCGCATTTTTCGATCCGGTAACCGAAACTGAACCCAACCCAAATCCTTCAAGGATCGATGTGGGTCTTCTTCAACAGCCTGGTTTGCTTCTTGCTTCTCTGTCGATGAGTAATTGTATGGGACATGTTTTGACAATGGAGGACAATGACCTAGAGCCAGTTCTGAAAACAAATGGGATCTCAAGGGCTTATGCAGAAGAAGTAAATAAGAAGATGGAGAGTCGTGAGAAGATGGAGTCGTGGGAAACTGGAAAGACATGGAAGTTTTTTTTTTCAATTGTTGAGGTGGATGCATGTGGTGCGAGAATGGCTGAGAAGCCACCAAAAACATGTATTTTTAATATATAGATTTGGTGGATGAAGATTATTATGATTAGGAGTGTCAAAATAAGGTCCGGCCCACGGGCCCACCGAGGTCCGCCCGAAACGAGGCATTGGCTGCTTCGAACTTGCCAGGTGTCTCATTCATCTTTTGTTCGCTGCCTATCATTGGGCGGCCCAAAGCCCGTCCGTGAGCTACCCGAAGCCCGTCAGGCCGGGCCGCATGCCAAAATATTTGTTTAAATTCGCCCGTTTAAATTCGGGCCGGCCCGAGCCCGAGCCCGTTTTCACCGGGCCAACACAGGCTCGAGCCGGGCCAGCCAATGACACCCCTAGTCGTATGCGTCTTCTTCTCTTCTCATTGGATGTATGCGTTGTGTCTCTCTTCTCCTTGTTCTTCGATCGTCCGAGTTGTGTCCTTCTATTTTGGTGGTGTGACGTTTCTCTCTGATTTCACCAACGTGTTATTCTCATTTGGTTTAATTTCTTCTTTATTTTTTTGCTATTTTCGTCAATTTCAATTCCTCCGTCGACTGTGTAGCTTCGTCGGTTGTGTAGCTTCTTCGGTCTTGTAGCTTCGCCGATTTTAAATCATCGGTCATGTAGCTTCGTCAATTTCAAATCCTCGGTCGTGTAGCTTCGTTGAATTCAAACCATCGAGCGTGTAGCTTTGTTGATTTCAAACCTTTCATAGTTTGTTAGGTTCTTCCGTGTCTTCGGCCTTTCGCATTAGGTTCCTTCGTCGATTTCAAATCCTTCGCAGATTGCAAGGTTCCTCTGTGTCTTCGGCCCTTCGTAGATTGTTAGGTTCCTTCATCGATTTCAAACCTTTCGCAGATTGTTAGGTTCCTCTGTTTCAAACCCTCGACTATGTAGCTTCTTCGTCGATTTCAAACCCTTTGCAGATTGCTAGGTTTCTTCTCTTGTCCATATTAGAATATTTGATTTCATTTTAATTAGCAATGGTCGAGCAATAAGTTGGAAGCGTTTAATCAATGATCTGCCATACTATTTTGTGTATGAACATGTGGTACAAGATGTTCAATCTCAATACCAATCGATGTCCAATAGTTATTGAAAGCTTAGAAAGTGAATTCACCAGCATTATCTAGTTTCGTCTTCTTAATAGGGTGGTGGGGAATTGAGCTCATAATTTTTCCATTTGAGCAAGAAACCTCGTAAATGCAATATTACGTGTTGATAATAGGCAAACGTGTAACCATCTGCTTGAAGCATTGATCAATATCATAAAGTATCGAAATGATCCACTTGGTGGAAGAAGAGTTCCACATATATCCACATGTAATCGTTTTAAAAACGATGGTGATTCATGTACAACTTTGACCGATGATGATATTATTATTAATTTGTCTTGAGAACAAGCATTACATGTGATCTCATGTGGTTCAAATATATTATCATTTTTAATGGATGGCTATTGAAATTTTCAACGATTCTTCGCATCATTGTTGAATCACTATAACCCAATCGATCATACCAAATCTTAAACATGCCGTCATATTTCGGGTTGAATATGGCATATGATTCCACTATTCTTATTTTTATGAAATATAATCCACAGGATAAAGCTGATAATTTTTCCACAATATGTTTCTTTCTAGAAACCATTGTCGTGATATAAAGATATTCACGATTTTTATTATTCCTTGTTTCAACATGATAGTCATATTGGCGAATATCTTTGAAACTCAATATTTTTTTTTGGGATAGTGGAGAGAACAATACATCTTGTATAATAAATTTTCTCTCTGGACATCATAAAGTTTTATTCTCTACATCCATCAATTATTTTTGCATTTCCAGATATGGTATTGACACTAGATTCAAGTATTCACAATTTAGAGAAATACTTTTTATCTTTTAATATTGTGTGTCGTAGCACAATCGGTTAGACATAGGTCTCCATCATTGATATTTGATCGTAACATATTTTGTGTTATTTTGATCCGATAAAGGTATGGATGAACTTGAAAATATGAAGCAAACATTGCATATAATATATACCGATACAACAAAATATTACAATAAAAGATAATCTAATAAAAATTAAAAACAAACAGCGAAAGAAAAATACATCCGAAAATAACAAAACAAGTTAAGTCTTAAAATGAAACAATGATAACAAAAGAAAATTTTTATTGTCAGGTTGGTATACAAAATTTGCGATGTCTAGGTGCATTCCATCTTTGTCCTCATCTAGGAAGTCATCAGAGACAAAGTTCTGATGAACATTTTGTCCTTTATCCGTTAGTGATTTTTGGTATAAATCAACAAAGTGTCTTTGTGAATGACACATTTGGGACCAATGTCCATTCGTATCGCACCGATAACATATTGTATCTTTTTGTTTTTTAGTTATATTTTTATTTTCAATCACTCGATTAACTTTCCTTTTGTTATCTCCATGATGGAAATTATTGGCTGATTGTTTCGACCTCGTCCTCTACCATATTAATTACCACGACCACGACCACGTCTATAGCCTCGACCATGACCACATATATATTCACATCCACAATCATGCCAATGATTATACTTCGATGAAGTCGCATTCTTTTTATAAAATGGTGCACAACCAGTGGGACGAGCACGACGATTTTCATTAATAGTTTTTGTTGTTGTTCTGTAACGAGGAGAAGCTGTAACAACTCGTGATAGATCTTAAAATCCTTCGCGATATTATTGTTGAAGAATTCAATTATCAACACGGAATGTTGATAATGTTTTTTCCAGCTTATCATAATCACTTATCTTTTCACCACATAATTTCATTTTGGAGATTCTTTTGAATATCGCATTCAAATTCAGCCAATCATTCTTTGTCTTTGGAAGGATCACATATTTTTTGTGATCAAATCGATCTTTAAGAGATTCCGACAAATATGCAGGATCTTCTTTTATTCGATATTTATTCTTTAACCCATTTAGAATATGATGACGCAAAAATATCAGGGCTTTTTCCTTTTTCTCTTTTGAGAAATTATTATCTTTATCAATCGTGACAATAAGTTTTTTGTCTTTTAGACGTGTTTTAGTATGAAATGCTCATGTCATATAATTTTTTCCAAAGGCATCAAGTGCCGTAATTTTGAGATTCACCAAGTTCGACATGAAGATCTGTTATCATTGAAGAAAGGTAAACAAATATAAGTTATGACGTAGAAAACAAAAGTAAAAAAAATTATTGATTGGTGGCGTCCTCGCAAAAGCCATGATAAATATTATTGATCGGTGGTTTAGCCCATGAAATCGTATAGTATAATAATTTCTTTAATTTTGTTTTCAATGTCATAACTTATATTTGTTTAATTTTCTTCAATGATAACATATTTGCATGTCGAACCTAGTGAATCTCAAAATTACGACATTTGATGCCTCTGGAAAAAATTATATGACATGGATATTTCATGCTAAAATACATCTAAAAGGTAAAAAGCTTATTGCCACGATTATAAAGATAATAACTTTTCTGAAGAGGAAAAGACAAAAGCCATGATATTTGTATTCCATCATATTGTTGATGGATTAAAGATTGAATATCGAACAAAAGAAAATCCCGCAGATTTGTGGGAATCTCTTAAAGATTGATTTGATCACCAAAAGTATGTGATCATCCCAAAGGCAAAGAATGATTGGCTGAATGTAAGATTCCAGGATTATAAATCCGTGGATGAATATCATTCTGCGATGTTTGAAATAATCTCTAGAGTGGAATTATGTGGCGAAAATTATAAGTGATTATGATAGCTGGAAAAAAAACATTATCAACATTTCGAGCTGATAATGTGATTCTACAATTATAATATCACGCGAAGGGTTTTCAGACCTATCGCGAGTTGTTACAACCTTTCCTCGTTGTAGAACAACAAAACGAGCTTTTGATGAAAAATCGTCATGCTTGTCCTATTGGTCTTGCACCTTTTTATGAAAAGAATGTGATTTCGTCGAATTGTAACCACTGACATGACCGTGGATGTATATGTAGTCAAAGGCTGTAGACGCGGTCGTAGTAATTGATATGGCAGAGGACAAAGTCGAAACAATCCACCAAATAATTTCCAATGTGGAGATAATAAAATGAATGATAAGCGAGTGATTAAAAATAAAAATTTGACTAAAAGGCAAAAAGATACAATATGTTATCGATGCGTTATGAATGGACATTGGTCCCAAATGTGTCGTTTACCAAGATACTTTGTTGATTTATACCATAAGTCACTAACGGGTAAAAGAAAAAAATGTTCAAACAAACTTTATCTCTGATGATTTCCTGGATGATGACAAAGGTGGAATGCACCTAGATATCACACATTTTGTGTACCAACCTGACAACGAAATCGATGAAAGAAAATGAGATATCGACATGAATTTCTTTTATTATCATTATCTCAATTTAAGACTTAGTTTGTTTAATTGTTTTCGGATGTTTCTATTTTTTTGTTTGTTTTTTAAGTTTTATTAGATGATCTTTTATTGTAATATTTTGTTACACTGTTATATATAATAAGCAATGTTTGTTTCATATTTTTTGGTTTATCCATATCTTTACCGGATCAAAGTAATACAAAATATGTTACGATCAAATATCAATTATGGAGACATATGTCTTGCAGATTGTGTTACGACACACAATATTGAAAGATAGAAAATATTTCTCTAAGTTGTGAATACTTGAATCCAGTGCCAATATGATATCTGGAAGTGAAAAAATAATCGAGGGATGTAGAAAATCAAACTTTATAAGAGAGACAAAATTTATTATACAAGATGTATAGTTTTCTCCATAATCCCAAAGAAACTTATTGAGTTTCAAAGATATTCGCCGAAATGGTTGTTATGTTGAAACAATGAATGATGAATATCTTTATATCACGAAAATGGTTTTTAGAAAAAAAAAACATATTGTGAAAATATTACCAACTTTATCTGCTGGATTATATTTCATAAAAATAAGAACGGTAGAATCATATGCCACATTCAACCCAAAGTATGACGACATGTTTAAGATTTGGCATGATCGATTGAGTTACCGTGGTTCAATAATGATGCGAAGAATCGTTGAAAATTCCAATAGTCATCCATTAAAACATGAAAATATATTTCAATCGCATGTAGTGCTTGTTCTCAAGGAAAATTGATAATAATACCATGATCGTTCAAAGTTGGACATGAATCACCATCATTTTTAGAACGATTACATGAGGATATATGTGGATCTATTCATCCACAAAGTGGAGCATTTCGATACTTTATGGTATTGATTGATGATTCAAACAGATTGTCACATGTTTGCCTATTATCAACCCACAATATTGTATTTGCGAGGTTTCTTGTTCAAATAACAAAATTACGAGCTTAATTTCCCGATCACAATATTAAGAAGGTGATGCTTGATAACGCTGGTGAATTCACTTCTCAAACTTTCAATGACTATTTATACCGATTGGTACTGAGATTGAACATCTCGTACCACATGTTCATACACAAAATGGTATGGCAGAGCCATTGATTAAACACCTCTAACTTATTACTCGACCATTGCTAAGGAAAACGAAACTCCCTGCTTGGGGATGTCATTTCACATGTTGTAGTACTAATTCAAATAAGATCAAGTGTTTATCATAAATATTCTTCATCAACATTAAAAAATGGCCAAGAACCAAATATATCTCATCTACGAGTATTTGGTTGTGCAATATATGTTTCGATTGCTCCACAACAACGAATAAAAATGGGCCCAACGAAGATTGGGAATTTATATTTGATATAATTCACTATCTATCATTAGATATCTTAAACCACAAACGAGTGATGTGTTCACAGCTCGTTTTGCTGATTATTATTTTAATGAGATTGAATTCTCACCGTTAGGTGGAGGAATAAAACAAGCCTTACAAGATTTAACATGCAAAACATAATAATTGTTATATCTTGATTCTCCTACAAAACAATGTAATATGTAAGTACAAAAGAAGATACATTTGCAAAATATTGCAAATCGACTTCCAAATGGTTTCAATGATACAACTCGGGTTACAAAATCATATGTATCGGCTGCAAATGCATATGATCGTATAGAGATACAAAAAGGTCATACGGGGGAAAGAATTTCAATGAGTCTACAACACGCTTGAAACGTGGATGACCATTTAGTTCTAAAGATAAAAATCTTCGAAAGAGAAAGAAAATTGATAATGATGTTTATTCTCAGATCAGAGAGAACATCCAAAAAGAAACAAACGAGGAAGATGTGCAAATAAAATTAGACTCATTGGATTCATCGTTTAAACTCCTAATGGTGCTAAACCAGTTGGATGCAAATGGGGTTTTTGTGCGAAATAGAAATGAAAATAATGAGGTCTTGTCGCACAAGGGTTCTTCTAGAGACCTGGAATTGATTATGATGAAACATATTTACCTTTTATGGATGCAATCACATTTAGATATTTGATGAGTTTAACAGATTCCAACGACTTAGATATGTACCTTATGGATGTGGTTGTGATATATTTATATGGATCTCTAGATAATAATATATACATGAAAATCCTTGAAGGATAAAGAATACCAAAAACATAAAATTCAAAACCTAAATAAATGTGTGCAATCAAATTGCAACGATCTTGATATGGGTTGAAAAAATCTGGGCGTATGTGGTGTAATCGTCTAAGTGAATATTTATTAAAAAAAGTATTTGTGAATAACTCTATTTGTCCTTGTGTATTTATTCAGAAAACAAGTGGATTTGTGATTATTGTTTTTTATGTGGATGATCTGAATATAATTTGGATCTCAAAGGAGATTGAAAATGCTCGAAATAATCTGAAAGAGGAATTTGAAATGAAAGATCTTGGATAAACAAAGTTTTGTCTTGGTTTACAATTAGAGTATCTAAAGAATGATATATTCGTACATCAATCAAATTATACAAAAAAAGTACCAAAACGCTTTAACATGGATAAATCAAATCCATTAAACATTTAAATAATATGTAGATCTTTAAATGTTGAAAAGGATCCATTTCGTTCTTGTGAAAATAATGAAGATATATTTGGATAAGGAGTACCATATTTGAGTGCGATAAGTCCTTTATATCTAGAAAATTGCATTCGTCCTGATATAACATTTGCTATTAATCTCTTGTAACGATATTGTTCATCCTCTACACGTCGTTGTTGGACAATGATTAAATATATATTTTGATATTTGTAAGGGACGATTGATTTAAGATTATTTTATCCTAGAGATTTCAAATTTGAATTGATTGGTTTTGCAGATCCAGTTTATTTATCTGATCTCATAAAGTTAGATCACAAGCAAGATATGTTTTCACAATTGGAGGCCGAGCGGTATCATGGCATTCACGGAAACAAATACTAGTTGCAACATCTTCAAATCATGTTGAAATTATAGCATTTCACGTAGCAAATAGAGAATGTGTGTGACTTAGAGCTTTAACTCGACACATACAAAAGACATGTGGATTAGGGACTAATATTAACCTAACGATACTATATGAAGATAATGTCTCATGCATTGCTCAAATGAAGAATGATACAACAAAAGTGACAGAACAAAGCATATCCCTCCAAAATTTTTCACGTATACTCAAGAGTTCGAGAAGAATAAAGAAGTTGATGTTCAATACATCTGATCATGTGAAAATGTAGTCGACTTATTCACAAAGGCGCTCCCTATTTCAACATTAAGAAAACACATTCGGAATATCGGGATACATGACATTCGAAGCTTGTGAAGAAACAAAAAATTGACAAATCGATGATGAATTTTTTATAACTATATTTTTTTTCTCATCATGGTTTTTATTCTGAAAGAAGTTTTCATGATAAAGTTTTTAATGAGACCGTCCATAAACATTCAAATGAATGTTAAATTATGAATGCCAATTTAGGCTCAACCTATTATTATTTTTATATCTGAAAATAATTTGATATTTACTTATAAATAGACGTTTTCATTCTCTTGTAATACACCAAAACAATCTTATAAAAATCACAAGAACATAATTTTCTCCTC
The DNA here is from genome assembly GCA_036759665.1 of Gynandropsis gynandra. NCBI lineage: Eukaryota > Viridiplantae > Streptophyta > Magnoliopsida > Brassicales > Cleomaceae > Gynandropsis > Gynandropsis gynandra. Next base: position 2,886,457 of record CM071866.1, on the reverse strand, counting down.
ATTTTATCCTCAATATATTTTGGTAATTTTTATTTTGTTTTGTTATTTATTTTATATATAATTATATTATATATTATTCTTATTATTAATAATATAATACTATTATACGTACATGAAGATATGTATATATATTTTTAATATTATATCATTGTAATGCGTGCCATTATATATATAAATTTAAATTTAAATAATATTATTAATTTTTAACAAATATTATATTTTATATATTTTAAGTCTGTGGAAAAAAACAAAAAATTATCTAAGATTTAATTGGTCTTATGGTCAGTTGGTGTCTTGAATCCGCAATTCAATATTTTGGAGAATCATTTATATGTTTTGTCATGATTTTTACAATCTTAATTATAATTAAACTAAATTATTTTATAAACATAATAAATTTATTTAAGTTTGTTTTTTGTTTATTATTATTTTAAATTTGAATAATCTATATCTTATATATTTGAACCAAAACTTGGCGTGCCCTTAGTCTATTTGTAATTGTTAAATGTATCTTCGAAATCTGTTCTTTTTGTTGACTTTGAAAAATGGTTAAAATGTTAGTGGTGTGGTTTCAGCATGACTAAGCTTAGACTGTTTTTATGTTGACAATCATTTTGTTAAATCAATTTGTTTAATAGTTTTAAACCAGTTCTAATAAATATGAATACTTATAGTGCCATAAATCATTTAAAATTTATATAATAACGTATATGTTATATATTGTTTCTCTATATATAAAAATATACGAATTTCTAATAAAACTGCAAATCTGTAACATTAGCAGATTTTCTTACGAATTAATGGATTTTCATGACTACAAAGTTCTTAAAAATTAGAACTATATACCAATTTTCTATATTTATATAGACAGAAAATTAACAATTATCTGTATCAATATAGAAATTTGAAATAAAATTTGTGGCATAAAAAGACATCATAGCGTCATATAAAATTGGAAGTAAGAAAATCGTTAGTACATTTTTGGATGCTAGCGAAATTGTAGGAACATGTTTGAAATCAAACGTTAACATTAAATTATTACTGATTGTTAAATGGTGGACCAAGCGTTCCATTACCTTCATAATTATTTTCTGATTCGAATTACCTTTTAAATCATTAATTATAATTATAATTAGTTTAGGGTGAGAGTATGATTTATTGGGTCAAGTATAACCATCCATCTAATATGTTTTTTTATAATAGTAAAAAAACATGTCAAATATGAGATTGTATCTAATTAGTCCCAAAGCTAGTTTAAAAGTTCGGAATTGCTCAATATTATATATAGGAATCCAAAGTTCATGTCCTAATCGATGTAAGACAATTTATAATAGGCAATTAGAAAGAAAATACGTATATTGTGAACTTTCCTATCTTGGAAAACAAGTCATTGACCTAAGGCTTATATAAACGTTGTCTAGTTTTCATAGGGAATAACAAGAGTAGCCACTTTTACTCTGTCTCTCTCATTCTTACGTTCTGTCAACTTATCATAACAACTTATCAAAACACTACCTCTCACGTCTAGATTCGGTCTTGGAGCGTGGACGTATACTTGCGGTGAAGTGGACTAGGTTATTTATAACTCGCGTTTCCACACGTCAGTGGACATCGTAATCGGGGGTCCATCATCGAGTATTTAAATCAGGACGAACATAGTTTTGATATCATGTCAAATATAGACTTTGATCTACCTAATCTCAAAAATTAGCTCAAAAGTTTAAAATTGTCCAATACCATATATAAAAATCCAGAATTCATATTTTAACCAATGTGAGACGACTTATCATAAACAACTATTGGTATTTTTCGAACCTATACCTAGACTTGATAAAGAAAATTCATTATGTACAATATAATATGTAAATGAATATAGATTAATTAAATTTATAATAAACAATAGTGTGTTAAATATATGAGACAACTGTAAACTCAAATTTATAATCTCTAAATAAACATCATACATATTTATCAATTACGTTATTTCATCTAAGGCCTTTAATATGTTATTTCCTTGTGATTAAAAGATTATATAACTTTGGGGAATCAAAAAATGTGAAGAGTTTTCACATTTGACTTTCAAAACATAGCGAAAAGACAGTCCATTAAAATTTATTTTATTTATAAAAGTAAATTCACCAAATTAAAATAAATCAAAGAAACCCTGATAAAATAATTATATAAAAATCGTAATGTGTGATCCGTACCATTATCACTTTTCTTTTATTTTACTTTTTAAAATATAAAATTATTTAATAATATTATTTAGTAAAAAGATGTGTAGTGGGGTGGATGTTGAAAGAGTCTCAATCGAAACGTTGACTTTAGCTTTCTCAGTCAACCATGTTTTCCTATTTATGTAAATAGTTAGGGATGGGTAAATAACAAATATCCGTAAATATTCGATTATTCGTATTCGTATTCGTATTCGTCGAATATTCGATTTTATTATTCGTATTCGTAAATACGGATATTCGTAAATTCGAATATCCGAAAATATTCGGATATTCGTCGATATCCGTATCCGTAATAAAATCAATTTTTTAAAAAAAATTAATAAAAAATTCTAAATAATTTATATTTTAATCCTTAAATTAGGGTTAAAATTTTTTATAATTTACATTTTAGTCCTTAAATTTTAAATATAATAACTATTTCTTTATATATTTTATATTTGATCTGAAAATCAATTATAATAATGTTTTTTATCTATAATTTGATCCTTAAAATTAATCTATTATATATATATCTATATATTAAATAAATTATCTATTTAGTACTTACGGATTTATTTATAATTTGATCCTTAAAATTAATTTTATTATATATATCTATATATTAAATAAATTATCTATTTAGTACTTACGGATACGAATACTTACAAATAATTGACTATACTATTTGTTTTTGTATTTGTATTTGTCGAATATCTAAATTCTGGTATTTGTATTTGTATTTGTTTCTACGAATACATCCCGTATAGGAACACTGAGAGTATGGTGAATGCGCAACCATCGTTTGGGAATTTCCAACCATGGACAGAACCCCAAACCCAGAACTATCAATCCTACGTGCCTCAACCATACCCGACTCAATCCGTAGCAGCCCTAGAATATCCCGCCACATACAACTACCTCCGTGAATTGCTTGAGAATCGAAGCAACTTATGCATGGGAGTGGAGGCGGAAAAAGATTGCGCCAGTGAGCATTTATAATAACATTTAAATGTCATAAACTAAATATATAAATATATTATATCAATTTATTATGTACACGTTTAAAATATAATGTGATTAAATTTACAAAAAAACAGAAATTTTACAAATATATAAGTAATTTAAATTTTTTATGGATTTAAAAAAAAATATAAGACTATATATCAATGGATTTTCTAGTGAAATTTGACATTAAATTTCCAAAAATTATTTATGTTGTGATATAAATATTAAATTGTTTTGTTTGAAATGATAACTAAAATTGATGTATGAAAAAAACAACTATTCTTTTATATTGTAATCATTATATTAATTCATCAATTATTACTCGATATAATTTTACTTAAGGTTATAAATCAATTTGTTATGATATAATGATGATGATGACGTGATGATGACTAATAATTTTATGATCATGCTCATTTTCATTCACGAGGACTTGAATGATGGTAATATAATTAATTGATTAATTAATAATCATAGATTCCCTTTTACCAATTAGCAAACCTAACAAAAAACCTGCTCCGACTGTGATTTGACGTTGGAGTCTTCTAAAGTATTCGCTGTTCATATAGAATTGACATGACTACTTCAACTCAGACTTTATTTCATGCTTTCGCTGATTTATACGTAAGTAATTTTTATTTATTAATTTCCAATTAGTTTTCAAGAAAAAAATCAACAGGTTAATAAAAATAAATAAAACCCTATCAATAGATTGATATATGCTTGACAAATGATGAATATCCGTCAATATCCAATTATTTAGATTTATTTTCATTAATTTTTTAAATTTATTATTTGTAATTATATTTGTAAATTCAGATATTTATAATTACAAATATCCCGTAAATATTTATATCCGTATCCGAATCTAAATTTTTTTAATGTAAAAAACATTAGAAAATGATGTTAATAAAAAATCAATAATAATCAAATATAATCTAAAACTAAAATTTAAATCACAAAAAATATAAAGATATATAATATAAATAAAAAAAATACCAAATCTTTACATTCATCTCCACATATATTATTTAAATGTAGTTTCATCAAATATCGTTAATTCATCTAGAACAATGAAACAAATTGTTATATTATCAAATACAATAAAATAAAACTCGTATAAAAGTTATATTTAGTTAATTCTATTTTTTTCGATATCTTGCAATACCTCTATAACATTATCCAACTTATTAGGATTAAAATTCAATCTTGAGTGCAAATTAAAGCTTCAATAATATTAATTATTTAATGTATTTGATATTTTAGTCCTCAAATCATAAATATATTGCATATTTGTTTATAAATATATTTATATAATGAGTGTTACAATAAGATTAATAATGTTTTTATTAACAATTTTATCATTAAAATCAATTTTATCATATATGTATCTATATATTAAATAAATTTTCTATTTAATGCTTACAAATACAAATAGTTTGGATAACTAAGTATACTATTTGTATTTTCCGAATATATAATTTCGAATACTTATATTTGTATTCGTGCCAGCGGATATTCAAATTTCTAATACCCCGAATGTTTGCCTTCATCTTAACTTTCTAATACCCATAGTTGGATGAGTTTCGCATTACTGGTTTGCAATACGAGGAGATATCTCGTGTTGTGTCAATCTCTACTTCTGGATCTCTCACAGATGTGTGAGTTTAACTCCTCTGATCCATTGCAAGCTATAATACCAATTGAAAGTTTAGAGAGAAGACATACAATGATTTTACGTGAAGTTCTCGCAACACTACGCTAAAAACTGTTTTATTCAGACTTCAAACCGTCAATAGGTATAACTCGATTTTTATGTGAGTATACATGGATTATACGATCCAAACACTCCCCTTGAGTACAACGCCCGTCTTGAAACTAAACTAGCAAAATGCCACACAAAAACTTGTGTGAACCACCTAGAACTATTCTCGCAATAATCATAGGTTCTCGAATGGCTCTCACTCGAATCAGTTACCCATAAGTCTCTAAACTTTTATGGTTTAAGGCTTATGTTACAAAATGCTCTCAAACGAATACAAAAACACTTTGTTCTCTCTTCTCTCTTCTTCTTGAATTTCGGTGCAATAATATGATTGAGAGAGCAGGTTGGACGTGCATCCACTTCTTCCTTTAAATACTAAGCTCATTTCCAAATTGCTCATTGATTTTCTTTCCATAGAATTGTTATTAAGTTGCTTAATTTTCTCCTTTTACAATATTTCCAAATATCTTGTGAATGTTATCAAATTTACAAATATCTAACACGATTCGAAATATCAATTATAGTATAGTTTCATGGAGTTCACATGATTTAGAACTAGTGTATGTTCATATTATGTATAAACATTTTATTTTAATAATACGAAAAAAAATTACATTATGTGCATATACATGTGTATGTGTGTGCGTCTGTACTGCATATAAGATATGTGTTTTCCCATGTTCTATATTAGTATTAGAGACTCATTATCATGATATAAGTTATGATTAAAAAACGAGTTTTATCGCATATAGATCAAAATGTGTTCTTTATCATAGGATAACTAATAAAACGTTGATTATCCGGATAAATCAACATACATGTGATGGATTATATTGGATACAAATGAGTATGTCTCTTTTACTCAGTCATATATATAGATGATGCACATGGAGATATAATCATTGAGCTGAACTAACATGAGATATTTTAATCGTTAACATACCACTAATCCTTCAATGATAATTTTCGAAAAATATCTCAATGACAAATTTTCCTTGGACCTGAGGTCCACAAAGAAATTGACAAGTTAGTTGTCATTATTTGATTCTGGACACCATGTCCTTAGAGCTTGTTGGAAAGATATTAGGAATGGTCATTTGTTTTGCAATTGATGTTTGATCAAGATGAGATGCGTAAACTCTTGGTGAGAGTTTTAGCTTTATGTTTTCATAGATCGTAACAACTGATAAATCTTTGATCAAAGCAAAAGAATGATAAGAGAAAAATGGTTTTCTCAAATTCATTAAACACTTGGTTGCAACATACATGAAATATAGTTCGTAATATATTGGGGTTTAACAGTCAAATCATACCCTAACATTACCTGGAGCTAAAAAGCTAGAATGAAATACTGGATTCTCTTTTCACCATGGCTCATAAAAATAAAAGACGTTTACGCTATATGGCCGTTAAGGAGTGTTAATAGACTCTAAATTCGATTAGACGATTATTAAGACAATTCACCTATCAGATTAATGTTGAACCCATGAGGGTACACACTAACGAGTGTTTCAATATTCATCGATGATTGTTGGACAATCAGCGTGGTAATCGATTATGCTTTTCCTTTAGCATCGAAAAACATAAATGATAAAAAGAATTGATCCATTAAAAATGGACGTCTCTCCGAGGTTAGTATATGTGATATGCATAGTGGTATACGTATATGGATTTGTATTTGTATTATCGGGCAGTTGACACTTGTGACAAATGGACGATTGTTGAAAATTAATGTCCATAAATGCAATTAACGATAAACTAATTATAATTCAGCTATTAATTAATTGTTGGGTAATTGCAATTTAGTCCCTAAAACTAATACATATAAATATATCTAATAATTCACCAGTTATCTATTTAACATGAATTAGATTTTTAAAATTAGAAAACCGAAAAAAGGGAGAATCAGGATTATCTTCTTATTCCGATCATGTCAACAGTTGACGGTGGATCCAATTTTGGTGTGGACCATTCGTGGAGGCCTTGTAACATCAGTGTTATATCTCGTACATCTCATTGCTAAAAGTTAGTGATTCGAATTCATTGATTATATAGTTTTAGAGAAAAACAGTAACCCCTAAAATCGAATTCATAATCGGACTAGATCGAATAATTAGATTGTTAAAAGCACGCTTTCATTACCAATGAAGAACCCTATTCTTGTTGACATGGAACATCTGCATTTACGTGGAAACATACAATAACATTAGATTCTAACCTTAAAGTTAAATCCAAAACCTACAACAAAGTTAGAACTCAATTCAAAACTTTATGAAAAAATCAAACTCCAACTTATCTCTCGAATTGTTGAAGATAATGTGTTGCTAAAAATGACTACTGAACCAACCGTCATCGATGACCCAAATCCACTCGTCATTAAGACATAATCATTGTTTGTCGATACTGAGCTCACGTAAAATAGAGAACCGTTCTATGCTTTTTGAAGTGTTGAGAAGTTTTATGTCTTTTAATTTATTTATCATTATTTTATTTTACAAAATATTTTGTTTTAATTTCAAACTTGTTTTTTAAGCAAAAAAAATTGAAAAAGGAAATTTACTCTTACTTGGCGTGATATGATGTTCGACGTAACGATGTTCGATGTAACGAATTATTCATGATTTGTTAATTGAATATCGATATTTTTTTAATAATGTTGATATTTATTGATCGATTTGGAATTAGTTTCGTAAATTAATGTGTTATTTTTAAAAATATTAAATCATAAATAAATATGTAAAAAATATTTAATATATTTTTATGTAGTTTAAAACAAGTACATATATATTGT
>CM071866.1:2856914-2878660 GCA_036759665.1 Gynandropsis gynandra | reverse complement strand
TTAATCCTATTCTCTATTGAACTTTATCTATCATCATATTTCATCCTGAACTATCATTACTCATCATATTCCCCATGAACTTTAAAAATTCATCCTATTTTCCCCTCCATTAAAGATCCGTTAACTTTTCTGTTAATTTTTTTAAAAACAGTCTATTTCTCCCCAAACTATATGACTTCTAACCGATTCTCTCTCTTTTCCCCACACTATATGAATTCTAGCCTATTTTCTCCGAACTATATAACCTCAAGACTATTTTCCCCCGAACTATATGACTTCTAGTCTATTCCCTCCGAACTATATAATCTCTAGTCTATTCACCCTCGAACTATATGATTTCTAACCTATTCTCCCTAAAAACAAATTGTACATTCAACGTATTTTCAAAATTTTGGTTATTGTAAATGTAACATTTTTTCTTTAATAATAATATATTTTTAATTTTAGTTATTATAAACGTAACATTTTTTATATAATAGTAATATATTTTTAAATTTTGGTTATTATAAACGTAACATATTTTCTTTAATATTAACATATTATTAAGTTTTAAAAATCTTTAACAGAAAAGTTAACGGATATTTAACGGAGAGAGAAATAAGAAGAATTTTTAAAATTTAGGAGAAAATAGGATGAATAATGATAGTTTAGAGGAATAAAATAAGAAAGAAAATTCATAAAAATAAAATTAAAATGCTATAATTTAGAGGAATATAACTTTTTCTCTTATTTTATATATCATGGCAGTACGGTTGTTTCTGATCATTAATATGCCTAGTGAATATATGTCCTTTTGTATTAATGCTAAACTAATATATTTGATATTTGCACCATAATATCTTCCTAATTAAGATTGCATATGTCTGATATGGATTATTTCAACTAGTTAATATATAAAATATCTTTTCAATTTTAAAATTTGAATCTTTTTTTTTTTAATATTCAAGTTAGTAGAGATCCATATACAAAATAGACATAATTAACTACAAACTCTATATTATGAAAGTACTTAGAAAAAGTAATTAATGTAAACAAAATGGTCTTATGGTCTTAATTTTATGTTCTTAAAAGAAAAGAAAGCGTATATCTAAAAATACATATAATTATATTTTGTATAATAAATAATATATTTTAATTCGTAAAATCTTTTTATGCTTCATTTTTTTAAAACCATTGATGTGTGTAAGTATAACTATATAAAGCAATAAATATCCATAATTATAGGATATATGTTTCTCCACAATATAAATAAGTTGGCTCTTAAATAATTTTGAAAATTGAATAGCTTTTATTTATTTTTAATCTTTTTAGTGACACTCAAAAGACTTAGAAAAGTGTATGCTTCGAAACAACTAACACATTAAAAGTGGTAGGTATCTGTCATATAAAGAGTAACAAGTGTACACATTTTATTCGTACATGTCTACATACAAATTCACCTATCAACGACAAATTTTATTTTTCTACTTTCAAAATTATATGCTAATTGTTATGCTTAAATTATTTTCTCATTAGTTTTATTATTATTATTAACTACAAAAATTCACCCACCATTTTTTTCGATTTGGTGAAGGCCATGTAATGTTTTTTTTATCCTAATGAGCTGTCGAATTTTTTTATGCGAATGCTAACTAACTCTTCGATTTAATTAATAAACTGGAATATTTTTTATTCTTTTTAGTATCTAACTGTGAAAGAAAACGTGAGATGCTTAAACAATATTCAAAATAACGACTTCTTTTACATTTTAATACGATTTATTGATCGTATATATAAATATACGTTTCTAGTTAAACTTCGGTTTTTTATCAGATAATATACCAAATATTTATATTTTTATAGATTATGTCCATATGTATATATATTGGAATTAAGATATTATTTTGTGAAAGATAATTGTTGTGATGCATTGTCCCATATCGACTAAAGACATGAACATTGGTCTTATATATATTGTGTAGGACAATTCTAAGCTTTTGAGTTAGTTTTCGGGATTAGTTAGTGTTGTAAAAGTCGGTCTATGCGGCTAGTCGACGCCTAGACGCTCGGCGGTACCTAACCGTCCAGTCTAATGAAAAATCGGTTCTATTAGTCGGTCGAGAAAAATCGGCGTCTAGACGGCCGATTAGGCAGAAAACGGCCGCCTAGGCGGATTTTTCAAAAAAAAAAAGACCAAAACGACGTCATTTGGTCGATTTATTTTAGAAAAAGTTAAACAAAAATTAAACTAAAAAGATTAAACAAAAATTTTGTTTTGGTTCGTTCGTACATCTTAACAACATCAAAAAGTTATGGCTCAATGATTAAGAGGTAAAATCATTTTGGTTCCAACATATAAATTTCTCTAATTTATTCATCAGGTATTAGATATTTAGATCTTTATTAATGTATTATTATATTTATGATATAGTTAATGAATTTATATGACTTTATATTTTATATATAATATTTTTTATTTATATTAATTTTAATATATTTCATCATTTTAAAATTTGATATATTAAAAAAATTAAAAACGCCTAGTCACTGACTAAGCGCCGACTAATTCGACTAGTCGCTAGGCGGTGACGGACAGTCCGACTAGTGCCTAACGACTTTTACAACGTTGGTTAGGCCCAATCCATATTTGACATTATATCAAAACCATGTTCGTCCTGATTTGAGTATACCGATGTTGGACCCCGATTGTGTATTCACACTCTAGAATCGAGTCTAGATTTGAGGGGCGTGAAGGAGAGTATTGTGATGTATTGTTCCATATCGACTAAAGACATGAACCTTGATATCATATATATGGTGTTGAACAAACCTAAAGATTAGTTAGATTTAAATCATATCTGACAATAACAAAGTATATAAGTATATATAAAATATAGATCCAGACTCCTAACCTTAATTTAGACCCTAATAATTTATTTATAAATATAAATATAATTATTATCCGAGCATCCTAATGTATGTGAATGGAAATACATGAGTCAAAGGTAGATATGCAAATGGCCATACACATACTATATCCATATAAGCTTTTTGGCTCCATGATTTTCTCCAAGAGAAAGTGTTGTTGACCAATTCTTACTTTATATCTTTTGGTTATTTTAAAAGGATAATTCCAACTCTTCTATTCGGATAAATAAATTCTTTATAAAATCATACGATCGCATTTTATTTACAGTTAAATGGGTTGTTTTTATTATATACACATATAATATAAATATCATAATGTAGTTTGTAAATTAAACAAAAAAAATACATCTTATAAAATTATAATTTATGTACTTAGACAAATTGTATTCAATTGATGATACATATATCCATTATGTTGTTTTATTCTATATCAATTAAAATATGAATTATAAAATTTTATATATCATATTAAATAATGTTAAATATTTGAATTTAAACTAATTTTTGTAATTAGTTAAACTCAAATATATAATAAAGTCTATTTCGTATTGATTAGATATTCTGATGATGGACTTTCAATATGATATATATGTTTCAGCACCAAACCATGATGTAAATGATAGTGTTTTTGTGTGTTGTTTTATATCAATTAAGATATTAATTATCTACTCTTATGTATTATAATAGTTAGATTCAAATAGAATCATTTTAACTATCTATGATATTATTAGAATCTATTTTAAAATATACTAGCTAGTTAAAAAATATTAAATATATACATTATTCTTCAAAATCATAGATTACAAAAATATCTATAAATTATAAAATAATATTATTTTGAAGAAGTTCTGAATATATTGGATTTGTCTTAAAATCCATCAACTATTAAACTCATTAAAATAAAATTAAGTAACAAATAAAAATTCAATATGATTTTAATATTTTTATATCACGTCAAAATAACAAAATAATCAAGGTTCTTACGCGACATCGGAATAAAATCATCAAGAGGTATGTGGTAGGGGTGGGCACCCATGAGTACCCGCCAAAATCTTTTTATCCGTATTTGAAATCGTTCCACACGGGTAATTAATTTAATTATCCGTATTCGAACCTGCAAAACCCATAAAAAATTCTGAAATACGCGGGTATCCGTCCCGCGATTAAAAAGTCAAAAGATTAAAAAATTCACAGATTCGATGGCCAACCATGGAGCTTGATATCCAGGAGCAGGTCACGCTGAGACGGAAGGTGGTCGATCTGCAGTTAAGGCGGTCGGTCGTGCAAGAGGGAGAGAGGGTGGTCGTCGGTCGTGCAGAGAGAGAGAGAAGCAGCCGATCTGCAATTGAGGCGGTTGTTGGTCATTCTGGAGGGAGAGAGAGTAGTTGTCAATCGTGTTGGAGGGAGAGATAATGGTCGTCGATCGTGTTAGACGGTGAGAGAGCGACCGTTGGTCATGTAGAGGTGATCGATCTAGTCGTGCATGAGGGAGAGAGGTGGCCGTCAGTCGTGCAGAATGGAGAGAAGTAGTCATCGATCGTGCGGAAGGGATTGAGAGCGGTCGTCGATTGTGTAAGCGGGAGAGAGAATGGTCGTCGTGTGTAGAGGGAGAGGAGGCAAAATATCGAGAGAGATAGACTACAAATGGAAGAGAAATGGGAAATATAATTGATATAGTGACATTTTAAGTAAGTTATATAAAATAAGGATAATTTTGTAATTTTTATTCATATACCTGCGGATTGTTTTTTAGAATAAAAATCCATCCCGAACTTAAATCTGCGAATAATAAAAATATATTATCCGAACCTAAATTCGAACTCAAAGATTTGAATAAATTTTCACGGACTCGAAACGGGCTGTGCGGATTTTTGCCCACCGATCTCATATGTTGTATGGCTTTGCCAAGGGTTTTACGTAAGTAGAAGACTCGGTGCCATTTTCTCCACGACATCAAACTTATTCCTTCTTTTCTATAATAATATATATTTACAGCAATTTCATACTTGTATATAAAATATTGAGATTCACATTTTCATTTTGGAGGTCATGTTTATAATTAAATTAGTTTAAATGTATAATTAAATAAAAATAATTAAAATATAAAATATTATCAAAAATATCTTATAAATATAATGGAATATTGTTCATCATTTAAAATCAATTTATAATAATATAATTTATGATTGTGTGATGTAAATTTTTTTTAATATAATAAATCAGATAATCGTTAAATATCATCACCAAATCTGATTGCGTAAAATTTGTTTTGATAATGTTAATTGCTGAAAAATATCCATCGACAAATGTGAAAACAACATATATTGATCAAAATCAATTTTAAATCGGATATATCAAATGATATTATAAAATTTTCACCATAATTTTTAGAATTGATATTTTTTTAAATCTACTATTTAATTTTACAAAAAAATATAATAATATTCTAATACAAATAAAATTAAAAAATTTAATCAACACTAATAATTTTAAAAACAAAAATATATATTATCTTTGTTTTTTATTTGATGACTTAAATTGTAATGTTAAGAACAAAACTAAAAACAAAATTTGAATAAAAAATAAGAAAATAAGAAATATTAAAAATACTAAAATCAAATTTTAATAATAATTTTTGTATTCTAAAAATTGAAAATATGCTGATTTAAAATTTTTATTTTTAATAAAAAAAATTCTTGGATGCATATTATCCTAATATTCCTAAACTACTTCTGTCTCTGTCTAAGATGTAGTCTTGTAAAAAATACCATAATTTATGAATTTTATATTTTATATTTGGTGAATTAAATTTTTCTATTTTTTTAACTTAAAAACTGCCGGGTTATATATTTTAATGTTTTGAATTAAAAAAAATAGATATCGTTAGGGGCTAGATATTTATTGACCGGTGTAATTAATATAAATATTAGTTACTTCTTTATTTGTTTAAGTTTCGTGATATTCAAATTCATTATATCTCCTGATTAATATTAAGTAATGTATATACAAAGATATGAAAAATTAAATTAAGGGAATTAAAAGGTTGACTGTTACATGGAGTGGATAATTAAATTATTGTAATATCTCTATAATATTATCCAACTCATTATATATTAATGTGTTTTTATCTACCTTGATAATGTTTGTATAATCTCATTGATTAAATTGTTGCAATCGCTATACAAAATTCGAAATACAAAATATTGTAATGGTCAACCAAAATTCCTAAAAATTATTTTAATATAAAAATAAGCAGTCTCAGTAATTATATCGTTATTTAAAAGGTCATCACTAAATTATAGTTCAGGTAAGATGCACTAAATTGCATGCATATATATATATATATATATATATATATGACGGTCTAAAACTTAAAAGCGGTCCTAACTTTTAAATATTTTACAAATATATGATTAGTGATTAAATAACAAAGAAGATTTTTCTTTTGGATAAATGGTATAATGTTAGACATATCGTGTCTATATTGCTTTGTGGGTTTGACCTATCTCGATCTATTGCACCTTCGACGTATCTACAAAATTTTGCTTTTTTAAATTTCATAATTATCCATATATTAATGTTATTTCATAAAAATATCCATTTAATTTCTATTCAAATAAAATAATTGAATAGAAAAGATTCATCTTAGATTTTATAAATTTCAACGATGGATTTCGCAATTTGCAATTGTCTCATCTATTGAATTTGTTTAATTTATTGTTGGTTGATTATTATAAAAATATCATAATTTTATTCAATACACATTCTAATATGTACATATAATAAAAAATAAATATAGTTTATTTATTAAAAATATAATTTTATAATTTTAAAACGTTTCATACACAAAAATTGATGATATTAATATAAGTAAAAATTTATATATTTATATATTTTTATTAAATATAATGATAATATTAAGCATTTATGTAGAAAAATAGAATTTAAATGTTATAATTTTCTCAAAATTTTAATAACATTAATATGGTTTATAAATCTTTAAAGCCCTAGGAAAAATATTTATCTACAGCAAAATTGTGCATAACATCTTTACACCCAAATTCAAATTATAAAAATAAATAATCTATATTTACAAAAATATTATCAAATAATGATTCTCTATACCTATTCAATAAAAATATAAATAACCTTGCATTTGAGATAAATCACCGTACTAACAAATAATATATATATATATACACATATAAATCAACCTTTAAAAATCTACATTCTAAGTAACTAATAATTGGAATATATACACTATAATTTATAAACATAGACACTATAGAAATTACAAAGACTTTTTTTCATTAATACATTTTTAAAAATCAATTGTTGGAAAAATGGCCTTGTTGTACTTTAGAATCACTTGTGTGACTGTATACATATATATGACTAAAATAATTATTATAAATTATATAATACAGATAGAGAAACGCCAAGTGTGGTCGATGAGATTATAATCTCAAGTTAAAATGTTTCCTTCACAGAAACCACTTTTTTTTTCAAAAGAAATTTATAATAATCTCAAGTTAGTAGTTGATTTGTCAAACATATCATTATCACATTAAGAGACATGAATAATCATGATTACTGTAAAAGTCTAATTCAAAGACTATGACCCTTCTCTCTCCTATTCATGTATATATATATATATATATCATTAATTTTTATTCTCTAATATTTTACAATATTACGGTTTGAATCATTGTTTTATTGTTTATATTGATTATGGTGGTTTTAATGAATTGGTTTGTCCGACCAAAGAAAACGAGGAATTGGATTTTTCATAAATATTAACCTTATATTTGTTATTCCGTATGGTTACACGACACTAAAATGAATTATAAGTTTTTAATATAAAATAATTTTAAATCTTGACAATATATTTTAAATTTAAGATTTAGTTAAATCTAAATTTATCACAATTCATATTATTTATTATAATTTGGTTTCATATTATAATGTTAGATTTTTAATTAAAACGTCTTAGACCAATTAAATATAAATTATTACTTCATTATATGATATTTTTAAAATTTTAAAATTAGTTAGATTTAAATATATATATTCGATAATAATATTTCAATTTCATATTAATTATAATTTAATAGATAAATATATTAGGGATTATCTTTATATTTTTTTGGTCAATATAGTTAGGTTAAAGTATAAATATAAATATACTCAATAAATTTTTTTTAGTTAAATAACAAGGCATAATTTAACTTGCATCTCATATAGTATCACAGTCCGGTTATCTTATATGGTTCAATATCAACTTGAAAGTGACAAATTCCACTAAGCATTAGACTTATAAACGTCAAACAAATCTTAGATTTTTTTAATATATATATATATATATACATTATACCATATGATAAATTAAATATTTAAAAGAACCGGTGTGATAAATTACACTTGTAATGACTTGTATTTAAGACACGATAACCCAAAAGTCCACATGTAACCCAACACCAAAAACCAAACCAATTCTTCTTCTTCGTCGTCTCCTCTCTACTTCTTCTCTCTCTCTCTCTCTCTCTCTCTCTATGGATGAAAGAGAACTTTGTTCATTCTTTGAAGAAAATGACCATAAAAACTCTTATTTGAGCGATGTCTCCTTCGACCCATCTCTATGCATCGTGAATTTAAACGATCCCTTACAAAGCTCAATGCATTATAACTCACTAGAAATGGCCTTCACATATTCACAATTCCAACCAATTTCGCCGTCGACCGGTCAAGTGAACCACAACTTTAACGTTGTTCCAAATTCTCCGATCTCGTCTTCTTCCAATGAGGCTGAGGCTGAGGCTGAGGAGAGTAAGAGTCGAAGTGAGGATAAGGAAGCCGAAGATGGCATTCAAAGCTCCAAGAAATCGTGAGTTCATGCATGTTTTTTGAGAATCTTTACTTTAAGTGTTTTAAGATTCTTATACCATATTGTTTTTTTAATGTTGTATATTGTTGAAATGTGTGTGTGTGTGTGTATATATATGTAGGACAAAACAAATGAAATCAAAAGGAGAGAAGAGGCTAAGGGAGCCTCGAGTTGCCTTTATGACCAAAAGCGAGATTGATCATCTTGAAGATGGATATAGATGGAGAAAGTACGGACAAAAGGCTGTCAAGAATAGTCCTTACCCCAGGTTCACCTCTTTCACTCTTCTCATTCGCAATATCTATACATATATGATACTTCTTCCATGTATGCGTACATAGTACATATATATATATCGTAGGTGTGTTCCATGCACGTATGACTTCCATCCAATACAATTTCATCGTATTTCAATACATAGGACGAAATTTATTGCCCCCAAAAATAGTATGTATAATAGTACTAGACCATTCAAATCTTTTCTAATTATTTGTTTGAATGATCTCCAAATTCATTGTAATATTAATATTTTAATGTTGAGTTTATTCAAATAGTTTCAAAAAATTCTAAAATTATAAAGTATGCTTTGGATTGAATTCGTTCCAAATTTATTTAACAAATATTTTAAGTTTCGTGTTAATTATCGTTGTTAAGAGACCAAAAGATTAATTTCGTATCTTATTATAAGAATATATATATACATATACATATATGTTTACGTGATCCAGGAGTTACTATAGATGCACGACTCAGAAATGCAACGTGAAGAAACGAGTGGAGAGATCGTTCCAAGATCCATCGGTCGTGATTACGACTTACGAAGGAATACACAACCACCCGATCCCAACGACGTTAAGAGGGACATCTCCGGCCACCGGAATATTTCCTCCTACTTTTCTCGGTCACGGCGGCGGCTTTCCGATCTTCCCTAACCAGCAAGAACTTTTGATGCATTTGCCGTCATTCCAAGGCGGAGCAACAACTGGTTGTAATAACTCCGGTAACTATAATCACCAGCAACCTCAACAAGTTGCTGATCATGGTCTCCTACAAGACATTGTTCCTTCCATGTTCTTGAAGCATGAACCTTGAAAGACCTACACATATATATATATATACACATAATATGTATCATATATTATAGTCTATATGTATCTATACATGTTTCTAACTATAGAGAGAATTATTCTTCAATTGGATTTTGCATTCTCGAAGACTTGGTTCGTTGCGTAATCATTTTTAAGAACCTTTTATTTTATTTTTTCCTCCACGAGGTTATAATATTGTATAATATATAAATTCTATATAAATATGAGTACATTTATCTTTGCTCTGACATCTAATTCTACATATTCTATGGGACTCAATTAGACCGACAACATTTAGAGATAATTATCTTATAGATGGTTGAAAATTATGTGTAAAATATATTCTATACGTCAATTTTGGAAGAAAAAAAATTGTTTATGTATTCCAATAAGAATGATATTTTAGAATTTTCTTTAACCATTCTTTTTGTTATTTAATTATGGTGTTAATTAGTCGCCCCTTTTTTGTTACTGTTTTGTAGAAATGCAGAAATTGTTGACTTCCTATTCTGGACGAGGGATTAACATTGACTAAATTGTTTGTAATCGCTATGAATAGTTTGGCCAAAAAGATCAAATCGAAAACTAGATTTTCTCATTTAAATTATACTTTGGGACATTTTGTTATTATATAATTTGTATAAATTTCTTAAATATGAGTTTGTACTTTATTAAATTTCAAAAAGTTAACTCAAGAATATGTGATTATCTAATATTTATATAAAAATTCATGATTTATATTCTAAATGATGCGTGACGATGTAACATAACATTTCGTTCATGTATAAGTTCGATCTTGAACCGTGGTCATCGCAATCAGGGTCAACATCTCAATATTTTAATTGGTACGAACCAAACAATACAATACTTCAAAGACATTGTATTTGATTATTGATTTGATATTCACCTTGTTTTGAACATTCTAATAAAACATGTGAAGTTTGTATTTATGCTAAACATGCACGAGTTATTTTCAAATAGTTCAACTAAAACATCATCCATTTTTAGTTTATTCATTGTGACGTGTGAGGGACTTATATGATTTCATTTTTTTCGAGTGCCACATATTTTTTTAAAAATTGTGGATGATTTTTTTTTCGAGGAGTATGATTTTATTTGAAGATTAGGTATCTATATTCATATATGATAGTTTATATTTGGCCGAACAATATTTTCATATTAAGGTATAATTGTTTGTATGCATATACAATCGAAATAGAGTTTATGTGTCTCAACCAATTTTTCTTGTACAACAGAATTAGTCATCAAACTTCTTGTGTTCGTACACTTCCATGAAAGGAAAGAGTTGAACAAAAGCATCGTCATATTCTCGAGTATTTGTTTTTAAATCAAATTTACCAATTGAGTTTTGGAACGACATTATTCTTAATATGATTGTGTATCTCATTTGTCGCAAGTTAGCCAAGATACAAATATGTGAATAGACAAGTTTGGATTCACGAGGACTTCAAGTGACGTTCGATTATCAATGAAAGATGATGGTGTGCGACAAATGAGATACATAATCATATTAAGAATAATGTCGTTCCAAAACTCAATTGGTAAATTTGAAATCATATATGTTCAATACCAATACATTAAAGGTAACAAATTTGTTCAATACCAATACACCAATCATATTAAGAATAATGAAATCATATATGTTCAATACCAATACACTAAAGGTAACAAATTTGTGAGTCGTAATCATTGTTTTGTCTTTATGGGTTATCCATTCGGTAGGAAGATATGGCATGTGTATGATTTCGTCGTAAAAATTTCTTTGTTTCTCGTGATGTTATCTTCCGCAATATGTTTCCATTCTCATCAATATCAATGTGTTCTTTCTACGATGACGATATTGACTTATATCTCGGATTGGACTTGCCAGACCTAAACACAACAAACATCCTTGTATTGTTGAGTCTTTTATGAGTGTCAACAACACATGTTGTTCCTATGATTGCCTCTGGTTCAGACGACATGGGGTGACCTGTCCAATTCTACTTCGTCATCATTCCATATTTTGAAAAAGATTCTGCATATGCTTCCTTAGACCATCTGAAACAGAATGAGTTAAGATTCCATCAACATGGATGCGAGATTTTATCACGAATACGATTCTTATCTCACATAACATTACTTTTAAAAGATCATATGCTTATTCGATTGACCAACATGTTAGTTGCACTAAATTTTCATCAAACCATTGTGCTTTTCTCGTTGCTATTATTGTTGGACAAGAACCATACCATGAAACATTGACTAATAAAAGTTAGAAAAATTCCATGACTGCTAAAATTCAAGCTCTAGAGGATAATGACACGTGGATAATGGTCCCTTTACCATAAAAAAAGATAAAAAAATAGGTTTCAAGATAAAAGTATTGTTTGATGGCAATCAGGTTGAATGTATGAAAAATTTTTTCAACGATATCCATGGTTACGGTTCGTCTTGTTTTTTTTTTTTTTTGTAGTGGTCGCTACTCATAACTAGGAGTATTTCAGATGGATATACATAATATATTTCTACATAGAGATCTATATGAGAAAGTCTACATGAAGCATCCTCCCGATTTTCAACCACATGAGTTCTCACTCATATAACGTCTTCAAAAGTCTTTGTACAATTTGAAACAAACTCTACGATGTTGGTTTACCAAGCTCGATCATTACTTAAAACATTCATTGTTTACATTTTCAAAGGGTGATATATGATTATTGGTGCTTGTTTATTTCGATGATTTGATAATTACAATAAATTCTTCATTCGTTATTCATGCTTGCAAAAGGTACCCGGGTTCTTGTTTCCACATGGATGACCTTGGTTTACTTGAATTCTTCTTGGGCATTGAAGTTGTGTATAATCCATATGGTATCTATCTGTATCAATAGAAGTATGATTTATACATAATTTTTCATACGAGCCTTTGTATAGCTAAACCAATTTCTATATTTATGATAAAAAAACATAATTTATTGTCTTGTCTAGTTTATTAAGTGGTCACTCTCTCAGAGCTTTCTTACTCTCTTAACGTTTTAACACAATTTAACTTTGTGCCAAGAACACTGCATATTGCTCTTCAAATGGTTCACTATCTAAAAAGCAGTATTGATTAAAGTCCTTATTTCATTCCGATTTCGACCCA
Source organism: Gynandropsis gynandra (assembly GCA_036759665.1). Classification (NCBI taxonomy): domain Eukaryota; kingdom Viridiplantae; phylum Streptophyta; class Magnoliopsida; order Brassicales; family Cleomaceae; genus Gynandropsis; species Gynandropsis gynandra. The sequence goes on along the minus strand of CM071866.1, from coordinate 2,865,633 downwards.
CATATTTATGAATGGTGCGATCTAACTAGGATGACTGTCATTTGAGTCGATGATTTTTTGAAAATAATGGTTCATTTTTGTTAGGTTCTTCGCCTATTTCTTGGAATACATAAAAACAATGTGTTGTCTCACTTTCTTCAACAAAATCAAATATCGCGCAATGACCATGACTACATACCAACTCATATTGCTCAAACCTTTGCTCCACGACCTTGACGTTTCTCTTTCTATTGTTATGTGACTATATTGTGATTGTGAGAAACCTTTGCACATCAACTACTATTCGATATTTTATGAACTTACAAAACACATAAAAATCAATGGTTTTTTGTTTTGTTTTTGTCGACAACATTATTTTTCCTCGACATGTTTCTACTCATCTAAACTTTGGTATATTTCCACAAAACACTTAAAATTAAAGTTGATGGGTTTTAAAAGATTCGAATAAGATTTATGTGCACCATTTTAAAGGGGTGTTCAAAATATTTTAGATGGTACGAAATTTTAATTTATTTAATATCCATTTATTTCACCTAAGATATTATTCTTATGTGTATATCGTTATATTTTTTAATAAATAAGAGCTTTAATAATTAAATATGTTTTTCGTAATATAATTTTTCTAAAAGCATTTAGAAATGATCAAATAATACATTGATTTGTAAAAAATTATAAAAAGGATTTTTACAAGATTTTGTCAATGTAAAATTGTTTAAAACATATTAATGTAAACGATCTTTTTAATCTCCTCTGGTTCTTCTCAAATCTTTCCCAATTTTTTCATATATATTCAAATATACTTATTATATAAATCATTATATATATAGTTTATAAATAAAAATGATATTCCTTTCACTTCTTATGTTTTTTCTCTTTTGTAACTTTTATTTATTTTATAATACTAACAATTCTCTGTTTAGTTTACTTTAAAGTATTAAATCGTCTTGCAGAATCGAACATCATACAATTTATACATCAATAATTTCTCTAGGTAAGTAAACAATTGGCAAAATATCAGAGATACCCTCGTAGGGCTAAAGTGTTTCACGCCTACCCTCGTGAAAATAATTATTAAATAGGAAAAATAAAAAATTGAAAAAAAGACAATTTTGCCCTTATTTTTGTTTGTAAAAACACATACGTTTGAAAATTTTGAAGTTATCCCAAATTTCAAAGTTAAGAAATACAAGTAACGAGAGACGATTTAGAAGTTGAGAGCGATTTCGAGCATTTCGACCGATTTCGAGCGATTTCCGAAAGATTTCGAGCGTTTCCGAGCGATTTCGGGCGATTTCGAGTGATTTCGGACGAGTTCGACCGCTTTCGATTGATTTTGAGCGACTACAAGCGATTTTCGACTGCTTTCAGGCGTTTCAGACATTTTCGGGCGATTTCGGGCACAGGGTCACATGGTCGCACAGGCCTGTCGCATGGTCGCATGGTATTTCGGGCATTTTTGGTCGATTTCGGGCATTTTCGGGCGTTTTCGGACGATTTCGGGCGTTTTCAGGCCATTTCGGGTACAGTGTCGCATGGTCGCACGGTGGTCGCACGGGTCACAGGGTCGCACGGATCGCACGGTATTCTCGGGCGATTTCGGGTATTTTCGAGCCATTTCGGACACATGGTCGCATGGTCGCACAAGGGTGGCATGGTCGCACAGGATCGCACAGTCGTACAAAGGTCGCATGGTCGCACAAGGGTCACATGTTCACACAAGGTCAATTTGAGAATTTTAATATTTATAAAGGTATTTTTGAAGTTACCTTTTTTAGGAAATGATAGACTTGAAGTCAATATAGTATTGTAAGGTATTTTTGAAGTTTCCCCTAAACAATTCACAGTTTTTCTCCCTTACCATTAGGGGTGGGCGATCCGGGTTTCGGGACGGGTTCCTCTGGTTCGGTCCGATTCGGGTTCCTTAGGTTATAAAAAATTGAACCCAAAAAAACCCATTTGGTTTTTAGGACGGATTTTTCGGGTTTCGGTCCGGGTTTGGGTTGTTCGGATTTTGCAACATTGAACCCAAAAAACCCGAATTGTATTTGGATTATTTAGATATTTCGGGTAATTCGGATTCTTCGGGTTTTTTTTTTGGGTTATTTAAGTACGGATAATTTGGGTTTTAAACGTGGTTTAAACGTATGAATGAGAGAGAGAAGGAGTTGTGTCACGACTTATAATTTAGGGTTGGGGTTTGTTTAGATTTTTTTTCCGGATTGTTCGGATTTCTCGGATTATTCCGAACCCGAATCCGGACCGTCCCGAACCCATTTAGATTTTTGATATTGAAACCATATGAGTTTTCTATAAAACTCATATATGATATATCTAATGGATTAGGTTATTCGAATTGGATCGGTCCGGATCGATCAAGATAACCCGAAAATGCCCACCCTATTTACCACGCATTAACCGATAATATTGTGTCTCCTTATTATTACTACAATTCATATTAATTTGCATTATTTCGATTTTTATGTTATAAAAAATTCCATAAAAGTGATATGTTAGTTTCGATTAGGTTAAAAACAAACGCATAAGATTTCATTATTATTATTGCCTTGTCTAAATTAAGAAACAATTATCATAATTTGGTGTTGCAATTTGTCTGACAAATTAATTGCTTACCAACAACTTCCACCTAAATATATATATATATATAATCAATTACAACATTCGATTTTTAATAAAATTCTTACGTTTTCAAAATTTAGTTTATTAGAAACCTTCTATAAAAATACATATTTTTATTCTAAAATATAATATATGGACTAGTATTTTTCTTTTTTTATATATAAGTTTATATTACTTAAAAATAATATACAAAATATTTATAATTATCTCATTAATATACATGTAATAATTGATATATACGATCATGTGAAATACATGAACAACTAAATTTGAAGTAATTAAATAATTTGTGTATTTAGAAAGTAATATAATAACTAATATTTAAAAATAGGAAAAACATAAGGAGTATAATTTGACTTTTTATAACAAATTTTATTATTTTTATAATTTTTTATTTATTTATAATAATTGAAGATTTAAAATATTTTATGTGCATTTTTTAGATATTGTAAATTGAATAACATAATTATTTTTCTATATTTGTAACTATTAAAAACTGCATAACATCCATATTTATTTATCACAAAACAAAACAGGAATTGTTACCAATAGAAAAAATATAAGAAAAAAGGGGAAACTACAGAAGAAGAGCGAAAGAAAGAGCCCATCGCCAACCCAACCACCGTTCGGATGAGCCCGAAGAGAACGACGTCGCGTCCGCCATTTTCTCCATCCTTCAAGCAATAGCTTCTTCACTTTTAGATCTCTCCACCTTCCTTCTCTCTCTCTCTCTACATGGTTCTCCTTGATTTCTAGGGTTTCGCTTCCTCTACTTCAGGCCGTTTTATAGGGTTCGACACCGTAGATCTCGCCGGAGGAAAAATAAAAGCTTTTGGTTCGCTTCATAGCATTGTGTTTTGAGTTGTTTGATCCTTGAAGCTCTGGAGATTCCTTTGTGGATCCAGTAGATATGGTTGTTTCGGACCCTATTACGCCTGGTCAGGTACTGTCTCGTGATGAATTTTGGTGTTTAAGCTTGATTCCATTATTAATTTCGTTCATTTCGGCGAATTCCAGTGCGGATTTGGAGATTTGGATTGTTTATTTTGTAGTTGAATCTGGCTTGTTGTTGTATCGTTTGGCTTTTGAGGATGTAGTTACGTTTTCGATAACTTTGATTGCTATTTGTCTCTTAGGGCTTATGGCGTTGGGTAATTTACACTCTTGGTGAATTTTTTTTGTTGTACAATTGGTTAAAGTTACTGTTTTTAATCGATTTTGAGCATATTTTTCTTGATTTAGATTGAATGTTGCAGTTTAGAATATCCTACATGCAGTTTTGTTATAAATGTATTACGGTTGAATCACTTGGTCTTTGTTTACGTAAGATGGTATTGTTTAATTAAGGACCTCACTCTCTTCAAGTAATGGTACGTTTCAAGTTCATCCTGTTTGTTTGACTTCGGCCCGAAGCAACAGAATTCAATCTTTATAGCTTTGAAGATTTCTACGGAATCTTGCAGCTGCCAATGCTGAGCAGTGGGATTTTTTGTTTGGATGAGGATGATAAACTAACATTTTTTTTTTGCTCTGAAGGAATTGCATTATTGTCAAGTCAGTAGCTTTTTCTTTTATTTTTTCCTCATGTTTTTTTCTTTCGAATGCAGATTTCGTTTCTGCTTGGAGTCATCCCTGTTTTGATATCATGGATATACTCAGAATATCTGGAGTACAAGAAATCTTCATTGTACCCTAAAGTGTATGTATTATAGTCTTATATGAATAAAGATAGATTGAAAGAGTATTTAATCATGTATGTTTTGTTTTCTAAACCTAGCATTTTCATTTCACTTTTTAATGTTACTCATATTCCACCCATTCGCAGTCATTCAGATAATAATTTGGTTGAACTCGGAGAAATGGCAAACAAGGAAGAGGAAGTGGCTGTTTTGCTGGAAGGAGGCCTTGCAAGAACAGCCTCTTTAAAGTTATATAGTTCATCTATCAAAACCAACTTGATTAGGTTGTTATAGCAAAATTATATTTTTCCACTGAGGTTCATCTCATTCTTGGCTTCCTATTAACTAACCATTTGTACTGTGCTTACTTATAGGTTTTTGACTCTGGAAGACTCTTTCTTGCTTGAAAATCGAATGACCCTGAGAGCAATGTAAGAAACTCAATTATAGGCAACAATATATTCACACCGATCTCCATGCTCATGCTTAACAAATTGCTTTTCTTGTCAGGGCTGAGTTTGGAGCAATTCTTATGTATTTTTATATTTGTGACCGAACAAGTTTGCTTGGGGACTCCAAAAAGGTACATTCCTTTCGCTCTGCCTTGTGTTTCTTTTCAAATTTCTCATGTTATCTCTAATTGTTGTGTCTAGTTTGAATGTAGTGTTCTTCTGCAGCAAGCTAATAGCTATGCTTGAAAATGTTTTGCTATTGACCATGTATCTTTTTTTTTTGTGTTTATTTGGACAGAATTACAACAGGGACCTTTTCCTCTTTCTCTACCTTCTTCTCATCATCGTATCAGCCATGACGTCCTTGAAGAAACACACTGACAAATCGCCAATAACGGGAAAATCCATTTTGTATCTTAATCGTCACCAGACTGAAGAATGGAAAGGGTGGATGCAGGTGATGGTTCAAGCTTCACCACCTAAATTTGTCTATTACTGCTTCATGTTCTCCTGTGCTTCCACCCTTGCTTCTTAATATTAGCATCATTTGTTCCGATCTATTATATGATTTTGCGTTCTCTGTTACATGTTTCTGTAACTGATGTCGTGCCAATTTGTGGCTCTATACCTTTTCAGATCCTGTTTCTGATGTATCACTACTTTGCTGCGGCTGAGATTTACAATGCAATCAGGGTCTTCATTGCTGCCTATGTGTGGATGACTGGATTTGGAAACTTTTCTTATTACTATGTCAGAAAGGATTTCTCCCTTGCACGATTTACTCAGGTCAGCTCACCGGTTCTGGATCACCATAATTTTTACGATGTCTTGTGCTTCTTTTAGCCGCTGAAGATGTTCATAAAAACCTGTTGCTTGATCCAGATGATGTGGCGGCTTAACTTTTTTGTGGCATTTTGTTGCATCGTTCTCAACAATGACTATATGCTCTACTATATCTGTCCGATGCACACTCTATTCACTCTGATGGTGTATGGTGCCCTTGGTATCTTCAGTCAGTATAATGAAATAGGATCAGTGATGGCTGTGAAGATTGTTTCATGCTTCCTTGTGGTTATCTTGATATGGGAAATCCCTGGAGTTTTCGAGATTTTCTGGGGTCCACTGGCATTCTTTCTGGGTTAGTATCTAATATTTCTCAATCTGAAGTTCTGCTTTCTCCATGTTTTGCGTGGTTTTTTTGGCAGCGACATCTCGTATTCTACTGAGAATTTGGAACCCGCACCGTGGTCCTTTCTTGTAGAATTCTGTTTCTCAAAGACCGCAGAATTTAACCATTGAATATGGTAATTGTCCTTAATACAACTGCAGGGTACACGGATCCAGCTAAGCCAGATCTTCCACGTCTACACGAATGGCATTTCAGATCAGGATTAGATCGCTACATATGGATCATTGGGATGATATATGCCTACTTCCATCCCACTGTAATTCACCAACCATGACGCCCACTTTTTTTTATATCTTCTCTTCATTGGCTTAGCTAAATCTGTTTACATATTGACCTCAGGTGGAGAGATGGATGGAGAAATTGGAAGAATGTGATACCAAGAGAAAGATGACGATCAAGACCACCGTTTTTGCAATTGCTTCATTCGTAAGCTTGACTTTTTCATGGTTATGGTTCAACCTTGTCTTTTTATTCATTGATTATTCTGATCTCTGGGCTTTGTTTCCCTGTGTTCAGGTTGGTTACCTATGGTATGAATACATCTACAAGCTGGACAAGGTTACTTACAACAAATACCATCCCTACACATCATGGATTCCGATCACGTCTGTACTAAGATTTCTCTTTTTCATCATTTTATTCATTTTTTTATAGCCCGCCATCTAAAACGGTCAATCCTACTCTGATTTTCTCTTTGAATCTGGATCTTAGTGTGTATATTTGTCTTCGGAACTGCACACAACAGCTGCGGAGCTTCTCACTCACTCTCTTTGCGTAAGTTGCTCTTCATTCCTCTTTTTCTCCTTCGGTTTGGCTTTATCAAGACACTCAAGCGTATTTGTGATCTTCTTAGGTGGCTTGGCAAGATAACACTGGAGACATATATTTCTCAGTTTCACATCTGGTTAAGGTCGGTCATCAATTATCTTTCCGTGGGATTTGAAATCGATGTAGTAGGGAAATTCATCGTCTTAAGAAATATGTATGAAGTTATAACTACATTTTATTACATGTGTTGCAGATCGAATGTTCCCAACGGTCAACCTAAGTGGCTTCTATCCATCATTCCAGATTACCCGCTGCTCAACTTCATGCTCACCACGGCCATCTACCTCTTGGTAAAGCTATCCACCGTATTACTCCTTCCCCAACCAAATGTCCTTCAGGTTTCTAACGCTTTCGTTTTCTTCTTCTTCAGGTGTCTCATCGGCTCTTTGAGCTTACCAATACATTAAAAACGGTTTTCATACCGACAAAAGACAACAAGCGTCTCCTCCACAACGTCCTTGCAGGGATTTCAATCTCGTTTTGTCTATACTTTATTGCTCTCATTCTTGTCCAGATCCCACATTGATTCGTAAGCTTCTTTGCTCCTTAAATCCATATCTTATCCTGTTTGGGGCCAACGAGTCATCGTGTCCAATGGGTCTGCACCGTTCTTAACTTTTACAGGGAGGAACTACAAATTCTGGAAACCATTCATTACCTTAATCTGCACAGAATATTCTATCCCCAAAACTTTGATATCGAAAATAAGGTCGGTTTCATGTCCAGCGATTTTTCAAGCTTGCAAAGTGAAGCATCTTCAGATCATCTTCGGTTGGCGTTTGGACAGCATACCACGTTTATCTTTAAGACAGAACTTAAAAATTATTTCATTTTGTCATCTGTTGTAATTTTGGCATAAGTTTTTTTTTATATCTAGTTCATCTGCTTTTATTACTTTGTAGATTGTCAGAATACAGAACGTGACCTTTTGCTATTGAGTGTAATTGAGATCCATTGCTTTCAATTTAAAATAATGATTGGAAGATTTCTGAACGAAGCAGCCATTGATTCTAAGAAAAATTTACATCATCATAACCATCACAAACACATATCTTTCTTTCACTCGCAGACACAACAGAAACTCATGAAGCATCGATCAATTGCCAGGGACAAAGTTAGTGGCGTAGGACCAAGCGTTGTTGTTAACGGGGTCGGCCAAGTGGTCGGCGAGATTCTCCAATGGTCCCTTACCGGTGACAATGGCCTGAACGAAGAATCCGAACATGGAGAACATAGCCAACCGTCCATTCTTGATCTCTTTCACCTTCAATTCAGCGAACGCGTCTGGGTCACTCGCCAGTCCCAACGGGTCGAAGCTACCTCCTGGGTACAGCAAATCCTCGGCCTCCCCCAACGGCCCCTTTCCAGCCACTCTGTAACCCTCCACTGCTCCCATCAGGATCACCTGCGTGGCCCAGATGGCCAAGATGCTCTGCGCGTGGATCAAGCTCGGGTTCCCCAAGTAATCCAACCCTCCTTCGCTGAATATTTGAGACCCTGCCTTGAACCACACGGCTTCTCCGAATTTCACGCCGTTACGAGCCAACAGCTCTGGGAATAGGCATCCCAGAGCCCCCAACATGGCCCATCTGCAGTGGATCACTTCTAGCTCACGGTTCCTAGCGAATGTCTCCGGATCGGCCGAGAGACCCGCGGTGTCCCATCCGTAGTCTCCCGGGAACTCTCCGGTCAGGTAGCTCGGTGGCTCCCCTGAGAATGGGCCCAAGTACTTCACTCTGTCGGGTCCGTACCATGGGCTTCCCGATGGGCCCGTCGGCTTTTTTGTGGTGGTTTTGCGCATTGTTACACGGGCAGTTCCGAGGATCTCGGAAGCTGTCGGAGAGAGCTTCACGGCCTTTCCGGCGAAGGCAGGAGAGGAGAGAGCCATGGTTGAAGCCGCCATTGGAGGGGGGTTGAGTGTGGTGCAAGCAACT
>CM071866.1:2771837-2833749 GCA_036759665.1 Gynandropsis gynandra | reverse complement strand
CAAATATCACTTACGATAAAAGCTGATTTTGATCGGTTCTGTTACAATTGGACACATACCGATCCAGAAATTAAGGAACGATGGTGGAAATCATTTGTGGTAAGTTTTAAACAATTTTAAATTTTATCAATTAATTTAAATTACAATTTAAATTTAATACGCTTATTATTATTTCAGCAAAAATATTATTGGAATCCCGCCATTACCGGACTAGTAAAGTCCGAATTTGAAAAAAATGTGGCACTGCGTCTCAAGTCTATCGTAGGTAAATGTCACGCAAACCGATATACAAAAGGAAAACCTATATGGATGTCGGAAGATGTTTGGAATCAGATGTGCGCACTTTGGGATTCCCCAGAATTTAAGGCAAAGAGTGAGCGAGCAAGTAAATCCCGACGTTCTGATAGAGCAGGATACGGGATGAGCGTGCACACGGCAGGATCTCGTTCTTTTACGGAAGTATACGAAGATCTGGTAAGTTTTATTCAACTTTATTCATTTATATAAAATTTACATTTTATTAAACTCTGTCTTTCTTATTTTTTCAGGCGAAAGAGAAGGGATACGAACCATCGTATATAGAATTGTTGGAACGTACACACGTTAGGAAGTCAGATGGTTCGTGGGTGGATCCTAAGGCGAAAAACATTCACGATGAAATTGAAAACATGGCATCGGAGCGAGTATCGCAAATTCCCCCGAGAGAAGACGGCTCACAAACTACTCTTAGTCAGGAAGAGTACAACGAGTTGTATCTCGAGGTAATAATTGCATTCTACTATGATCTAATTTCATTATTTAGAAATGTTATTAATTCTCGGTATTTGTTTTACAGCAAGTTACGCCATACAAAGGGCGTATTTTCGGACGAGGAGCAATTTCCTCAAAGCATTCAACTTCATCCAAAGGTAAAGAAAAAGTGGATTATGAGCTCCGACATCAAATGGACGAAAGGTTCCAAGAATCCGACAGGCGCGTAGAACAAGCACTAAAGGAGGCTGAACTATTAAGAAAGGAGGCTGAACTATAAAAAAAGCATGCTGAACGATCAGATAGGCGTATGGATAAGCTTCTGCGCATGATGAAAGCGCAAATGCCTAACATCGATTGGGATGCAGTTCAGAACAGTGATTCCGACGAGGAGTAATCGGACGGCTTAGGATTATATATAATCGGATTAATGTAATGTAATCGAACTTTTAAAAATATGTAATCGGAATGTAATGTAATCGAACTTTTAAAAATATGTAATCGGAATGTAATGTAATCGAACTTTTAAAAATATGTAATCGGAATGTAATGTAATCGAACTTTGTGGTCCGTTTCCAAAATTTCGACACCGAAGAAAACCGTCCCTAATCCAGGAATTGATTGGGGACTACTTTTTCGGTCCCTAATTAGAGACGGATTGGGGACTGAAATTTCCGTCTCTAATTAGGAACGGATTGGGGACGGAAAAAATTTGGAGTGGCGCGATTGGATACTACCATTGGTCGTCTCCAATCCGTCCCTAAACCAGTTTAGGGACGGATTGGGAACCGATTTGTTGGTCCTTAAAACCTGATTTTCTTGTAGTGTTAGTCTGTATCGTAGTTGTATGATTACTAATATGATTGAGACTTTAATTTGTACTCAATGTTGAATTCGTAATCCAGGTGGAATGAATAATGTTATGGACATATTGCAAGATATCGAAAAAATAAAACTTCGTAAATATATATCTTTTATTCTAGTTTTATTTTACTATATTTGATATTTAATATGATAATCTGACAATTTGTTATGTTGTTTTAGATGAATTGTGTCATCCACAAAGTTAAATTTAGATGATTGAGAGACTGATGTGATCAGTGTTTCATTTATTTATATTATGTTTTTTGTATAATTTGAGCAATTTAAGACTATTTATGAATTATATTTTGATAATTATCAATTTTTTATAAGAATTTTTTTATTAATTGTTTTTTTAAAATTGATTTGGATACAGATACGAATATACGACGAATATCCGAATATTTGCGGATATTCAAATTTACGAATATCCAAATTCAAATAATAAAATCGAATATTCGACGAATACGAATACGAATAGTCGGATATTTACGAATATTCACTATTTACCACCTCTAATAAATAAAATATTGTTTTGTATTTTTTTTCTATAATTAGTCTTGTATGTATATACTATTTGTCAAATTCGAGTGAAACTAATTTCGGTTGAAATTATTTTCTCAAGATATAAACACATATCTCTTGATTATTCTAATTAATTTAATATTTATATATATTATTATATGAATTAATTTGACATTTATAGATCTATTATAAATCAATTAATTCATCAGCAAGGTCAATCATAAATCCTTCAACACAAATCCACCACAAACCCATTTCAAGATTTTATTCACTTATAGAAAAATCAATAGAATACCATATTAATATCTATCTACTTTCAAATATAGAACTTTGTCCATTCATACTTTTTTTAATAATTTTAAAAATTTAATAAAATTTATACATTTTGTAATATTTTTTTAAGTGAAAATGTTTCTTTACCTAACAATATAACCCACAATGCATCAAATTTATTTTCTTTTATTTCAAATCAGTTAAATTTATGTATTAAATCAAAAGCTTAAAAATTCTACATTTCCTAAACTTATATCTAAAAATCTGATTATTTACTTAGAAGATATAATGGGGGTTTATTATGGAAAGTTTTAAATTATTTTGTTAATTTTTGTGGTTACTGAATTTTTTAATTTCGGATGGATCATGAAAAATATAAAATTGGAATACGTGGAAAACGCGTAAGGGAAACACCATAATTATTTCTCACGTTATGTGAATTTTTTTTTTCTACAGCTTTTATGTACAACCAACATCAATCACAAAATCTGTAAAAACAAATGATCATCCGTATGCCAATTTTCATAATTACTGTATGTTTTTAATATCACAACTCTTTTCTTTAAATAAAAATTGACAAAATTATTTTATCGGATAAATTTTTATGATAAAAATATACAAATATTTTTATTCAAATAAAATTGAAAATAATCATGTACATTTTTTCATCTGATATAAAATTTAAGATTTAGAATTTAGAATTTTGAGTAGTTTGTCATCCATAGAGTCATTTAATTCTGTCAAATATATATTTTTTTTAGAAAAAAGAAAAAAGAGAAGAAAACATGGTGAGGTCCACCAGCTTTTCACGCGTGCTTGATGCATCTAACGGTCACTATCAAACCCGCATTACACGGAAACCATCCAGATCTCTCAGATCCAACGGTCCACATTGCCCGTGTTTGACTCTCCCCTGTCTTTCCCCTCACGCGTGCTCTCTTTTCAATTAATTATTTCTTACATCTTTTCTATTTATTTTCTTATACTTTTGCGTTTCATATTTTTAAATTTTTATTTTTTAAAAACTATAGAGTCTATTTATTATACCCCAGCTGCTGGCCACAAAACAATTTTACTCTTTATCGTTTCTTTTTTATAAATATTTTGGTGTAATTCGCAAAGGATTAAGCTCAACGCTAAGTTTTAATAGTATATTATTAAATGGTACAATGGTGTCATGTTAATACGGTTAAATTATCGTATTGTGAACACTGTATTATATATAATACGCTGTTGGAATGATAAGAGAGAAAAAATCATCCATGTTACTTTTTTTTCAAATAGTACATTCGAATGTAGTATAAAAAGATAAAAATACATTAATTTGGTTTAATATATTTATATCATTTTTCTTTATTTGTATAAATTATTATATTATATATATATAATTATATTAATTACCGATATAATAATTAGTTAGATTGAAAATAACTTTTATAATTTATATATTATTTTAAAATAATATAATAATTCATATGTATTTTTTTAAAAATCATATTTTTTTATTGAATTTTTTTACAAAAAATTAGCGGTGAATTTAATTTTTATATAAAGAAAACAGATTGAAATCACTTGATAAATATATTAAAAATTCAATGATTTTTAAAAGGAGATATTCTTTGAGATTATTACAGTGTTGAAATTTCACCTATGCCATAGATAGAAATCTCCACGAGCTGTCAAATATGATTAAAATAAAATCGAAATGGACATAAATATTTTATATTTTTTAAAAAGAGATATTTTTAACCGAAAAACTAATAAATCTTCTTCTTCTTTCCTATCTGAAAGTAAAATAATAATTTGTATTTAACATTTGAATAAATGATATAAAATAATTTTTATATCGAATCTAAATTTTTTATGTTAAATCTAGTCGAAATTTAAAAATATAATGAATTTTAGTATTTATTAAAATTTCTATACAAATATAGCAACAAAAGAAATTGTAGTTTATACAAGAAAGTATTAAAGTAATAATTTAAAGAAAATACAAAATATTTTCCACGAAATGTCGCCATAAAAATTGAAAATAGACAAACATACAAATACAAACAAAACGCACCAGGGAAAAGAGAGGAAAAAAAAAATCCGCTCTCAGTCACTTCTTCTGCTATTTCTCTCTCTCTCCTCTTGCAGATTCCTCTCTCTCTCTCTTCTCCTCTCTCTAGATCGTCGGGTGCAGAGTCCTCCTGAATTTTGATCAGACGACCGTTGCTTCAGTCCCATTGTTCCAGGAAGAGATTCAGTTCTGTTCTTTAATCCAAAGGTCTCGGATTCATAGATGATGATGTTTCATCTTGTATAACTTTTTTAATTAGGGTTTTGGGGGTGATATTCTCGTGTTAGTTTCATAGTACGTTACGATGTTATTTTATTCATTGATCCATTGGTTATCCATGTTATGGTCTATTTCTGGCACGATTGTTGTGTTATTCTCTCTTCAGTTCTTCTCCCTGAGAACTTTGGTATGTTGGGTTCCTTTTTGTTTGTGTTGTTGGCCGGCGATTCCATAGTTTGTCTTATGGTTCGAATTTGATTGTGTTGCCCTTCAGTTTCCCAAGTGTATGCTTGAATCCAATGTCTCACGAAAATATTGATCTTTCAGAGTTATTGTTTTGTTTATGTTTATGTTAATTGATCCCCGGTGTTTCATCTGTTACATTTTCTGTTCCACTTGTGTTTGTTTTATGCTACTGTTTGAGAGTTAGGAAGTTTTGTCCATATGATTTTATTTTGCTTGAGAGTATGTGACATCTAAGTGAAGCTGACATTTCTGTTAACTTGTTTGATCATGCTGTTATATTTGTTGCTTCCTTTGGATTGTTAATGTCTTTGGCTTTTAGGATTACTGTTGTAGTTTTGCTTATGAAGGTACAAGCTTTTAATGGTTGGAACATTTTTTTAAATCCTTGTGGGTTTTTTATGATCTGTAATGGGTTTCACTGTCTGGAGAATGATGTGTATTTGAACGTGTATAGCCATTTGTTTTTTTTTGTTGTGTAGTTTGTTAGAAGGTGAAGGCCATCCAAAAAAAAGCTGCAATTTTAGTGGGAGAATCAAGATGCCCTGGACGTCCTTCTTCATGTTTTTCAACCGGACTTGCACTCGTTTGGTCGTCTTCTTCCTTGTGATTCTGTAATTTGATTTTTTCTGGTGAGGAGCTTGTGGTTTCTGTTTCTTTCTCTACATTGTCTTTTGCTTTGATCTTGAATCTCTGTTTTATAAATATCTTGTCTTTTGTATTCCATTTCCCTTTGTTTTGCCTGTGGTTTGAACACTTTTAACCTGATTGCGACTAGTAATTTTGGCGAATGGTAAACTTTTGAGCAAAGAAAAACAACTATTGACTAACTCGTTACCTTTTCCTCTTGCTTACGTGGAAGCGATACATTTTGTGTGCACCTTACATGTTTTTTGTTGATATTATGTGTGAATGAATTTTCCTCTTGTTTGCAGGTGTTGGTTCTAGGACTTATAGTAGAAGTTCTCTATTGGTATCCTTATTGGTTGGTGTGAGAATGTGCATTGTTAGAAACAGAAAGGAACAGCGTGCCGTGAAGCAAGTAGGAAGAATTATAATGACTATATGTTTCATTGCTAATTACCAATCCGTGGAAGTTTGTCAGGTAAATACCTCTGATGACTAATCCTCCTAGCCTAACCTTTTCAATGTATATATTGTCACTATTCCTTTCTTAGAATGTTTTGTAAATATGTTAATGCCTGGATAACAACGAAAAGGGACATTTTTTAGGATTACCCTTTTTACTGATGTATAAATGATGATCCATTGATTTTATTGATCCTTAGTGTATGCTACTTGTAAGAGGTTTTCAAGTACTGAACATTTATGCTGTATACGCTTTTGATTACAGTTAATGTAAATATGTTGGTCAAACAATATGAATGTGTTACAATAGTTAATCCATTTTCTGCCCATATCCGCTCTCGCTTGCTATCACTAATGGGGCATTCATTTTCTTTTTCTCTTTGCAGGCTGAGTATTTCCGGCAGTTGCTTAAGCCTGTTACGTAGTCAGGTTTAAGGGATATCCAGAAATTTGGGTTTGGAAGGCTATCAACATTGATTTGAAAAAAGAGTTATTGTCAGATAAAAAAAATCTGGTGGTCTGAAGAGCTGTGTCGAGATTTGAAATTCTGATTTTTGGATTGAAAGAGCTCTGAGAATTTGCAGGGTCTTCAGTATGGCGGCAATAACTTGATTTACCTAGCAGTTGGATGTTGGTTTTGGTGGAGTAGAACTAGACAAGTGGTAGTTTGAAAGGTGAATTAGTAGAGTAGGAAAGTAAGCAGCTCGCAGTTAGAGGTGAACGACGTCTTTTTTCTTTTGTTTTCTCTGCACAATTTTCTGATGCCGAAAGATTTACACTTACGCCAAAAGGCAAGAGCAACTCACTTCCCGGATGAAGTGTGTGACAGTAATATGCACGCTCCATATGCATCGTCAGGCTTTGATGCGGTGTTTCCTCCATGTGCGAAGATCAGGCCATTCAATGGTGTTGAACTTCAACCTTCCATGGTATGTCCAAAGAACTTCATCATTTTCGATCAAACCTATGACAGGGGCCAAGTGATGTACCATCCTGATATGACCCGGAAACTCAATTCCCCTGTTTTAAATGCTTTTGCTAGTTCATTTCAAAATGAGCATGCTGGGGAATATTTTCATAAATATGATGACCAAGAAGCCTCCTCCTCTCTTAAAGAGGATTCGAATGAGATTGATGCTCTGCTTAGCTGTGATGAAGACGAAGAAACAGAAGATGACGATGGTGATGAAGAATACGATCCAGAAGAAGTCAGTACAGCTCGTAATTCAGGGAATCACAGAAATCTCTCGCCAGGATCTTCTTGCTCCAGCTACGGTTATATCAAATCGAGGAAGCAGAAGGGTGGGTCGGAAAACGCAAGCAGTACCAATGGTGAGAAAAAACGAGATAAGATGAAGAAGATGATGAAGGTATTGAGAAGAATTGTTCCGGGTGGAGAACAAATGAATACAGCTTGTATTCTTGACGAAGCAGTTCAATACCTCAAATCACTCAAAGTCGAAGCACAGAAGCTTGGCGTCGGGGATTTCTCGAGCGAGCCTTGAACCTTTTGTCACAATCTTCGTTCACGATGAGCTGAGAAGTAAGGTAATTTCTCTCTTTCCGTCTCTTCGGGATGGTATTCATAAGTATGTTGATGATCTCTATATTGCTTTAACGTCGTTGCTTCTTCGATGGTGAAGTGGCGTTTACTTGGCCAATGCTTTCAGATTATTAAACATTGAAATGTGGATTGATTTACAGACTTGGATATGTATGGTAACTTTTACTATATTACTACTGTTATGAACAACTGAGTTTCATGATTTGTAATTGTAACTTTGCTTTGTTATGTATGGATTATGTGTTGAAAGTTTATATCAAATTACTTTATGTCTCTTGCGTATTCTGTTAATCTATGTATGTATATTAGGATGTAAAATGAATTGTTCATTCTCCAATCAGTTCTAGTTAGTATCATCTTTATACGAAGTGAATTGGATGTTATTTCATTTATAATCGAATTGATGAGTTGATTTGCGAGGAGATAACAAAACCATATGTATATATATTATTTGTATTTGAAAAAAGTATTAGATTGTTTATATATTATATTGTTATTATTTTTTATTTATATGAAATATATATTTTTATTCGAAAAGAATATTTTATTTAATATTTTTATGAATGATCGAATTTAAAATGTGTTTTTTTTATATTTTATTTTTATATTAAAAAATTTGTTTTTCAATATTTAATGATTTTATATTTAAATTAATATGATTATATTTTAATATAATTTGATTTGATGATGATTAATATTCTATATAATTAAGATATGATGTATTATAACTTTTTAAGTTAACTAGTTGAGTTCTCGAATTGAATTGATGATAAAGCAAACTGAACCAGTTTATTTTATACCGTTTACATAATCATATGTCATCAAATAAACCCAAATCTAAACCAAAATTAAACCGATCGAAGACAAATTATATTTGGTTAAAGCGTAACCGAACCGAAAATAATACTTCTTCGCGTCTCAAACCCAATTTCTGTATATCAACGACGACGCAGCCGCAAAGGTGATGATGCATTACACATAGATGATAAAGTTTCAGATGAAGTAGCACTCCATGAGGTAATCTCCTAGAGATTTCCAAACATAATTTCTTCTTTTACCGGAACCTAATCCTTAAATTCTCTCCACTTTCGTCTGAATTTGGACAGAAATTCGGGTTTTACAAAGCGGTAATGGCGTCATCTTTCTGGAGCCTAGCTTATGGAGAAGCCATCAAAACCGGCGTTTTTCTTAGCAAACTGGTTTGCGTTCTTCATGTCACCAATAATTACCTCGGCTTCATTTCTTACGTAAGTCCAATTTTCTTATCTTCTTCTTCTGGGTCTTAATCTGAATCTGAATCTGAATCGTATTGTTCTTCTGGGTTTAATCGTTTTAAACAGGCTTACGGTCCGAGCATGATCCCGACACTGGAACCCTCGGGCAATGTGGTATTGGCTGAGCGAATCTCTACGCGATTGAGGAAAGTGGGTCGCGGAGACATTGTTGTCATACGATCTCCGGAGGACCCCAGAAAGAAACCGACTAAGAGGGTGATTGGTGTGGAAGGTGATCGTATAACCTATGTGATTGATCCAGGAAAGAACGATAAATCTCAAACCATTGTGGTATGTTTATCTTCTATTCTTCATTTTGTGTGATTTCTGAATCCGATTTCCATGTTCTGATGACAGTTGGGAGTTCCATGATCTGATCAGTTCCAGATTTTCTTGAAATGGATTTGGACTAATTCAAATCAAAATGTAGTTCAATAGCTTAGCTATCATCAATACTACATATACGAATCCATTATCTATGTAGTAATCGAAATGGCACAACAACATCATACTCTTTTTCATGTCCACGTTTGGTACAAAGGGCATGTACATTACAATCAAGGTCTAAAACGAGGTTTTCGAATGGATTTGATATAAATCAACCCAAAAACTAGCTCAAGAGTTTAGACTTGTTCAATATTATATATATAAATTTAAGATTCATATCTTAGTTGACGTGGAACAACAATGTAACAGTTTTGGTCTAATGTCTTAGTTGTGTGACCTTGTGAGCTCTATTTAGGTGTTTTAGATTATGTTAGAAAACTTGACATGAAACACATGTCAAACTTGTTTGGACAAGAGAAATTTTCATGTCCAGAAGCTTCTTGTAGAGATTTCAGTCTTCCAATCGACTTAAAGCTCTAGTTTTTTCTTTCCCTTTCTCTGGCTCTTTGGTGTGCTTGTGTTGATTGGTTGAAATCTAAGTTGCAGAGCCTTCTTTGGAATCGCTTGATCGATTTTGCTGGTTCAAGTTAAAGATTTGTATATTTGAATCATTATGGATTGATTTGTTGATGTTCTTGCTCTTGTTATAGGTTCCTAAAGGACACGTATGGGTTCAAGGTGACTACATTCATAACTCTAGGGACTCGAGAACCTTTGGCCCTGTCCCTTATGGCCTTATTCAAGGCAAAGTGCTTTGGAGGGTATGCTTATATATGACTTTGGATGAGTTACATGGCATAATTGATCAAAGCATTCTAATGGGTGTTTGATTTATAAACTCTCTTGACAAACCAATATGTAGGTTTGGCCATTTCAAGATTTCGGACCACTTGACCCGACCCCAGTTTGACAATGCCATAAAATTAGGGCAGAAGACAAGGGTCGGAGGAGCATTACAATTTGCAACGTCATCCATTAAGCCGATCCAAACAAGCATGGAAAAGATAACTCGATGATTCGATTGAGATGTAATAGAAGCTTGAGAAGGAACGAAAGATCGATGAATATATCTGTTTGGTTCTGTATGCTTTCAATATCTTAGGTTTGGATGGTTCTTCTCTTTGTATGAAAGCTTGGACATCAACGTTAATAGTTTCTTTTTTATTACCGTTGGAATCCGACCGCAGTCAATTATTGTAATAGTTAAACCTTTTGAGATATGTAGTGTCCGCAAACCATAATAAATCTATAATGTAAATGTAATGTGAATGATTTAAATTCATCCTCTCATTTAGCAACTATGCTTGGATAGTTTTGATTTGGTGCAATGAAACATAAAACAAAAATTCCATTAGGAAATAGATAATTGATCTAAGGATCTTTTTTAAATTCAAAATCCTTTCATTTAAATGCACTGTAAATGCTGAATAAGTCTTATTCCAGTCTTGGTTAGATCTATCTATCATTATAAATATTGGAACAGGAGATTATGGACTAACAAAATTGACACTAAAGCATGGTGTTTCACTTTTTTGCTTTTGATTGAATAAGTTGTTACCGACTAGATTAAAACACATCATATATCATTTTTTAGGTGAAGAGGATTGATATATTTGGATTGGATTATCATTGTAATACATTAAAAAAACTAGAGATATGTTATAAAATCGATATTTGTTATTTAGACATCGTATAAATATTGAAATCTTAAATAAAAGAGTAACTTTATTTTTTTTAATAGATTTAGTATATCGGTAATTAATTCCATTTTTATTTCACGCGTCATCTTTGAAATAGAAAA
This sequence comes from Gynandropsis gynandra, assembly GCA_036759665.1. NCBI lineage: Eukaryota > Viridiplantae > Streptophyta > Magnoliopsida > Brassicales > Cleomaceae > Gynandropsis > Gynandropsis gynandra. The sequence continues at coordinate 2,822,701 of CM071866.1, read as the reverse complement.
AAATGAAAATTTCTTATTGATTCATAGAACGAGTGATAACTATTATTATTTCTATAACGAGTTATATATTACGAAATCGAGTTTCAATATCAAAAACCAACCCATTCTTCTTCTTCTTATATATAAGAACCAACTCCATCACACACATGGAGAACACACTAAAAAAAAGAGTATGAATTTTCGAATATCACCGTCTTTCCAAATCATCTTTTCCGATATGAGCTTCTCTTCAAACAAGAAAAAAAGGAAAAAAAATATTAATGGCACAAAAGAAAACAAAAAATGGAGAAAATATAGAGATGAATAGGTAGTGGGGAAAATGGTGGAGAAAATGGAGTTGTGAAATGGTTGATCAGGAATCTACAAAAAGATCAATGAATTCTTCTCCTTCTTTTACTCCCCCTTTTCATATTCCATCGTACAGACAATAATCAATTCCATCGTCACTTGCAACCTATCAAAGCAAATCTGAAAATCTCATGTACGGTTCTGTAGAGTGGCAGTGGCGATTTATCTGTTAACTTTTCCATTATCACCTCCAAAAAACCAAACTCTGCCTTACGTAAAGTTGCCAGAGTACGATTAATCTCTGGATTTGAAATTACTGCTTATATACCTGGTATTGGCCATAATTTACAAGGATCGTCAACAAGGGCGTTCTAGTGCGTTGTAGATTCTTATCCAAGATTTGTATCATTTGATGATGCCAACGATTTGCTCCAAACGTTAGAGTTTTCGAGATTTTATTATGGTTATTGTTATTGTACCATTAGAAAATTTGAGGTTTGTCGGGATTTATATTGTTGTAACGTTAGGGTTTTCGAGATTATGGTTGATGTTGTTGAATTTTGGAGTTTTCGGGTTTTTTATTCATTCAATCTTTATTATATATTTTGAAAACTGTGTAAAATCTACTCTTTGTAAATATTGATATCGATTATGGATAATTGTGATACTTATTTATACTATAAAGATCATTTTTCAAGATAGTTTTTGTTCTAATTGATCCATCTTGTATTCCTAAATGTTTCATTCTTGGCTATTGAGGATGATTGTTAGCATTATTCTAATTAGGTATTTTTTTTTCTTCCATTGATCTAATCTGAATATCTTTTAAAATTAAAATGTAGAGTTAAGGTTTGATCTAACTCAGCTAATCCAAAATTGTTGATTTTGTGTTCATAAAGTTTCATAAAATAATGGGTTTAACTAATCAAGAGTTCATAATTGAAACAAAATAGAAAAAGATGATGTTGAGGGTACTGTGAATCTTGGATCTTGATCAATTACTCTTTTCATTTAAAAAACCGAATCAATTTTTCGACAAAACATCGATTGTATTATATATAATCGAAATCGAATCGAAAAAAATTAAATAACAAATTATATTGATTAATTAAAATTAAGTGTAAAAAATCAATATGAATGCGATGTTATATTGAACCAAACGAGTGTGAAATACAAAATATTCATATATACAACGAACAAAGGATCAAAGGATTTGAAATTTTATTTTATGTAGTTTCCCCAAATCTCTTGTTTTAAAAAAAACTTTTAATGGAGATCTAAACAACTATTAATTATTTACAAAAAATTGATAGTTCTTCTTCTAGTTTGTCATAAGTCACTTTCGTCGTTTCGCTGTCAATCCTTCCATCTATCATAGACTAGGTTATGGTATTGAAGTTCTCAATACATGATATTTAAAAACAAACAAGTTATTAAAATTGTTATAAATTTTCTTTTAAATAAATTATAAATACTTAATTTACCACGATAACAATTCACTAATAGTGTTTGGCAAGCTACAAAGTCGACATCTAACTATGTACAAACCAAAATAATTGGTCTTAATAATCTAAAATCAAGTATAGATTATATATCAAACCTAAAACAACAAAATCAGATGATTTAATTAAAATAGACATATTGCTTATTGATATCATTTAAAATAAACTTACCAATGCATTGTTTTATCATTCGGGTTTATCCGTAGAGATGTCAATGGATTGGGTTGTGCCCAATCTATTAAAATTAAACGGGTTTTAAGGTATACTTGGATTAGGTTTAACCCGATCCATTTAATAACGGGTTATATGGGTCAGGTTAAACGGATTATACGAGTTAAATAGATTAAACGAGTTTATTTATATAAATAATATTTTGTATATATATATATATTTATCTACATTAGATATTATTATTAATGTTTCAATATTCAAAATAATAATTTATAAAAATAAATAAAATGATAATTAATAAAATAAAATTTATAAAATAAAATTCTTGATATATATTAAAAACATATGATATAATCGTCAATTTTTCATTTGAATATATAAATAGTTAAAACGATAATTCCTGAAAATAAAATTTTTAACAAATTATAATCAAAAGATGTCCGATATAATCATCAAATCTTCATCATTTTCCTCGTCGTCCTTGACTTCAACATCCCCATCATCGACAACATCAACTTCATCTGCACAACTATCGTCACCTATCATTTATAAACATATTAAAAATAGAATATATTTTAGTTAAAATAAAAATACTAATATGGTCTTACTGTTTTCGGAAAGTTCATATCCAATCGACCAATTTCACGTACAAATCAATGTCTCGACATTAGAAGAACGAATGCGGCTTTTATACTTGTTTAATAAATGAGAACCAATGCTAAATGATTATTCTGACGCCACAGTTGTGATTGGAGTGCTAAGTATATCGCAAGCCATCCGAGCTACGTCTCCATAGCGATTTTTATGGCTTTCCCAAAACTGTAAAACATCGATATCATCAAATTCGTTCATTTCTAACCTTTTGTCCTCCAAATATATTTGCAAAGCATTTCGCCCCTCTTGCATAACTTTACTTTTCCCATACGCTTTGAAAACCTATATTTAAAACATTTTAATCATATTATATAATTAAAACAAAAAAAAAACAAATTCAAAATAAAGACAAAACTTAATTACATTTAAAGCCATCAAGTTTGTTCTTTTTCCTTTGGAGACACACCAACTTGGACTTGTAGGTCCTCGCGAAGAACTTGGAGCCATTGATTTACTTTTATATTGATAAAAAAGAAACACCAACTTTTTCTTCACAAGATCGATTTTTTCTCTAGAAATGGTTGGATCAATTTCATTGTAAGCAAATTCCAACAATTCCAACTTCATCCTTGGACTAAAACCGCTCCTAATGCAAGAGTCATACTGTATTCTTCCCAATATTTATCAAATTTGTCCTTCATGTTGTTGGCCATAACTTTTATCATCTCATCTCCATTATTCTTCTTATAATCTTTCAGTAGACACTCTATTCTCCAAACTTGAAAGAAATACAAGTTGGAAGTCGGATATTTAGAACCAGAAATTAAGTTTGTAATCTCATTCAAACATTTTTATCCTTCCTTCCGACCATTTCATATGTTTTATACTTTCTCTAATCTTATGTAAAGAAGAATTGACGACTTTAAACCCTTCTTGCACAATCAAATTCAGAATATGTACACAACATCTCACGTGAAAAAACTCACCATTGCATAACAAACCATTATGTAAACAAAGTCGATCGCTTAATATCTTTTGCATACTATCATTAGCCGATGCATTATTAAGTGTGAGAGAAAATACTTTTTTCTCTATCCCCCAATCTTTTAAAATCTCAGAAACCTTATTGGCCAACTCAATTACAGAATGCGGGGGAGGCAAAGCACTAAACGATAGTATCTTACTGTTTAATGCCTAAGAATCATCAACATAATGTGCAGTCACACAAATATAACCTTCCACAGCTATAGATCTCCACACATAGACAATTAAAAAAATCCTACTAGAAACATTAGTTATCTCAGCTTTTAGCTTCTTTTTCGTATTTTGATGCAATCGAAGTACATTAGCTACGAGAGTGTTTCTAGAAATCGGTTTGAAATCTGGATTCATATACTTAAGCAGTTGTCTAATTCTCTTATATTCCACAAAGGAAAATGGAAGATCCTGCTCTATGACAACCATAGCTAAATACTTACGAATCATCAATTGGTCAATTTTTTTAGCTATTACCATTCCTTCACGATCAAACATCTCTATAAATTCAGAAAATTTGGCAGGCGTTCCTTTGCATGCCAACAAATGACGAAGGAGCGTAGATGTTCCATTTCTAGTGACATTATTGGGATAATCTTTTTTTCAATAATTGCAAGTAATTCTATTCCCAATAGTTGAAAAATGATCCCATGCACGTGAAGAACGTCGTCGTTTTTGTGTACTTACTTGATCATTTGTTTTCATAGACTCACTCGGTAATGATAACGCCTCATTAATACTTTCTCCGCTCATCATTTGTAATGATGATCACACTGTAAAACAAATATCAATGAACATTTCCAGATTATCAGTTACTGCAAAAGGCTGAAGAAATTAAGGACCATTACAGATACAATAATAGTGCTTAACTACTGTGAAAAACCTATGATCTGTTTTGATCCAATAATCATTTCTTTCATAAAAAAATTATTGTAAGGGGCAAAACCGATGAATGAAGCAAGGAATCCACCAACATTTGTGGGTATTTTAATATTAACATTTGTGGGTATTTACATCTTTCTCTCATCAGTTAAGCATCAATCGAGTAATAATAATGTCCAATGCTTGCCAGGGACGACGAGGACTATGATTCATGAGAATACAGAACACAGAACACTATGATTATTTTGTAACAGAATACAGAACGTTGGGTATTTACATTTATTTTGCAACAGAATACAGAACACTATGATTCATGAGACAAAGGAAGAAGAAGAGGACTTACCAGCGACGACGAACGACGGCAACAGAATACAGACAAGGAGGCGCGGGTCCAAAGTGAGAAGAGGGGAGCTCAACGACGGAGCAAACCACCGGAACGAGCGACCAGACCGAAGGGTTCACCGTGAGAGAAGAGACCGAAGGGTTCGACGACCGGAGAAGGAGCTAGACGACGGATCGAACCACCAGAGTGAGCGACCGGAGCGAGCGAGCCAACCACCGGAGCGAGCCAACCACCAGACAGAGAGTTAAACAGAGAAGCATCTGCATCGGACGACGGATCGAACCACCGGAGCGAGCGACTGGAGCGAGCGAGCCAACCACCGGAGCGGGCCAACCACCAGACAGAGAGTTAAACGGAGAAGCAACACCGTCGGAGAGTTAAACCAGGGAACCACCGTCGGAGAGTTAAATGTGAGAGAGTGAAAATTTCAGGATGTGAGAGTTAAGCGGAGAGTTAAACATGAGTGAAAATTCCATAAATGGGTCTATGAGTTAAATGGGTATAACCCATTAAAATGAATATAAATAGGTTTAAAACCCATTAAGCCATATAATTTTAAACTCATTTGTTCAAAACCCGTTTTCATTTTAAATGGATTGGGTTGGGTTAACCCACTAAATCCAACCCAGTTTGACATCACTATTTATCCGCGATTAGTAATGGATGTCAATGGTGGAATTTATTACAAAATTTGTAGAATACCACTGGATGCTTGTTGATATGATCAACGGATTTCCGTTCATAATTTCTGCTAATAAATCTATGGATACACGTTAGAATAATTCAACAGATGTATATGTGGGTACAAGTCCTTGAAACTTTCAATGGATGGGTTTTTACAATAAAAAATTATTAATGGGCTGAAATATATTGAAATCTATTGGAAAACATCATTTTCAACCGAAAAAGCGTCTTGAATGGAAATATCCTTTGAAAACGTTTTTGTAGTATTTCTCGGATGTAATCAATGTGTAGAAGTGCACTCAAGACGTACAATAGCTTTTCAACATTTTGTACTGTCAAGATATGAAAACAATCATCACGACAACTCATCAGCATTACGAAGATGACATCTTCGGCTGTTGCTATGATGATGCAAGTGGGAGGAGAAGGAGAGATGCTCCTGGAGATGAACGATGTGGTGTTGAACTAGTTGTAGTGTTTAGGGTCCTCTCATGACTCTATGATGACAAAAGACTACCTAAATTATGTATATAATTAGATCTAATCGAAAGATATATGTTTCAACATGAAAAACAAATAGATTTCCAAACTACCCCTAAACTAACCCAAAAAACAATGGTAAGTCAAACCCAATATAACACAAAATCTAAACCGAACCAAAATCAAAGTAAACCAACATTTAATCGACCATTAAACTGAACCCTTCCCTAAACCCTAACCAAACTCTAAGCAACCCCATATCACATAACCGAATCTAAATCTTAAAAATATATCGAAATTTATACCTGCATACCAGTAAATTCGTATTACCTGAACTAAATCAAAACTGAAACATATCTAAATCATGAAAAACATTGTATATATGAACAATGGAACCTAACTAAACTGAATATAACTAAAGTAAAAAAAATAAAGCTTTAATGAATGTTGGATCCAGTCAAAATCATCAAAAAAATTGAAGAGAATCAAAAAGAAGAAATACGATAAATGAGAGAGAGAAAATTTGTTTTTGTGAAATGTTTTAAATGAAAGAACATGATTCGTCGATTCGAGCTTAACAACATTATCAATGCAATTGAGTTTCACTACCATAACAGCAAACATTAATGTAATGCCCTAGCATTAGCATTTTAAACGCAATTATATTGTCCATGTTGAACTCCCCATTTTCAACACAATGGTATTAACACTTTGAATCATAATTTTAGATGTCATCAACATACTTTTTCATTGTGATCGTGCTACAAATGTGTTACTAATTGTGATATTTATTGATTCATTGTTAAAAGATAAAAGATACTTTGTTTCATAGCTCTAATTTGAAAAATATATTAGTCATCTTCTAAATCATTACCTTCAACATTATCACATTCATGATCTTCCTCTGTATATTCCTCCGATGTTACATTTAACTTATTTGAAGGTGAATTATTTTATACATAACAATTATATATCACTAAATTCAACTATCTACTCTTTGATCATTAGTAAAGCATTCCCAATCACTTTCATATATTCGTTATGGCGAGTAATATTGTCAAAACAATTTTCATCCATAATCAATGTATGATTATTAATATTATCTAATTATTCTACGACATGCATATATGTTGCCAATGAACTCATATTTTTTTTTCATGATAAACCGAAATGTAGTAGGTTACAAAATTTTTCTTGTATATATGTTTTAACATTACCTCTTCACTAAAAATTTTTTATTTATACACTTATAACATTGACAATATAGCTTATCATTTCTAGCGCATCCAACTCAATTTGTAACAAATATCATAAAATTCTCGAGCTCAATTTTGAATTTGACAAAAATGTTTTTTTGTTTTTACATCAAACCTTTCATATATACACCTTAAATAAGCAAATATTTGAACAATATAAAAAACCATGTCATTTCCAACGTCATATTCGTTAGAAGTGGCAAATTTTCAATTGGAAATGATCGTTTCCAACAGATTCTCGATCGTTGGAAATCGATCGTTGAAAAACACCATCTATTGCAAATTACAACGGTCTGTTAACGGATAATATCCATTGAAAAATATCAAGAGATTGTAACAAATATGTTCGTTGTAATTTGCAACGGTACTCATTACAAAAAATTCAACAGAAACCCGTTGCGAACTTGCAACGGGCATCCGTTGAAAATGAATTGGCGAGAATACTGAAATTTTGCAACGGAAGCCCGTTGGATATTAATCGACGGGAATTCTGTAAGTTTGCAATGGATATCCGTTGAATATTTTAATGTGAAATAGCAACGGATACCAGTTGGAAAATAATTGGTGGGAATTATGTAATTTTGCAACGGATGCTTGTTGAAAACTATGTTTTGTTATCAACGGGCATTCGTTGCTACCAAACGATTATTTTAAAAAAATAAAAAAGATAGAATAAAAAAAGGTTTTTAATATATACAAAACTTTATACAAAATTTTAAAATGTTTTCACTATATTTCGTCTAAACTAGCTCCGTCTTTGTCATCTCCGCTCGATTATACTCTTCTATATAACGTATATGCGCTCGCGTTTCTCGAAGATTAGCCTCGAGATTTTCGATGCGTTTCTTTTGTGTATACGTCTTTTGGACTGTGGGGGGTACCATCGTGGCGTCCTCGATGATATCTTTTTGTAGAGCACCTAGACGTATAGACGCTCCTTATGCGGCCTAAAAGACTACAAAAAAAATAAAGTTAATCTATATCGATTTTAATTATTTATATAATTAGAGAATTATTTTAACAATAATGTCATTATATACCTCTAAATAAATTTTTCATTTTGTTAAACCTAAGATCGTCGGAAGTTGAACCGATAGCTTGTGATTGTTGAATCTTCTCCGTTATAGCTTACACCGTATGCTTTGCCTGAAGGTCAACAAGTTCAAGCTCATCGACCTCTTCTTCGAGGATGAAATTTTTATTGACGTGAGTCTCAACGACAAACTCAAGAAGAGTCGGTTCTTATCTCATTCTTTGCGTCTGTAACATAATAATAATATTATTAGTTATCAATTTAAATAAAGATACATTTGAATTATAAATGTAAATATTCTTATCAATTCTTTTTTTTTAGAAATGATTTCGATCCCGAGGTATGGCGATAACCATTGCCGGTAATTTACTCGCCTTACCGATAATTTTTGGTCTTTAAGTCTTCTGACTCTTAATATTTGACAATTTTGTTGAATACATCGTCCGTTGTTCATGTCGGTTTGGCGTTCTTCTTATAATAGTTGCGCTTGACGTTGTTCATCATCAAGCGTAATCAAACCTACATATCACCCATTCATGTTGTATAGATGCGCGATGTGTCATTCTTTCGTCATCTATATGCATGCAATAAAATTAAATTTAAATTTAAATTTAATACATTTATTATTCAAATTCGGTAATAATGTAAATTAAATTTTATGTTAAATAAACTTACGAAGAATGTGCACTTGCGAGGAATAATAAAGTCGATTATGTAAAGAGCTTTAGATGATGTTGTTGTTTGTGTGTTTCAGAATATCATCCACATTAAACCTGCACATCCAAACAAAATAATTAGCAATTTTTATAATTAATTCAAATATAAATATTTATAGGTGAATAATATCTTATCATAACATCCCGTCAGGATATTCGAGATCAATAATTGGAATAATGAGACGTTCATCGAAAGTATCGATAAAGCATCAATATCTACTTATCATCTTCATCAAATATTGATGGTATCGATATAGGTGAAGGATGGTGGTATGGTGGCAGAGGTGATGGTGGCGGGGCTCCTACAAAACACGCTCACAATCCACCATGACCGATAAATCGTTGAGCTCTCATTTTGTATAAGTGTTTAGGAAACTCTTTGAGAGAATTTGTTGTTTTGGTTTTATGATTGTGTTGAAAAATGAATTGTTCAACGACTTATAACCGAAATTTTCAATGGACATCCGTTGAAAATGCCAACGGATTCCCATTAAAAATTATGTCACATTAACGGATGCAATTAATTGACATGAATACCGGGTTTCCAATGGGTAACCGTTGATATTTTTAACGGATACCCAATGAAAATTGTTTTTCCGAGGCAATAGACAACACAAATGACAGTATGTGTAATGTCCAATGGGCATCCGTTGGAAATCAGTCACAAAGGGTATTAGGCAGAGCATAGGCATCATGATTGTTTCCAACAAATGCCCATTGCACATTTTACAGGGGCATCCGTTGCACAAGTCAAGACACTTTAACAACAATCTGTTGGCAGTAGAATTGTTACAACGAGCATCGGTTGAAATTTTCATTGGATGTCCGTTGCAAAGTGAACAGCATTGAAATTTTTCTGTATCGGAGTGTATTGAACGATTCACTGGGTTTCTTTTACGATTTCCAACGGATGGCCGTTGAACAAGGAATATATATGAAAAAAATTACAAAATTTTGATATTACAATTATACAATTGGGTTTCTTCAATTTATTCTTCGATTGGAGAGTCTTCCTTCAATTGTGTATTGAATTCAACGCCATGTTCATCTTCTGCATCTTTTTGTTTAGCGTCTTCATCGTCACGAATGTATTCTCCATCAATGTCAATTCTTGCGAGAATCTCTTTCCAATTGTTTGTATAATTTAACCGAATGAGTTCTAAGTGATCGGTTTGTAACAAATCTTCTTTTTCTTATGTGCTTATAACTCTCTGTGGTTTAATCTTAATTCGATGTTCAATGTTGTTGGATAGTGCACGTAACATACTTGATCTATTGTGATGAATGGATCACACTTTCCATATTGTCGTGTCGGGTTGATGTTAATTCCGCCCCATCGATTTTTCGTATACCACGTCTTACAGTTGGGTCGAACCAGTGACATTTAAGAAGCATTACCTTTAATCCAACGAGACCAAGATATTTCACCTGTAGGATTTGATGCAAAATACCATAGAAATTATTATCCTCTATTTCACTATAATGCAAACATCGTAATTGTACATAATTCTATATTTTTCGTACTCGTAAGTATGAAATATGTAACCCCGAGTAAATTGGCCAACACAATACATTTCTTCTAGGACAATTAGCTAAATCTCTTAACCAGGCACGATGTCTCTAATCAGAACATTTGACATATATAATACAAAAATGAATGATTATTATTAGGGAAAACATCCTATTCCCCCCTGAACTTTACCACTTTAATCATATTCCCCCTAAACTATCATTACTCATCATTCCCCCTGTGAACTTTAAAAATTCATCCTATTCCCCCCTCCGTTAACTTTCTGTTAATTTTTCTGTTAAATATTTTTAAAACAGCCTATTTCTCTCCAAACTATATGATTTCTAGCCTATTCCCCCCAAACTATATAAATTATAACCTATTTCCCCCAAACTATATAACCTATAGCCTATTTCCCCCTGAACTATATAAATTCTAGCCTAGTCCCCCGAACTATATGATTTCTCTAAAAGTAACATATTTTCTTTAATTTTAATATATTATTAAATTTTTTATATTACAAAATATTAAAATAAAAAATACTTTAAATTCTAAAAATTACAAAAAATTCTACATGATTTCTCTAATAAAACATAATTTTAACATAACAATATTTCACCGAAATTTTACTCGATTTCACTGAATTTCAACCCGATTAACCGAATTTTCTTTCTATTTCACTCAAATTTAACACGTTTTCACCCAATTTTTATTCGATTTCACCGAATTTCAACCCGATTTAACCGAATTTTCACTCTATGTCACTCAAATTTAACACGATTTCACCAAATTTTGACCCAATTTCACTCAAATTTTACCCGATTTCACCGAATTTCAACCCGATTTAACCGAATTTTAACTCGATTTAACCGAATTTCAACCCAGTTTAACCGAATTTTAACTCTATTTCACTCATATTTAATCCGATTTCACCTAGATTTTACTCGATTTCACTGAATTTCAACCCGATTTAAGCAAATTTTAACTCTATTTCACTCATATTTAATCCGATTTCACCTAGATTTTACTCGATTTCACTGAATTTCAACCCGATTTAAGCAAATTTTAACTCTATTTCACTCATATTTAATCCGATTTTACCCAATTTCACCAAAATTTAACTCGATTTCACCTAATTTTTACTCGATTTCACCGAATTTCAACCCCATTTAACCAAATTTTAGATATATATTTTAATTTGAGAAAATTTTAATCGGGTTAAAATTGAGCGAATATATTTGAAATTTGGTTAAATCGGGTTGAAATTCGGTGAAATCGAGTAAAATCTAGGTTAAATCGAGTTAAATTTTGGTGAAATTGGGTGAAATCGGATTAAATATGAGTGAAATGGAGTTAAAATTCAGTTAAATCGGATTGAAATTCGGTGAAATCGAGTAAAAATTAGGTGAAATCGAGTTAAATTTTGGTGAAATTGGGTGAGATCGGATTAAATATGAGTGAAATAGAGTTAAACTTCGGTTAAATCGGGTGAAATTGGGTGAAATCGATTTAAAATTGGGTGAAATATATTTAAAATTTGGTTAAATCGGGTTGAATTCGGTGAAATCGAGTAAAATTTAGGTGAAATTGGATCAAAATGTGATGAAATCGTGTTAAATTTGAGTGAAATATAGTGAAAATTCGGTTAAACATGGTTGAAATTCGGTGAAATCGAATAAAAATTGGATGAAATTGGGTAAAAATTGGGTGAAAACGTGTTAAATTTGAGGGAAATAGAGTGAAAATTCGGTTAGAGTTGAAATTCGATGAAATCGAGTAAAATTGGATGAAATGTGGTTATGTTAAAATTATATTACTATTAGAGAAATCATATAGAATTTTTTGTAATTGTTAGAATTTAAAGTATTTTTTATTTTAATATTTTGTAATATAAAAAATTTAATAATACATTAAAATTAAAAAAAATATATGTTACTTTTAGAGAAATCATATAGTTCGGGGGAATAGGCTAGAGTTTATATAGTTCGGGGGAAAATAGGATATAAGTTATATAGTTTAGGGGGAAAGAGGCTATAGTTTATATAGTTTAGGGGAATAGGCTAGAATTTATATAGTTCCGAGGGGGATAAGATAGAATTCATATAGTTCGGGGGGGAATAGGCTGGAATTCATAGAGTTCGGAGGGGAATAGGCTGGAAATCATATAGTTTGGGAGGAATTATGCTGTTTTAAAAATATTTAACAGAAAAATTACAGAAAGTTAACGGAGGGGGGAATAGAATGAATTTTTAAAGTTTAGGGGGGAATATGATGAGTAATGATAGTTTAAGGGGAATAGGCTGAGCAGGAAAGTTCAGGGGGAAATAGGATTAACGTGGTAAAGTTCAGGCGGGAATAAGCTGTTTTCCCTTATTATTATTATAACATAAATTATTTTACATATTTATACGAAAATACGTGTACTTACATAATCTCTTAACCATTAGGCATAATGTTGAATTTTCATTTTGGTGAGTACATCTGCGTTGAGATGGGGATATATACCTATTACTTCTTCATCAAATATTTTGTAATAAGATGTACGTTAACATATATATATATATATATATGTGTGTGTGTAAATTAAAGATTGATGTTCATGGTTTTGTACCTTTCAAAAGGTAAAGGCTCTTGAAAATTTAATAATATATATGTGTGTATGTGATTATACTCCTCTAGCATTATCCAATATTTTTCATATTTCCCTTTTGTCGTCCAATTTGTGTAAAGATCTTTTGAATTGCACCAAACTGATGATTATATTGATATAGTAAAGTGTGCTGAAATATGTGATTTCTTCTAAAAAGTATTCTTTAAGAATAGATCATTCAATTGCTGCTTTGTTTTTTTACCTTTTTTTCAGATAAAAGAAAAACCTTTCGAAAAGATACATTTATCTAAATTGAACTCGGCCTCCGAGTATTGCCTCATCTAGTAAATGTTCCATGACAGCGAAGAAGAAAGATGAAAAAAACTCTTTCCAAAGAGTATAATACATCCGAGATATTGTTTTTCAATAACTCCAAGTCATCTCTTTTAAAATTCTTGCACATATATCTCTGAAAAATATATTAATTTCATATATCACAGTGTGAACGTTTTATGGTAATGGCTCAGCAAATGCGAATAAGTTGCTACATGAAAAAAGACCATCGTGACTTTTAATCCAATCAGTCTACCCACAATATCCACATACCGAGCAATATTCGATGCATATCCATCTAGAAATTTTAACGTCTTCTTTTAACCACCTCAATAATGTTGTTTTCGTTGGCCTAGACAATCTAAATATTAGGATAGGTGTCCTTCTATCTCTTAACTCCAACTCAGGTCTTCTATATATTGTCTTCAAATCTCTTCTTGAGTGCATGTATCCTTTGTTTCCCCGTCACATCCAAAACAATGTTAATGATGTTATCGAAAATATTTTTTCCATATGCATAATATCAAAATTATGACGTAGAATCAGTGATTTCCAATACGATAGTTCTAAAAAATACTACGTTTATAAAAGATATGTCATTCACCTTGGCCTTGTGGTTTTCGATGCCCATGGTCTCCACCGTATTCTATCGATTCTTATAAATATCCCATAATGTTTAATCATTCGTAAAGGATTTGCATTCCTATTTGCATGCACGGTGCCCCTTCTTTTGTACCATGTTCTTTTGAAAATATTTTTTTATCTTTTTCTGAATGTATGTCCACGGGGAAGTCAATCAAACCAACATGGTTTCTTTCCATGTACTAGTCGAAATAAATTTATCTTTCATACAATATGGACATGCCAATCTCTTGTACGTGTTCCATCCATATAACATTTCATAGCCAGGAAAGTCGTTAATTGTCCAAAACAAGTCTGCTTTCAATGTGAAATTACATCATAAGCAAGGATTCATTGTTACACAAATCTCTTAATTCATGGATTAAGGACTGCAATAACATCAAAACTTTTCTTCGTATGTTTTGGTCTAGGAATCAGCAACATCAAAAACATTACTTCTCTTTTCAGACACATATTGGGAGACAAATTATACGGAAACAAAATCACTAGCCATAGAGAATATTGACTTTCATATTGTCCATATCGACTAAAACCATCGGTGTACAGATAAAGATAAACATTTCTCGTTTCATATGCGAAATTAAGAAATATTTAATTTAAATCTTACCAAACCTTACCATCCGATGGATGTTGCATTATCCTTTCGTTCGTCGAGTGTTCTGCATGCCATCTCATTACCACATCATTTTTTAATTCATATAACCTTCTCAACATGTCTGCTACAGGCATATAGAACTTCTTTTTGTAAAGGTACATATTTTCATGAAGATGGTTTTTTGGACAATATCTTCTTGCACCACAAAATTTACATTCCAACTAGTCTTTATCTTTTTCCCGAAACAACATGCAACTATTTCTACAAACATCAATTTTTTCATGTGGCATTCCCAAATCTTTTAAAACATTCTTTGTTTAATAATATATCTAAAGAGCTTGATTGTTTTCTAGTAAATATTCATGCATGGTTTTGCAAAAGGAATTCATATAATTTTCCACTACATTGTATTATGTTTTTATACTCACCAATCTTGATGACAAAGATAAACGAGACTGATCTTCACGAAAACCTTCGTATATAGGTTGTTTTGTCGAATCTAATAGGTTGAAAATTTGGCGTACCTAATTGTTCGAAATCTGTTCATGTGGTTCCTTAACAACACCAGGAAAACCATCAGACGTTGTTTTTTCCATTTTTTGTGCTTCTTTCACGGTATCTCTAACGCCATAATTTTCACCGTGAAATATCCAAATTTCGTAATTCTCTACAAAACCCACATTGTAAAGGTTTATGCAAACAATTTTTTGACTTTGATACTTCATGTTTTTGTGTCTTTTGCAGGGATATAACATTGTCCCGCGTTCTTGATACAAATGTTGCATCGACGTAAAACTCATGAACATCTCAAATCCGTGTAAAAATTCTTGCATAACTTCTTTGGTTATATGATCTTTTCTTCTATACATCCATTCTCTCTATCTGTATATATCTCTATTTGAAGAAGACGATATTGTTTGAAAATATATTTTATGTTGATGGCTTGAGAATAAACACTTCGGTTTAATATATAAATAGTGCATATTCTAACGGTCATCCGTTAGAAATACCAATAGATCACCATTGGCAATACCAACAGATGACCATTGAAAAACACGTTGGATTATTCCTACGGAAACCTCAAAATTCTAAACTTTTCAATGGGTATCCATTGTGCGCATCAACGGATACCCGTTGCCATTTCCAATGGTCATCCGTTGGCTTTTTATACCCATTATCAACATGCTATCAACGAATCCATGAACAAGTTTGCAACGGATATGTTCCATTGATCATGTGTTGACAATATCAACGGACTCCAACGGATATCGGTTCGTTGATAATTTCTCCAAATCCGTTGCAATCTGTGGTAAAAAATATCGACGGACGGATCTGTCGCCCCATCCATTGATAATCATCTGCTTTTTTGTTTTAGAAGATATTATGAGTGGGTTTAGATTATTTTATGTTCAGATAGTTTGTTCCAACTTGTTGCAATAAATAAGTCTGATGTTATATATATACATAGTCATAATTGTAAACGCAATTGGGTTGACTTGCTAGACTGGATAACACAATTATGTTAAAATTTATGGTACTCGTGACTATTAACTTCATATGTGTTATTATCTTCTTATCAATAAACTAACATAATTCTGATAATATTTTTAAATAATTGATGTTATAATTTGTAGTGCAACTACAACGAAACTTGTGTTACATATGTGCATTGGTCATGCATTAAAACAACATTGAATATTCTAACACAAATATTGTCGCAAAATATTTTAACCTTGCATTACATTTTCATTTTTATGCGTTAAACTTTGTAACATCTTTTAACACAAACACAATCATTGAAATAACGTTTAGTCGGCATTAGAATTGCGATGAAGTTGACAACGCTAATATCATCTCAATATTATAGTTACATTTGTGTTGATATTGCGTTACAATAGCTTTAAACTAGTCAACCCAAGTTCAACGAAATATCTTTCATTGACTCGTCATTGACCTAACGGTATAAAAGCGTTAGTCATGTCCATGATATCGGAACGCCACTTTTAGCCTGTTTTTAGCATTGGAAAATTGCTTTTTGGAATTGAAATTGGCAGTTGTATGTTTTTTAAGCGTTATCGTTATAATTAAAAAATTATATAACATTAATTATGTTATATATATATATATATTCAGAAAAAAATTATAGATTTTGATACGAATATTTTCTACAAATTAAAAACTCGAATATGATATAAATAAATATTTTATATCGTCATCATAGAGTCAGTATAAATTCTTTAAAGATAATAAAGTGATCTATCTCTTTTATTAAATAAATACCATGATAGAGTAAAACCATTTGAATTATGCCTATGTTATATGACATTTTTTTATATAATATTATATATTATAGTAAGGTCATGTATCTTTTTCTTGGAGTCATATTTCTAACTATATTATGATCATATTAGCATTTACCCAATGTGAAATCTTAAACAAAAGAATTACTCATTTCTTTCAAACTATTGAGCCAAATATAATGTTCTTTCTGTTATTGTACGGAGAACTTGATAATAATTTTAATTTGTTTCATATTAGAAAAAAGTTATATGAATTTTTTTTACATATTTATTTATAAATTTTTATATTATATCTATAAAAAATAACAAGTTATTTTAAAAATAATATATAAATTTTTAAAATTATTGTTAAATTTATCAACTTAATCAATTTAACGATGTTTATTTTCAATATCTATTTGAAAATAATTTAAAAATTTTATATATTATTGTGAAGTAATGGATAAATTTATGAATAAATATGTGAAGTAACAGAAAAATTCATCAATAGATATGTGAAAAAAAATTCATATATTATTCTATAAATTTGAGACAAATTTAAGAATTATTACGGAATTCTGCTTTAATTTTACAAAATGATTGTATCTTAATGACATTTCAATTAAAAAAATCGAACCAAATAAAATAAATTCGTTGTTCATTGTATAAAGAGATTATAATATATATATATAATAAATAAGAATGTAAAATATAGAAAGAATGAAAAAAAAAATATATATATATATATATATGTCGTTCATTCCATAATGAGATTAAAATTTGCAAACAAACATACATATCAGCATCAGCTCAAGTATAACCAAATATAATATATTCACTACTAGTTCTATATAAGAAGAATGCTACAACTTGCAAATATTTGTATTATGCTTAATTACCATGTATTAGATTATGATTAACATGTGCTTTAATAAGAAAAGAATAGGACCAAAAATGAAAACCAAGTTGTAATTCCAAAAATAGATTAAAAGATTGCAAAGATAAATATATTTGAATATTACCTGATTTGTCAATGATTAACATTATCCCTTATTCAAAAGGAAAGAAATCAAACCAAATATAACATATATTCGTTATTCATTCTATAAGTAGATTACAATATATTTCTGTTTTAGCTTAATTTGATCAATTACATTAATCTTGAATAGGAAAACAATGATCTTAGTCTCCTTCTATTATTTTGTATTGGCTTAATTGCAATGGAGTAACATAGTTACTTATAAACTCTTGTGATACTATATAATCCAACTCTCAAACTCAAAATTATATATTCGAAATTTTCTCTTTGCAATTATATATATATATATAAACTATCTTCTTCTTCTCTTCCTTATTAATTCTCTAGTAAATCTTCTATTCTCAAAGAATGACAAAGAAGAAAACAAAGGGAAGACAAAAGATAGAGATAAAAAAGATCATTAAAGACAATGATAGAATGATCACATTTTCGAAACGTAGATCGGGAATCTACAAAAAGATCAACGAACTATCGACCCTTTGTGGCGCAGAGATCGCGTTATTAGTATTCTCAGCGGCTGGAAACCCTTTTACATTCGGTAGCCCTTCGTTCGAATCCGTTGTACAACGTTACTTAAAAGACGATATCCAAATCCAACAAATGCACAATTATTCATCACAATTACACCATTCATTTGTCGATGCCCACAAAAGGATGAGGCTAAAGGAACTGAGCAAGCAATATTGTGGCCTCATTGAAGAATTGGACAGTGAGAAAGAGAAAACAAAGATGTTAACGCCGGTGGAAGATCAATCAAAGATGAAGAATGTGAATGAAGAGGAGAGCAATGAGTTTTGGTGGAGAATAGATGCTAAAGATATAGAGGATGAAGAACATTTGTTGCGTATAAGAACGAAGTTTGAGGAGTTGTACGATAATCTATGTAGACTTGTGGTGCAAGGAACAAGAAGAGCTGGTGCTTCATCATCATCATCATCACTTCTGAATGGTATTGGGTTTCTCAACATGGAATATGCAAACCCTTATCATTACCATCACAGATGGAATTTCTAATTGTAATAGATATGATGTATGCATTATAAGATATTCAAAGTGGCTATAATCAATTTCGATCCATGAGATTCGCATTATACGACAAAAATATTTTTCTTTTGTAAGATGTTTTTATTGTTGAGTTTTGCAATGTTGGTTTTATATCTTTCTTAAATACTTACACTTCTACTGTAACAAAATCAAAAATTAAATAATGGAAAACAGTCTATTCCCCCTCGAAAATACTGTTTTAGTCCTATTCCCCTCGATTTTGACCCACATCTTATTCTCTCTTCGATTTTTAGTTTTCATCTTATTCCCCCCTCAAAAATATTGCTTTAGTATTCCCCTTTTATTTTGACCACATCCTATTCCCCCCTCAAAAATATTGCTTTAGTCCTATTCCCCTTTTATTTTGACCACATCCTATTCCCCCCTCAATTATCAAAAATCTGCCTAAAATCCCCTATGTTATTTATTCATTAATTATCTATTAACCGACCCGATTTTGATTCGATTTTAACTTTAATTTTGACCCAAATTTGACTCAATTTTGACCTAATTTGGACTCGATTTAACTCAAATATATACTTAATTTTGACCCGAATTTTTACTTAAATTTAACTCGAATTTTAACAATAAATCAAGTTAATTATTCATTTTAATCGTTTTACTTGGTTTAATTGATTTCGAGTAAAATTGATTACAGTTTTTTTACTTGAAATCAATTTTTACCAAAATTTGACCATAATTTTGACTCGATGTAATTTTGACCCAAAATTTACTTAATTTTAATCCGGATATCACCAATAAACCAAGTTAATTATTCAATTTATATGACTTCGAGTCAAAATTTCGAGTCAAAATTAATTAAATCGAATAAGTAACTTGATTTTTACAAAATTATCTAAAAATTAACATTTATTATTTATGTGTGTAGTAAATTCACATCTAATTTACTAAAATATACAATTTAACATTTTATCGGGTAAAAATTAAGTAAAAGTTCGAGTTAAAATCGAGTCAAAATTGGGGTGACAATTTGGGTCAAAATTGGATCGGATTTGGGTCAAAATCGGGGCAAATTGATTAAATCGATTTGATCCATTTTTTATATAATTAACAAAACCGTGTTCAACTTTAACTCGAAATCAACTAAATTGAATAATTAACTTGATTTATTGTTTATATTCGGGTTAAAATTAAGCAAAATTCAAGTCAAAATTAAGTAAAAATTTGGGTGCAAACCGAGTCAAAATTGAAGTCACAATTTGGGTCAAAATTGGATCGGATTTGGGTCGAAATCGGGGCAAATTGATTAACTCGATTTGATCCAATTTCGATAATATTAACAAAACCGTATTCAACTTTAACTTGAAATCAACTAAATTTCATAATTAATTTGATTTATTGTTGATATTCGAGTTAATATTAAATAAAATTCGAGTCATAATTAGGTAAAAAATCGGGTTCAAATCGAGTCAAAATTGAGGTCAAAATTGAGGTCAAAATTGGATCGGGTTTGGATTAAAATCGAGTCAAAATTGGGATCAAATTTGGGTAAAAATGATTTCAAGAAAAAAAACCGTACTCAATTTTACTCGAAATCAATTAAGTCAAGTAAATCGATTAAATTGAATAATTATTTGGTTTATTGTTAAAATTCGTATTAAAATTAAGTAAAAATTTGGAAATTCGTATTAAAATTAAGTTTGGATCAGGATCAAAATTAAGTAAAAATTCGGGTTAAATCGAGTCAAAATTAGGTCAAATTTGGGTCAAAATTAATGCCAAAATTTGGTCTAATTCGGGTCAAAATCGGATCGATTAACGAATAATTAACAAATAAATAACATATGGGGTTTTAGGCAGATTTTTTATAGTTGAGGGGGAATAGAATGTGGTCAAAATCAATGGGGAAATAAGATTAAAACAGTATTTTCGAGGGAGGGAAGATGAAAACTAAAAATCGAGGGAAGAATAGGATGTGAGTCAAAATCGATGGGGGAATAGGACTAAAGCAATATTTTTAAGGGGGAATAGACTGTTTCCCCTTAAATAATTTACTTTTCGTCGAATATGAATTTGAATCTATTTAATTCCAAAATTAATTAATTAAATAATTTACATAGTTTATGTTTTAGTCGATTTGGGAAACAAACACTACCCCTCATGCCTATATTCGGTACTAGAGCGTGAATATCGTAATCGGAGGTTCGTCATTGAAACATTCAAAATCGGAAACAAATCATGTTCTGATATCATGTTATTGAATTGATTCTAAATAATCTCAAAGTTAGTTCAAAAATTTAGAACTATTCAATATCACGTATAAAAATTCATAATTCATATCCTAATAAATTTGGAAAAAAAACAACATTACATTTTTAACAAACAAAAAAAATCAAATATATAAACAATATCTAGATCTATAAAATTTTATATTATTGAAAAATGATAAATTAGAGATATTGAAATTAGTGTAAATCTTAATATCGATCCAAAATGATAAAATTATATCATTCTTAATTCTCAATATTTCTCTCGATAACTTTACACTTCGTAGCTTTGAACTTTTAATTGCCAAACTGAACAAATCCGAATTCGGTTTACATGTAAACCGGAATAAACCAAACGGAAACAACGACTGTGTACCGATCCTCGGGAAAAAGCTTATTGGATTATTTATAAAGAAAGCACAAAGCCTAAAAAGAATTGAGGCCCAATATTAAATTTTTTATTTTCCCTCGAGGCCCAATTTATAACATCTGCTGACCGCTCACGCGCGTCACTTGCGCGTCACACTAAACATTGTTTAGGCAATCTATGCCGATTGAACTTTCTAATTAGGGTCTTATGATCTTAAAGATACGGGTCAATGTTTTACCCAATATTACTAATCGAATTATCAAAATATAATGGAATTATGAAAATATATACAAACAAGGAAACCTTGAAATAAGAAAAAAAATAATGACCAATTGTTTCCTAAGACTCTTTGTTCATTCTATAAAGAGATTATAACTTGCAAAAAATATTAATATGATTAACCAAATATTTTTTCATTCTATAAAGGGATTATAAAAAATATCAACCAAATTTATAATATTCGTTATATACTCTGTAAAGAAACTACAATCAATGCATATTTCTCACATTTTTTGACCGTTGGATAGCTTGTCATGGGAATAAGAAAATAATGATCCAAATGCAATATACTTTGTTGTTCATTCTATATAAAAATGTATACTTACATAAACAGATTATTCATTAGCCTAATTAACATGGATCCTATAATTGCTATTAAACCCCTATCACCCTATATATATAAACTCACATGTTTAAATTAAAGAGAAAAAACAAAACAAAACATCAGATTAAAAATATTGTAGAGATGAACGATTGAATGGCCGCCTCCTCAAATCGCAGGTGAGTATCTACAAAAAGATCAACGAACTCTCAACCATTTGTAGTGTCGAGATCGCATTTGCAGCATTTTCAACTGTCGGAAATCCATTCACATTCAACCGCCCTTCATTTACGAGGTAGAACGCTTCACATACGAGAATCAACCTCCAAATGATACCAATCCATTCATTGCAACGTACAATCATTAATGCCCACGAGAAGGTAAGGTTAAAATATTGTATCATCAACGAATTGGACGATGATGGATTGATCAACGATTGAGGTGATGGTTACACAAGAGTGGTGGAAAATTGAACCGAGCCAGATTTCAAATGAGGAAGTAATGATGCATATATCAGCGAAATTTGAGGATTTGTATGTAACCTTTTAGAGCAAAGGATATAAGAAGAGGCGTTTCAAGGATTCTGTAATGGACATTCACTTGAGGAACTTGATCGGAAAAACCCGAGTGTAATAATGTGGGTCAATAAATAATAATATCTAACGTAATTTTGGTGATTTATATTGTTTTTAGTTCTTTAAAGTTAGGAAAAAATTAAATACTCTATGTATAAATAAATAGAAGTAAATGTAAATAAATTTTATGATAAAAAAACGTTTAAATTGAAAATATTTTCAGGGTTTAAAAATTTGACAAGTGGTTGGGAAACGATGAGGATGGAAATACAAGAATCCACACAAAGTTGGTATTTTTGGCAACTTTACCATTACTGAATCCAACATTTTTTATAAAAAGAAACATTCACAAGTCTACTACCATCCAAATACCACGAATCGACTACAACAATCCACAAGAGGAAAGTAATAAATACCCATAGATTTGAATACAAAACCACCTAATTCAATGGTCTAATGAAGTAAATTCAGATTCTATATCATGGTTTTACTATATCCGCACCATTAATGATATATCATTTTATAAGTTCAAAGCAAATTTCGTGTCTTTCTAAAAATAAAGGGTAGAGTCCATTATAAATAATGACATACCTCAGGAAACATTTTCATCCATAAAAAAACTTGCAGTTTCTCGAAGAAATCATCCTCCCTGCATATTTCAGAGGGAAAATTATCCGAAAGAGTAGGTAAGTACTTACAATTTGAGCCTTGGAGATTCCCTCTTTCAAATCTATTTGCTTTCGCGCCTTCTCTTGCGTGCGCTCCTCTTGCGCGCGCTTTTTCTTCATTCGCTCTAACTGAAACTGAAAGGAAGGTTTCCGAAAAGAGAATATTTCCGCACAAGGAACGGAAATATAAGAATAAATCAACTCATCAATTCCATTACTTTCATATCGTTTCAATGGTTGACAAGTCTGTAATCTTTACAATTCAGGAAAGGAAAAATGGGGCGCAGAAAGATTGAGATGGAGCAAGTGCAAGACACAAACACAAGGCAGGTTACCTTCTCGAAGCGCAGGACAGGTTTGTTCAAGAAGGCAAGTGAACTGGCCACGCTCTGCAATGCCGATGTGAGTATTGTTGTTTTCTCCCCAGGAGGCAAGCCCTTTTCCTATGGAAAACCCAGCGTTGAGGCGGTCACAGAACGCTTCATGAATGATTGTGAAGAGACGGATAGCAGTGATGAAAACCGAGCTGAAAGGATGGCTCAACAAGAGGAGATGAATGAAAATCTCAATGAACTTACCAAAGAGCTAGAAGCTGAGAAGAAACGAGGAGAGATTCTCCAGGAGCAGCTTGAATCCGCTGGGGATGAGAGGTTCCTGAAGCCCATGGAAGAACTTAGCCTCAGTGAGCTCAGGGAATACAAAGCTGCCCTGCAAACTATGCATGATAAGATCAAAGGTCAAGCTCTTCAGATGCAGGCTTCATCTTCTCTAATGCTTCTCTCCACCGATAATGGCTCCTACTTAGCTGAAAGTGAAGATGATGAAGACTAGGATTTCAATAGAGAAATAAAACAATAGAGTGAGTCTCGATTTATGCAGTAACATCTTCCTACTGATTTTATGCAACAAGTGATTTGACAATATCGAATATCAAATGAACTTAGTTGATTAATTGGATGATTCCGAATATCAAATGAATTTGAGTCAATTAATCAGAAAATTTACCTATGAGCACTCTCCACTGCAAATCTGCAATATCCCTGCAAGAGAAAAAACCTCCTAGCTCTTGTCTGATTGTTAACACTGCATGTCTACACTTAGAGATTATTGCAGTTTCTTCTAGCAGGAACCCATCAGGAATAATCAAAATAGAGATCTAGACAAAGACTGACCAAGTCATTGAATTTGAACGGTAACAATAGTAAACATGGAAACCTTTCAACAAAAACATAGTCAAAACTAGTTAACGGTCATAGACATTCATGGGCATTATCAATTAAGAGATTCATATAAGAATGATACAGAGAAAGAACGACCTAAACACAGAAGACATTTCTCTAAAAGAGACCAATATACACCTTATCAACTGAGTACAAGCTTGTCCTAGAAAATGTTACTAAACAGGTAAAAAAAGTAGGCTATTCAGAAAATTCGGAGTCAGTTTCTGATTCCTTGCTCAATTCCTGCATAAAGAAAAATGGGACACTGATTTCTTATGTTCTCTCGAACAGCAGCCATCAAAACATTGGAGAAAAATATAAAGCAAAATGAAATAAAAATTAAGATCTGATTACCTTTCTCTTAGTATATTCTGCCATGGCTTGATCAAACTCTGCCCTCTTTTCAGTGGCTATATCGTAGTACTTCACTTTTTCCTACAATCGGAAAAAATCAAACAATCATACAGTTTTCGATATTGTAACTTGACCAGAAATCCTCTCATATTTCTGGAGGATACAAATCACCAACAGAAACCCTTTCGAGGGAAAAATGTAGAAGAAGATAAACTTAAGATGTTGTTCATTTAAACACCCACCCTAGATAAGTTAAGAGGAGAAAATGGCCATCGTACATGAACTACAGACATGGGAAGACTGACAGAAGATCAAAAGAAAATCTAAACAACACAAATATTGATGACTTGGAATCATTTCACTATAAATGTTACCATATTCATCATCACAATATTATCATTTCGACTTAGTACGTTACTAGTAAGCTATTGGACAAAATTTGGAATATCTACAGAAAGTATTGTCAACCAACTCTAACAAGTAAACAAAACAATTGGGACAGGGAGGGGTAGCGAATGTAAACGTTACCTCATAGGTCATAACTTTCCATTTCTCTCCACATGCCTTTCCAATCTAAATGGAATGAAGTACGAAAAATCAATGACAGGCAAAGGAAGGGTATATAAGAAAGAAATTTCTATGAATGACTACAAATAACTATTCACAACCTCGCGCATGGACTTGACATCTGGATTCTGCTCTTGGTATTCCTTACGAAAATCTTCCCTGGAAACCAGACGAGGAAGCAAACAGAGTCAGGGGATACAGATCACAACATTGACATAAAGCACAAAATCACTAGATATGAAGTAGTGATTTAAATAGGATTGAACAGCAGAGGTGAATTCTGTTTCAAAATAGGTCTTCATTTTAGCGACTTCTCTGCAGTAACATGACTTATGCAAGACAAAAGAATAATAACTTTGTCTCATTTCATTATTATCCCACGGATACGTAAGCTTTCAGTGAACCTCGTTAAGCAGAAAACCAGCAAAACAAGGTACTCACTGCAACAAACATTTCAATGAAGAAATATAAAAGGTGAAATGCACACTCAGATCGTCTCTCATTCCAAGACGATCAATTTCATTACGGTAAATGTGAAAAAATGCTCACAAACGATCGATTACATGCTTATATTCCAATGATAATGTTCTTTGCATGTCCGTTAATTAACCAGATTACATACCAATTAGAAAGACAACAAAAGTGGACTCATGCTAATGAACAGTGTGCAATTCGCAATTCGCAATTCGCTAAACCAGCAGAGAGAGAGAGAGAGAGAGAGAGAGCTTGTATATGTAAAAGGCATCCAGAGATGATATTGGCCCTTATAAAATTATTCATACCAAGAATTAAACCAATAATGATTGTATACAAAGAAGATACCTACAAGAAGTAGAAGAAAGCGGTGGGCGGTTTCTTGGGCATCTTAGTGTCAACTCTACCGGATTTCTTCTTCTGCCTTGATTTAGGCTTTCTCAAAGGCTGGACTCTTGATCGTGACCTCCTCGTTTCTACGATTGACTTGCTGCAAAGAAGAATCCAAACACAATTTCAGCAATGATAAAATTCATTAACATGACAACAAAATTTAGCTTTTCATTCTGTTTCTTCTCACAATTGGAAAGTATGAGAGGAAGAAGAATTCGCATCAAAATCACTTTCCACCAATTCAATCATTAAATGATAACAATACCCATTACTAGTGAAATTTCATGCTCGCTGAATAACATAGACGATTGTTCTAACACAAAATATTTCAATTCGGAACAATTCCCTTTCTAATCTCGGAGCAGAACCAGAATCAAAATCAGAATCAGAACCATAAACCCCACACATAGAAATCAAGCATGTAGGAAAAAATACATGGAAGCAAAAACCAGAGGAAAACCTAGCTTATGAATGCGTGTAGGCGCACGAAGAAGAATAAGAAGATAAGAGATTAGCAAGAATACATACCGATTGGAACTTTCGCTCCACGGAGGCGGCGGCGTAGGGTCACCGGAGGCCGAAGACGGGAGCGATTTTGTCGACTTCGTCATCCTTTATCTTCCTCCCAGTCTCTGTCCCTTATATGTTTTAATTTTCTCGCTGTTTTCTCGGAGTCCGTACGCTTCTGTTCCGCTTGGGTTTCATCTAGAGTGTAAACCAAAGCGAGTGACTATTAAAACGACGACGTCGTAAACACTTGCATTATATTAAACACTTGCATCGTATCACAATTTTGTTTTTTTTATATTATATTCACTTATTGCATGTTTTTGTAATAATTAAATTGTATTTTTTTAAATGTTTTATATAATATCATTAATTTAAATATTTTTTATGAATTTTTTGATATATGTATCGATTAATATAAACACATTATTATTATTTTCAATGTAAAAATTCAATAGATTTATTTGATGCAATATAAAATAATATAATCTAACATTATGATTTATTAATAATATCTTTGAAATTTTAAAATATAATTTGTTTGGAGAAAGTGATGGCATGTTTTGAATAATTTATACGTTTGAATAATTTATACATAAAATTAGTAACAAAAAGAATGCATCATCACAAAAGTATAATGATTTGACTTTGTAGAACTTATTGAATTATCACAATTTCTTCGCCTTAGGAATTTGTTAATTTATTTCAAAAAGGGAAATAACAATATATGTATAACACAAACAATATTATAATACAAAATATCAATTAAGAAAATAATATAGAGGAATTCAGAGTCTAGATATGATTATATATGTTCATCAAATGGGTTTGACTATAACCATCATCACTTCTCATGTTAAGTTTTTTGTTATGTTACAAAAGTAAGAGACATGACTACTCGAGGCAAAGAAATAAACCTCAGGGTGAATGAAGTTAGCTTCTCTCTTTCTCTTGTTTTTTACACTCTTCTCTAGCTTATTATCAAGTTTCTCTAACCGCTTCTTTTCTAACTTGTTATCAGTATTTCATTTGCAATTCTGAATAATATAAGAAAATTAGAAAAACCATGATTGAAAAGAATAATGTTCGTAGATGAAATTTGAATCTAAAGGTTCACAATGTAGAAAGTGACAACAAGATGATACAAGACATCATGTGAATTGTTCAAAAACCTGTGTCATAATATAGATTATGCTTGTGTGTTGCCTAGCTCGTTCAATGGACTTATTTCCAGCTATTGAACATAGGCATGCCAAAAACAATCCCAACATTATTTATACAAACAGTGTAGTTTAGAACACACTACCCATTCAGATTCGAATAGCCTAAAATTTCTGAAAACCCGATCTATGCCAACCTATATTATCGTGTCTTGGATTAAAAACACCATCGATCTAATCTAAGATCATGGTCTAATATTTATCATATAGAGATTGGTAAGTAATTATGGTCAGACATTGTTGTACAATGATTCATCACAAAAGACCCAGACATACACTACAAAAGTGGACTATTCAATTTAAGACAAATAGTATTTCCATTTTGTAACAATTCCCATTTTCTTCTAAAATCAAATTGTTTTCTAAATTTAAATCGTCATATAATACTGTAAAAATTGGTAACATAGTCTTTTTTAGTTATAATATACAACATTGTACGTTAATTATATAGAGTAATTTTTTATTAATCACTAAATAAATTTAAACGCCTTTTTGACACCATCACTAAAGAGTTCAAGAACATCTAAATCCTTACAAAACAAACCCAAAAACCAAAAGCTCTTTCTCTCATCATACATTTCAAATCTTGGACCCCGAGGCTCATGAACAACACTGATGCCATTGCCTTTTAGTCCTGATCATAAACAAAGTATAAACATCTGTGCGACCTTCACTTAAACAAGACTCCGAAAAGTGAGATAAGATTGTAATAGTATTCATGCTCTTACCCCGAATCTCTTTCTGCGCGTATCATCCGCGTTGTACTCGGGAACAAATGGTTCGCATCTAAAAGCCTAGTTTCTGTATCCACTGCCTCTATGATCCAAAACCCTACCAGACTTTTCTTCTAGCTGAATTTTTCAATTTTCGTAAACCATTTCTTTGTCCCGTGTTACTTCATAATCTTCCTTTAGTCGAGAGCCTTGTTGCACGAACAACAAAAAGTAGTAGATGTCAATCATGGCGGAAACATAATGAAAAATATGACAAAGATTCGTTTAAGCTATGTCTAATACTCTATCGATCATTAGAAAGCTCCAGTAGGTTCTTTCTGTAAAACATAATGAATCCTAAACGTCTTCGAAAGCTTTAGTAGGTTCTTTTTGTAAAATAAATTCTAGGTTTCTCAGAGTATTAGTTTTTTATGCGGAGAAACCAATTATATAATTATCCGAATTAAAACTATTGTAGAGATGTGGAAATGATGAATCTCTTCTTTTAGTTATGAAGCTGGACAATCAACAATATGTTAAAAAATCTAGTGGTGTCACTGCAATACTTAAGTAAGATTCTCTTATTTTGTCTATGACATCTCTGTGATTTTTTAACTTTGTGGTTTCTTCACTGTCTGATGAGTTTCCTAGGCCTCAATTTTCTTGGTTTATAAGATGAATCAAAAGAAGAATATATTTGGGTTATTGATTAAGCGTGATTTATAATAAGAAGTGTACCTTAGAAATGGTGAATTTGCATTAGCCTCAATCCTTTATCTAGATTGCAAATTGAAAAAAATATCATCAAAGCCAAACTCACAACAAATACGAAATCTTAAACCTCCCAGTAATGAAAATCAAAAGCAATTTAGTAACAATGGCAACGCAAAGCAAAATCGATTATATTAACCTAAAGACAAAACAACCTGTTGGCTTTAGAGCATTCTTAGAGATGTAATTGTTCTTTGCCAACATCGGTAACAACAAAAGCACCTAAACCGCGACAATAGAGAAAATCACGCTAAAAGCAAACAAATTTAAAAAATATATTGATCAAAACAAAGGTGTCAACCTCACAATGCAATTGATGGACCCATTGAAGATGCTTCCAAAGTAGTTGCAAATCATGTGCACAAAGTAAAGTGGAGAAGATTAAGACTCGACCAACCTGTAATCTGAGCCATCGAATGAAGTATTGGCATTGTTATAAGCAAATGAATGACCTTCTAACAAAAGCAGAATCAAATGAAAATGAATTCCTCGTAGTTTGTACTGAAAGATAAAAATATGTTAATAAACCAGTCTCCGTTGACATTTTTATAGCAAACATCTAATCCACTTCTTGTATATAAATAATGTATATCCTTAGCTTTAAAGATTACAGTAATTTCACTATCAAGAAAGCCAAAACATCGTTTCGAGGATATTGTTGATAACTATACCTTATTTTGCAAAATTTGGAGAAGATTGTATACGTAACCAACATGGAACAATCCAATAAGATGAACAATTAGAAGAACAGAAGCTTAATGACTGCTTAGCATGCCACAACATGGTATGATTAACAATCGTGGAACATAATGAAGCAGGAATCATTAAAAATTACACACACTCTGTCAGGATATAGATTATTTCATTCTTAGTGCTATTCCGCCTTAAAGCAAAATTTGTCTTGTATGCTAGAATTGTGTAAAGAGGGATACTTTACCATATTATGTTGCGAGAAGGCTGCCCTTCTGAGAGGAGACTCATATGATGGTGAAACACTGCTAAACCGTAGCATATTACGGGATTGAACATTAGGAGTAACCACATCTTCATTTTCTCCCCTCCTCTATAACCCCCAATATTTTCTCCAGAATCATTTGAGACATCAACTTGGAGTGGAAGAGATGGACGACTCCCTTTCATTCGTTGTTGTGTGTTGTTGCGCCTCTTTAATTCTTCCTCCGCATTCAAAATCTACCAAACCATTGTTGATAAGCAAGATTGTTCGGGAAAAATCAATATTAGGAACATGTAGTGTGGATTGACCGATCTGCTTAGCATTTGCCAAATCTGAGCATGAGCAACTTCTAAAGCTAAACGTGTTTGACTAAACAATGGAAGAGCTGCAATCCAAGTTCATCCTAAATCCTTGCGCAAATTACTTCCTTTGAACGTTCCATGTAAGGAAGGGAAGAAAAAGAAGAGAAGAAATGAGAAAAACTTACTCAATTGTTAGGATAACATAATATTCATGCCAAATTTCGGAGCATAATACATTCTAACTTGTAAAGCTTAATGTTCATAATTAAAGAATTTTAGAAATGGAATTATATGTGATAACAGAATCAAACATATAGAAAATACTCTTACAGTCAATCCTAGAGAAACAAAAATGGCAAACCGTGTGATTAAAATACTTCTCTTATCATCTCACATTGAGTCCTCACTCATGAAACACAGTCAAATTAATTGTTATTTCAACTTTACAATGAGTTTTCTACAATCATTCACCCTCTCATACCCTTCCAATAAAACTTGAACTTGAAAGGATGTAAGTAAATCAATAGATACATGTGATGAATTCAGCCTTTGTCAGTAACCTAAAGACACAACTGAAAATTTAGGTATTTATCTCAAATTTCACTATAGCATTCTATATAAATTCAAAATAGTATCTGATTTATAATTTGATTTTGGAAAATCCTAATTCCTACAAAACTTACAGGATTACGCTCAAGCAAGCACTTGACTAATGATTCTCGGAACGTGGCCAACTTTCTCAATATCCACCGCAACCCACCAACCTACTTCATTCAACAACATGAATCAAATTTTAAATCAGCTATATAACTCTCGGTCCACTTAAATATCCCAACCAGCTAAATAATCCAACACAAAATTCATGGAAATTACCCAAATCAACTGATTAAAAATCACCAAAATTCACCATACCTCGGCCTTTTCAAACCACCTTGACAGAACCACTCTGACTACAACGGATCTCTACGATTCGGAAAAGAAGAAATCAAATTCGAGCAATAAAAAAACAGAACCAAATTCAAAGAAGAGTGAATATTTCGTGTAAACCCTAGACCTCTGTTTTGCCTCATCGTCGTCATCAGCTTTCGCTTCCTCCACCAGCTTTAGTTTCTCTTCTCATTCGTCGGCCTTCTCCAACAGCCATCATCATCACCATCACCGTTCTGCATCGCTGACATGTGTGAATCTCTACACGACAACTCCGCCAACGCAGACGTTTCGGTTTTCAATCGACACCTGAGCCATCTCTCCAAACACATTTATTGTCGTCTCTAAGCCTAGTAGTCATCAGATTTCCGAGGAAACATGGTATGTGCTCGCCGACCGTGAATATTTTATTTGTACGTATATTAAAGGAGATAAAAGATGAATTTTTCCTCTCTCTGCTGACTTGGCAGCATGAGAAGAGAGAAAAAATCATCTCTTTTATATATATGATTTTTTTATAATATATATTTTCATTTATCGGTATAAAACATTTACTAGAAGTTTTTATGAACAATGTTTTTATAATCTTTTCTATATATTGATTCATTAATAAAAGCTAAAATTTTATTTTTATATATTTCTCCTATAATTATAATATTTTATTTGAAATGTGATTTTATCACGAATATAACCTATTTTATATATCTCATTTATAACTTATTAAAAATATTTGTATTTAAATATAAATTTAATAAATTACATATAAATAAAAATAATAATATTTTTCCTTCATCTTTTGTAATTCTATTTCTAAATTCTTCGTTTATATTCCATTAAATCTTCCAATTTTGATTCAGATTAAGTTCAATTTTGATTCGATTTAAACTCATTTTTTATCTGATTTTAGACTTTCTTTTGACAAGAATTAATGTCTAATTTTGATTTGGTTTAGACTCCATTTTAATCATAATGTGGGTCCAATTTTAATTTTCATCCAATTAAACCTCCGAATCAATATGAAATTTCAACAAAATTAAACCGAAATTTAAACAAAAATCGATTCTTATCGGTTTTTTGTTTCATTTTGACCCAAATTTGGTCTAATTTTGACTCGAGTTTGGTGTAATTTTTACCTGAAATTAGTCTAATTTTGACTCGAATTAAGTGCACTTTCGACCCAAATTTGATGTAATTTTGACTAATTCGGGTTTTAATAGAGTGAAAATCAAAATCGGGCCTAAATTGGATGTAATTTTGACTCGAATTCGATACAACTTTAATTTGATATTGATTTTCACTCGATTAAAATCGAATCATTCAAAATTACATCGAAATTCGAATCAAAATTGGACCAAATTTGGATTATAATCGAACAAAGGAATAAGAATTTGTTTTTGTTTAAATTTTGGTTTAGTTCGGTTGAGATTTCATTATGATTCGAGTTTTAATCGGGTGAAAATCAAAATTAGGTGCAATTTTGATTGCGATTTCGGTGCAATTTTGATTTTCACTCGAATAAAACTCGAATCACTCAAAATTGCACGGAAATTGTCTTATGCATCCGATTTGAATCAAAATTGGACCACACTTGGGTCAAAATCAAACATACGGATAAGAATATGTTTTGTTTAAATTTTGGTTTAGTTCGGTTGAAATTTCATATCGATTCAAGGTTTAATCGGATGAAAAAATGGTGCAAATTTGATTGCAATTCCGGTGCAATTTTAATCTGATTTTGATTTTCACTCGATTAAAATCTAGATCACTACAAAGTTGCACCAAAATCTTCTCAAAATTACACCGAATTTGAATCAAAATTGGACCAAATTCGGATCAAAATTGAACAAATGGATAATAATCAATTTTTGTTTAAATCACAGTTTAGTTCAGTTGAAATTTCATATTGATTTGGGTTTTAATCGAGTGAAAATCAAAATTGGATCCAAAATCTAATTAAAATTGAGCCCATATCGGGTCATAATTGGACTTAAGTTTTAGTCAAATTGAATCTAAACCGGGTCAAAATTAGACCTAACATCTATTCGAAGTTGAACCTAAACCGGATCAAATTTGAGTTTAAACTGGGTCACAATTAACTCCGTATTAGATCGGACCGAAATTGGATCGAAAATTGAGTTAAAATTGATAGTTTTTAACTGATTTTTAAGTAATTGAAAGATTAAACAAAATTTTAAATGAAAAGAGTTATAAACAGAATTGTTACACATGAAATTAAAACAATATTTGGATTAAAAGCAAATAAATTTTAGAAAAAAATATGAGTTTTTCTCGAAAATTTATGAAGAATTATTGCTTAATATTTTTAAGTTTGGATTTAGATGTCATAAGCATTCGATTTTTTGTGATTTTTTGTATATTATTATGTATACAAAATTCAGATAATATATCATACATATTTAAAATAACAATTAAAAATAACTATCTAAATTAGGTGAAATTAATTTTTTTTGTACAAGTTATATATATATATATAGATGTATTCTGAAACTATTTTGTGAAGAATCCAATTCTTCTAATTCCTGAATTGCAAAATGTAATTTTTCTTTTAAAAAAATATTTGTTATTAAGGTTTTTCTTTACAGTTTAGAACTTTTTATGTGAAGGAAATTTGCCAAGTGGCATGATGACAACAACAAATATTACAACATCGGAAAAGTATCAAAAAAAAAAGAAGAAAAGATTTAGTTGGAGAATTCATCAATGGCCACATCTCTTCTTCTCAAACACTCCACAGTCTTCTTCTCCCAATTCCACAGCTCTCCTTCTTTCTCCTTTGCTTTTTCCACCGACAGAATCACCTCTTCTCCGACATCTATCAAGGTACGGACATTCCCCTTTTGAATGCCGACAAAATCATGTCGGAAACCTTTGGAAAGTGCCCTAGAAAATAGGGTTCTTATTGAGAGCTTTGAACGTTCCTACAAACAGTCTCGGGTTGTGTTTGATTGAAGAAGAAAAATAGAAGGAAAATGTTAAGGGGAAATGAATAGCAATCACTAGTTTTAGTTTATTTTTTCAAATCTTAAATTTGAAGCACTTGCTCTGTTCTAGAATTGGATGGTTTTGTTTGAGCAGAATTCAAATTCAAGTGAAAACCTAATCTAAGAATTTAGTGTTATGTAAAGACCATATGATATATCGAAATACTTAAATTAGGATGAACTAAGATTTTGATATCGTATCGAATGAATTTGCAAAAAAAAAAAAAAAACAGTACAACAATTCATGAATGTTTAATACTATGGGTACGTTCTTTTGCCAGACTCTGAGTCGGAGTTAAGATTCAGAACCAGATTTTTTGTTCGTTTGGTGAACAGTTCAAATTTAAACACGAAATTTGAGTAATAACTTTTAGAATACTGAAATTTTCAATGTATTAACCCGGATTCTGAGTCCAAATATCTAAATTAGTGTGATAACTTTAAAAATTCTCAAATTGTATAATTCATATTATATATATTTACTTTATATTTATTTTATATATGTTATTATATATTTTGATATTTTTCTTTTACAAAAATCTTAATTCAAACTATAAGTTTTATCAACAAAAAAAACTAAACTTTAAATTTAAATCAAAACTCTAATTTTGAAATTGTCAAACAAACAACTTTAAATTTAAATTCGGTTCCAAGTTAAACACTTAAACTCTAATTTTCAACTCAAACAAAAAGTTTATATATACGAATCAAAGACTATTCATATTTTCATCTATGATCAATGAATTCATCAAGCTTTAGTTGGAGATTTTGCCGCCTCCTTGTTATTTGTCTTAGATGGGGAGAGGCGAATCAATCGAAGAGATTACCGAGGGAGCAGAGGAAGAAAACGTGATGAAGACAAAGAAGGTGTTTGTTGCAGGAGCAACGGGAAAGACCGGGAAGAGAATTGTGGAGCAATTATTGTCTCGAGGTTTCGCTGTAAAAGCAGGAGTTCGTGATGTAGAAAAGGCGAAAACGTCATTCAAAGACGATCCATCTCTTCAAATTGTAAGTTTCTTGTGATAATCTTATGTGATTGAGAGTAATTGGAAGAGTTTTTTTTCGTCATAAGGTATAGATTTCTTCGTCTCTTGTAGGTCAAGGCAGATGTAACAGAGGGTAGTGAGAAGCTAGCTGAAGCTATAGGTGATGATTCAGAAGCTGTGATTTGTGCTACCGGGTTTCGTCCTGGTTTTGATCTTTTTGCTCCTTGGAAGGTAATATTTTTCAGACAAACCGTTAAACCGAAGATCATTGTCTTTTACATCAATGAAAAACCAATTCTTGTTGTCTTAGGTTGATAACTTTGGGACGGTGAATCTCGTTGATGCATGTCGAAAACAAGGAGTTGACAGATTTGTCCTCGTAAGCTCGATATTGGTCAATGGAGCTGCAATGGGACAGATATTGAATCCAGCTTACATTTTTCTCAACGTCTTCGGATTAACGTTAGTAGCAAAGCTTCAAGCCGAGAAGTACATAAGGAAGAGTGGCATCAACTATACCATCATAAGGCCAGGGGGACTTAGAAACGACCCTCCAACGGGAAATGTCATCATGGAAAAGGAGGTAACAATAACCTTTCTTACAACACTTTGGCTTTTTGGTCACTTTGAGTTGAGTTCAACATTAGATAAGAAAAACAGTCCAAGAGGATCTACTATACATTTCAATAGGCTTGGGCTCCCGCAACAATCTCATTACCCGAACCCATCCCGCACGGTTGACGAATTTCAATAAATGTACTCAGTATTTGCGGCTACCCAGTTTCAGTGTTTTTTAAAACTCGAATTCGAGTTCGAATCTGAACCCTTAGATCTCGTCCTTTTCAAACTCGAATCCACGAATTTGAATATTTTTTTTTCGCAGATTTAGATTAGGACGAGTTTCACGAGTATTTTGCCTATCTCTATATTTTAGAATGTGCATTTTTTCGAGTTTATCGATTAGAATGTCTAGTTCGAGTTTACCTAGTTTCAGTGTCTTTTAAAACTCGAATTCGAATTCGAATTCGAATCTAAACCCTTAGATCTCGTCCTTTTCAAACTCGAATCCGCAAATTCGAATATATTTTTTGCAGATTTAGAAGGGGACGGGTTTCACGAGTATTTTGCCCATCTCTATATTTAGAATGTGCATTTTTTCGAGTTTATCGATTAGAATATCTCGCTAGAAATGTGAAACAAAACATGATCATACATAATTTTGATGTTTGAATCATTGGATTGGGTTTGGTAGGATACTCTATACGAAGGGAGTATTTCAAGAGATCAAGTCGCAGAAGTTGTCGTGGAGGCGATACTTCATCCCGAGTCATCTTTCAAAGTTGTGGAGATAATTGCTCGGCCCGATGCTCCAAAACGTTCATACAATGAACTCTTCGCTTCCATTACAGAGCATTAACTAGAAATGAAGAAACACTCAAGAGGGTATGTATGTATGTATATGTATATGTATATGTATATATATATATATACACTTAAGAGGGTATATATATCTTCTCCTGCAATGTCTGAATGATTTACGTTAAGACAATTTTTGTGCATAGACAGGATGAGATCTCATGTTGATTTTTCTGTATGAGAGATCAAGAGCAAAAGAGTGAAACATAAACTCATGATTGGTAAACAGACACCACAGGAGGCTGATGTATCTTTTTTATTCTTCGTTTTGAGCGATGTAAAATGAAATATTCAATCACAAATTGATCGTTTTTCGACGATGTAAATTGAATATTTTAAATTATACATACATATAAAATAAATAATGATGTATAAATTTATAAAAATATTATATTTTAAATTATTACTTTTTATAAATATTTTAATAATTAATTATGTTATACTATAATTAAAAAACGATATTATAAAAACTAATACATATTTATTCAGTATTAAAAAATATTATTATAAAATTAATCTTCATTAATCAATAAAAAAACTCAATTGAAACTTTTAAATTATTAATAAATGAGAAATTCGACATCATAATAATATTTTATATCAAGATTATCTAAAAAAACTTATTAAAATGAAATATTTAGAGAGATTACCGCCAAACATGAAGGTTCAGAAGAATGGTTTCAAAGGACTACAAAGACCATAAGATAATATAAATAAAGATAAAATGGTTTGATACGGAAGAGAAAATCTGAACAGCAAAATCCAACACATCTGAGTTCAACTCTTCTTAGTTCCACTAATAAGATTCGTAAATAAGAACATCGAACCAAAAGCTTGCAAAGTTCGTCATGATTCTACCAAAATGACTCAAATCAAAAACCGCAATTTTGATCACCATTGGAGCCAATTACCTTGTATCAGAAGACCTTTTACATGAACAAGTTGGGCTTGGAGGCCTTGTAAGTGGTCTTGAGCTTCCTGGTTGGGGGTCTGACCTTCCTGAACACCAAGGGGAACTTGATCTTGCTGTTGTGGAATTGTTTAGTGCTCTCTCTCTTGCAGAGCTTGGCTGGGACAGTAGCTGTCTTGATGATCTGGATGCACGGGAACCTAACACGGTGTCTGGACGCCATCTCAGTGTACATCTGTTCCACCGCACCATTCAGAGTGATGTCACGGTACTCCTTGTACATGTTGTGGTAGCCTGTACGACTCTGATACCTCAACCAGATTCCGTAGTTGTTGATCTTAGTTGGGTTCTTCTCAAAGATCTGTCCAAGTGGGTCACAATGAACATATCAAGATTTCAGCAACCTCAAAACCAGAAATCCCCTAAAAATAGTGATTCTTGATCAACAATAGTAAGCAGGAACCAAAGGGAAAAAAGAATCATTGACAATAAGTAAGTACCATTCTGAGCAAGAATAGGGCACCCAACATAAACAGATCGATATGAAAGCA
This sequence comes from Gynandropsis gynandra, assembly GCA_036759665.1. Lineage (NCBI taxonomy): Eukaryota > Viridiplantae > Streptophyta > Magnoliopsida > Brassicales > Cleomaceae > Gynandropsis > Gynandropsis gynandra. The sequence continues at coordinate 2,783,975 of CM071866.1, read as the reverse complement.
AAAGAAAAAACTAAACTTACGTTGGTAATAATGGAAACAGATAATACCATGATGATTTCCAGACAACAAGTGACAAACACAACAAAGCTTATGGAGTTACACCTTAAAACTTATGTTTATCAACAAGCAGAATGGATGAACAAGGAAATAAGATAGCTTCAGATCCTACAATCATTTTTTTACAGGCACATCATAATCAACGGGAAAAGGGTAAATTCAGTACCTCGTTGATGGCAAGGATCTGGCCATTGCTCTTCTTAACCTTCTTCAGCTTCCTCAAGAAGTACCTGAATCCAAATACAAACACGATAACATTAAACAAAACGATACAAAAGGTTAAATTCAAATTCTATCGAGGAGAGATTGAAGCCAGTTACTAACCAGAACTTGGACTTGGCACGAACCTCGTTCGTGGCCCACAGCTTCATCCGATAAATCTTAGGNNNACTGATGAAACTGCAAAAGGAGACACAACATGAAATCCGATCAGATTAGCAAAACCAACGAAGGAAAAAGACCGATGAGCACGAAAGCAAGGTTCCAAATCGCAGTGAGAGCATGAGATTACCCTGAAAGTGACCATTTTTTTCCTCGAGAGGACAGAGCTGTGCCGTGAAAGACTACTCTCTGCAGACGATTGAATCCTCTAAAAGACAGTGGCTAGGGTTCTTGCGGATTATAAATGAGGTCGAAGAGAGAGAAAGCAAAAACCCTAATTTCAGCTTTTGACAGATTCAGCCCAATGGATCTTTCATCTTTTTAAGCCCATAAATAAGCACGTGATTATTAAATGGGCCCGACATTTTTACAATAGGAGAAACATTGTTATCAAGGCAACTTTTTTTAACAATGTCCTATGGCCTATTACAATTTTTCTCTAATTTTTCAATTTTATTGGATTGTATCTTTTCATTAAAATCGTCGTTATTTTTTTATTTTGTAAAGCTCTAAATTAAAGGGTAACTGTGTTTTTACTTTCTCTCTTCCATCCGAAAAAAAAAAATATATATATGTGAAATTGATGAAATTATTACTTTAAAAAATATATGTGAAATTTATGAAATTATTGCTAAAACATTTGAAATTGATGAAATTATTGCTAAAAATATACTATTTTAGTATTTTTAAATCTATTAATAGAATTAGGAAAGAGACTCCATGTTATGCCCAGATGATGATTTCGAATTGCATGTTTTTTTAAATAAAGATTCATAAATAATATGGTGCAACAATTTTTATCTTTGGAAACGTTAAAACGATATATAGAGAAATATATGGATTTAGTCTAGACATTAAAGATATTTTTTTCATATGCATAGAGCTATAGAAAAAATGATAAATAAAACTGTGGTTAAATATCATAGATAATATTTAAGTGGATATCGTTTGTGAATAAAAACGAAAGAATGATCATATTGATGATCTGTTTTGCGATTAATGAAATTAAGAGAAATGGATATGGACCATATAGTATTTTTAGTTGTGTAATAGTTTCTGGAATATTATAAAGCAAGAAAATATTAGAACTAAGTTAACGATTACAAAATATAATTATATGTATAGATCTATATTAATTAAAGGGGATTAAAACAAACTTGCAAGTAATAAGTGTGTTAAGTCAATGAGAAACTCTTTTTATAAGTCGTTAGTCTTCATAGAAACGACCTTAATCAATGTGGTTTGTGATGACAAAAAATGTATGATTGAAGATAGCCAATGTGTATTCAAACAAGTATATTTTTTACGAACAGACCTTGTGATTTTGGGAGACCATTAAAAATTTCTTGATAGACAACATTTGCCACTTCTAAAATGTCATTCGACTTGTCAGTCAAATCTTATATCTTTACTTCATTTGTTGAAGTAACTTTTGAAAGTGCAACATAAAGCTGATAGTGGCTGAAAACTGGTTTTGGAAAATATAAACCAATTTGTTTAAGACTCTACCCTTGACTTTTGTTGATTGTCATTGCGCAACACAATCTGACTGGTAGTTGCCTTCTTCTGAATGTAAATGGAAGACCTAAATCAGTGTGTGATAAAATAATCCTAGATATAAGAACTTTATTACCAACATGGGTTCCCGTGAGAATTTATCCTTCTAAGTTGCATGTTGTCAAATGAGTTACAACCAAATGCATGTCGTCCTTCTTTTTGGTTTATGTTACGTAACAACATTATTATAACGTCAATCTTCAAGCAAATTTTTTGTTTTGGAATACCAGAAAACTGCAAAGATTTCAGGTATTCCACGGGGTAGAAGGAATGTCGGCCATTAGTAGGAGAGTTATCGATTCCAATCATGTTTGAACTAAAATACTCCATCATGTCTCCAGGAAGTTGGGATAATAAAAAAATCATTGACTTAATCAATATATGCACTAGTTGGCGTAATAATTGCTCTCTCTCTCTCTCTCTCTTTAAGATAGTCACGATCCATGTAACATTGAGAGAAACATGGATATGTTGCATCTGCAAGATTCTGTAATAGACTGTTAGAGATTTCAATAATTATTGTCGATCATAATCTTTTGCTCCCCATTACGATTGTCAGATTGTGTGCTCATTTTAGTCGTGTTCCCATCACCAACATCTAATAGCCATTTGGAAAAATCAACCTCGTTTTGATTTAGTCGCATGTTTTGTGTCAAAGTATAGATGCAACAAGTTTGCTAAAGATGTGAGCGACTAATGGTTGTCTGAATTATCTCAACGCGACCACTTTGCGTAACAGGAAGAATCTGTCTGAAATCACCCCCAAATAAAATAGTTTTACCTCTAAATGGCTTTCCAAATAATATAATAAAATATGTATATGAAATATGTATATAACTCTTTGGTGTTATTTCAAATAATATAATAAAATATGGATATGTAAAATATATATCCAATGTATATGAATATATATTAAATAAATATGTATATATTTTAAAATGTATATATAAATAAATGGATATAAAAAATATATAAAGATATAAATAAATAATTTGTTCTCTTTCCCATTAGATGGATTCGCCATAAAAGAGGAAAAAACCTCTTTATATATAGATTTTCGAACTACTTTTAATCTCTAATTTTGTATATGAATTTTAGTTTGTTCCTAAATTCTACATTTATTTTAGATCGTCCTTAAATTGCAAACGAATTAGAAAAAAATAATTCATTGTCAATTTCTAATTTTCAAACATATTATGGATGCATAACATATGTGTTCCTAATTTGTTTATAGTTTAATTTTTTCGAAAAAAATAGAAAATAAATTAAAGATGAATTTTCGGATGGATTAAAAAAACCATATTTCATTTCATTATTTCAAAAAAGTAATAATGGATAGATTATTTTTGTATACCTCTACATTTAAACAAATTTTCATCTCCACTCTAAATTTTAACACCTATTTTTTGTATATCCTCCTACAAATTATATAGTTTGTCCTAATATGTTTCTAGTCATAAGTTAAAATAAATAAGGAGGAAGAGGATTTTAAAAATTTGGTGAATAAATATGTAAAGAATCATAATACAAATTTTTATCTCTAATAATGGACATATTTTTTTACTTCCCTAATTCCAAACAATTTTTTCGTTTGTATTTCATGATGAATTTTTCATCATTAATTTTAAATGAATTTTACACGAATATAATTATTGATGATCAATCATGAATGAATAACATCTAAAAACAATTTCCCGAGAAAAATTATGGATTAAATCCGTCTAAAATTATATTATATATATAATAATCCTTGTAAGGTTGTTTCTCGTGAAACCACTTCAATAAGGATTATTAAATGTAAAAAAAAAAGTTTTTTCTTCTTAGAATACCAAAGGTTGTTTCTTTTCTATTTCATTTAAAATTTTACAGTTATTCATATCTATTGTATTATATTTTTTTATCCATGAAAAACTCTTTATTTATATATAGATTTTAAAATATATACATATTTGTTTAATATATATATATTTATATTTATATATTAGATTATATATAAATTTTAAAATATATACATATTTGTTTAATATATATTGGAAAATATATTTTTTATATCCGTATTCTATTATATTATTTGAAATAACATCAAAGAGTTATATATATTTATTTATTTAATATATGTTAATATATATATCATATACATTGGACATATATTTGTTCAAATTATATATATAATAATACTTATAAAGTTGCTTCTCGTGAAACAATCTCAATAAGGATTATTAAATTTTTTTTAAAAAAAATTTTTTCTTCTTGAAATATCAAAGGTTGTTTCTTTTCTACTTCATTTAAAATTTTAAAATATTATTCATATATATTGGATATATATTTTTTATCCATAAAAAGCTCTTTATTTATATATAGATTTTAAAATATATACATATTTGTTTAATATATATGAATATATATATATATATATATATAAATGTTTCATATATATTAAATGCATATATTTTTTATCCATATAGATATATATTTTTTCATATCCATATTAAAAACGTATTTATTTATATATAATATTTGAAATAACACCAAGGAGTTACATATATATATTTATTATATTAATATATGTTAATATATATCATATACAATGGATATATATTTGTTCAAAAATACTATTTTAATATTTTTATCTCTTCTCACGTTGCCACATCTTCTTTCAATTTTTTATTTTTAATTTCAATTTTTTTATCATAAATTATTTCAATCAATACACAAAAAGAACCTTTTATCTTCCATTTCATTCTTTTATATTTTTATAATTTTAATTTTATTATCATTAAATATATACATAATGAAGAAAAAATGAAACATTCATTGAAATAACAATAAAAAATGTTATAAATGAAACGTCATGTTTAAAAAATTAAATTAAATTAAATTAAATTTTATATATTAAAATTCGAGTTTTTGTTCAATTTTGGTAAAGTCACGTCAATATTGACGTAGCAGTCCAATCATCAATTTTATTTTTATTAATTTAAATGGATTCATATATAAAAGTAAAACATGTTGTGTAAAAAGAAAAAAATCAACAAATATTATCTCGATTTCTATTGTGATAAAATATTTATCAATTCTCAAAATATATACTACTTATATATATATATATATGTTTTTATTTTAATACATTAAAATAACTTTTGTATTATATATCAATTTCATCAAATAAATATTATCCTAAATCAATAAATTCTTTTCAAATATTTTAATTCAAAATTTTGATAATTTTATATTTAAATATTCTTTTCATATATATATATATATACAAAAGTTGTTCTCGTAGCTTTCCACTTCAACAATATTTATTTATTCTATTTAAATTTCAGAATCCACCACAACCCACCTTGATGTCTTAGAAACCACAACAACGCCAATGATTATGATTTTCTTTCGACGGGTTGACGACGCAGATATGATCGTGTGTTGATGATGACGCGACATACCGACAACGGATCAGTTAGGGTTAAGATGATATATTTATTCTTCCTCGATTAGGTTCTATTTTCTTGATTTTAATTTCATCTTATATAAAACTTATTTAGTTGACATTAAAAATCTAATATAATAGAATGAAAATTATGGAAGTTTAAAAACGATGACATAATTATCGAGGTGACAACATGAGAAGTTATGGATTTGTAAAAGTTTTTATAAAAAAAAAGATAATATATTTTATTTAAAAAATATTTTATACTAATTGAGTTATTATTTCTCTACATAATTTCTATTATCTACGTATCTTTCGTTAACCTAATAATTTATCAGATGATTATATCAAAATTTGATTTTCTTGATCTTGCTATTGAACTATAATAATTACTTAGGAATTTATAATAAAATTAAATATTTTGATCTTTTTTCATAAAATAAAATATAAAATATATAATAATCATCGATTACACGAGTCTGATTTTTGATATGATGATTTATGACATATGAATTTCAACTCTATAAATAAAAAATTAATAAAAACCCCACACATCGCGTGTGATCCTTCCGTATATCTAAAAAGTTCTAGATTTTACATCCAATAATTACGGCTATTATATATATATATATAATATTTTTGCGAAATAAATTGGGATGAGATTTCTCACCTCGTCAAAACGAATACTCTTTTGGAATAGCCTCCTGCCAGTTCTAAATGCCCATATCAACATGGCATGAAACATGCCATAGTCAGAATCAACATATTTGTTCACGTATAAACAAATGACATATTACAAACACATGACAGTACATCAAAATATGGTATTAAAGAAGAGGTGATCCATTATACAAATCATCAATAACAAGTGATCAAACGTAAATGTATATATATACACACACACATTCTGGGTGTTGAGAAAAGCTTGAGTTTAAGGGGAAGCTTCACCAGATATTTATACTCCCACTCGCTCCAAGCGTGAGGGCCATCATATAGACAATTGACTGTCCAATTCAATCAACACAAAAAGTATAAAAAACGACGATTTCGATCTTCTAAAGTAAGGTGTTGGCGATGCTGGAAGAAAGAAGAAAGAGCGACGAAAGTACGAAAGAGAACTCACAGCTATTGCACAAGCAATGTATCCTGGCTTCTCTCTATAATCGACGGATGTGCAAAGCACGATAAATGCCCCGAGGTACCAGGGAATGCCACCAAACAAGAAGCCGAGGATAAACCTGGAAACAGATTCAATACCTTAAATCATGAATAAAAGGGTCTGTCTTATGCAGTGACATGAAGAAAATTTTCATATCTTGACGAAATATTGTTGTTTGACAAGTTGTCTCTGATAAAAATGTCATTCCAAATGAGAGGAAAGAGGTAATTTCCTCCGAGAAATAATACTTAGAACGATTTTAGGTCAGGTAAAAGAGATTCGTATGAAAGACAAACCATTCAAAGTCGAGTTCTAAAGATGAACAATTCTCAAATTCGGAAGAGGTATATATGTAACGAATCTAAGGCAGGTCTTCATGTCATGACTCTAGTAGATAACATTCAGGAAACTGAAGAACCATCACGAAATCTACAGAACGAAAAAGCTCTACCCACAAAGTGAAAGCACAGTTCATGCTCGGTGTGATTGGTTCATCAGCGATTCAATATTGAATCTTAAACATGGGAAAATCGATCAAAACACAATGTAATAGAAACTCAAGCAAATTAAGCAACACTTTGAGAAGCTAATTCATGTACGAGCAAACTTACAGGCACCAGCCCATGCCCAAGCCACAGCAAGGAAGGCTATGCTCCATCATCGGCCTCACCTCAACCACAGTGTAACCTTGAACAACAAAACCAGAATAAACACTCTCACTTCTTCATATGATACTTTATAAGACAGAAGACAAACCAAACTCTACGGAGAAACGGAAACTCCGCAAAATCAACCCTCATTCGCTGATCATTATCTACCCATACGCATATAAAATATGCTGAATGTCGCAATAGATATCCCCAAAATTCACCGGAAAAAATTCCATACAGGCCAAACGAATTAAGGTAGCGATGAATTACCAGGAACAACTTGAGGTTGAGGATAATTCATAAAACCACCAGTAGAACCTGAATATTCAAAACTAAAACGTTCAGAAAAACCTGGAGGATCCATAAAACCATGGTCATAAAAGATCAAAACAGATCGAAAACCTTGAACATTCTGGTAAAGATGGCCGGGAAACAAGGGATTCGGAGCAACCGGCTGCTGCTGCTGAGAAGGTGGCGGAGGATGCGGTGGGTAATAGTTCGCGACACCTTGAAATGTCCCGTAATAGTATTGACGCCGCTGCTGGTCTGCTGCGGAGCAGCCGAGTTTTGCCGCCTCCTCGTCCATGATTCTTCCTCGATACCGATCCGGTGGATTTACCTTCTCCCGCTGCGGCAACGATTCAGCACTCTAGGTTTCTTCCAACGCCAACCCGCGAACAGGGGGTGAGACGGACAATCGCCGCGAGAGAGAGAGAGAGAGAGAGAGAGAGAGACGCGTTGGAAACGTGCCATGGAGAAGAGGGAGAGGTTGACATTTGACCCGGACCATTATCCGGAATTAGATCCAACCCGACCCGGATAATTTGGGCGGAATTTAATTGGGCCTAAGCTTATTCAACGGAAACAAAAAGAATATTGATTTTCTTAGGTCCAATTGTATTGAGAAGAGGGAAAACTGAGTTTTAAAATACAATGATTTGAACTAAATCATATAATGATTAGTGGTATGTTAAAAATGTATCAATTCAAAAACTTAATATCATTGATTTACCAAATATTGAATATTCTGTCTGTAAATATAATTACTCATCACTTATATTTGACTGATAAATAATTGAAGTTAAATATTAACAAACGTAATATAAAAATTATATAGTAATTCATTAAATTATGGCATCAATTTTCTTAGTTCATGTATTATTAGCACTAGAAATAATCCGGCACGATGTGCGGGCTGAAGATTTTTGGAAAACATCTTAGTAGTATTTTTTTCGGTATATTGTTTGTAAAAATATATTGTGTTGTAATGTTTTTTTAACATAAATCATGATAAGAAGATATGTCCTATATAATCCATTACTATATGGAATATATTACACGATGTCAATTTTATAAAGAAACATATTAATGAATATTTTTGGATCATATTTATTAATATATATTTATTAATCCAAATGAGTAATAATATTTCCATTATCATGTATATTAGTATATATTGATGCATATGTATTAATATGTTTTAATAATTGGCATGTAGACAACCATTGAAAGAAGTGAAAAAAGGAAAAAAAATAAGAGAAAAAGATTGACAAATAAAAAAGACGAACCTTGTTTAACAATAAGACAATATATATTTCACATAATAAACATTTAGTGAAGAGAAAAACATGAATATTGATACTTTAAAATTTTAACGGTAAAAGTTTTAGAAGTAAAATCCTTCTTTTCCTTTGATGTGATAATATTCAAATAATAAATGCTAAAAATAAGATATTAAATGTTAATAAAAATTTATGATTTGGAATATTATATTTAGATTTATAAATAATTAAAAATATGAATTAAAATTAAAGTAGAAATGGTTTAGAAGATATATAATACAAGACCGATATTTTTTTCTTGAAAAAAAAAGGTTTGCCAATGTGAATGGAAAAGAGTCGCTCATGCGAGGTGATGTCTTTCAAACATTTTTCGCTGAGGCAGACATTGGTCGAAGATCAAAATTTCTTTTGAGAGGAGGGATCTCTTTCTCTAAGTTTAGTAGGTGTCTTTGAAGAGGAGGGATCTGTTTCTCTTAGTTTAGTAGGTATTTTATTACTCGGATTGATGGGACAAAGATTACCTTTATAAAATCGATGTACTCTACCACCATTGAGTCTAGATCGTCTTTTGGAGTATCACCAAATTCAGAAATAGAAACCTGCAAATTGGCCAATGTTAATATATAGAAACCTCAGAAGCAGAGACAGGAAGTACTCATTACTTGAAACAAGAGAGCACGAGTGAGATTGATATATTTCAGCATGGGATGTTAGTGTAGTATACAATGCCACGCTTTTCAAGAGAACCAATGAATGAATAAATCCAGTTGAAGAAAAAAGAAGAGCATTAATAAGTTGTAACAAATGGACTACCTTTCGCTTTGCTGCCTGAAACCAAGCATCGACGCATAAGGCACACATGTCCGCACCAGTGAAATTTGGAGGGTATTTCTTGGCTACTAAATAGAGGGATATATCCTCGCTTAGCGTAAACTTCCGAGTAAGTGATTTGAGGACCTTGCAAAAGGAGATTGGTGTGTTATCCCCACCTTTTTTTACACTGACATTTATGGTGAAGTACAAAAAGGAAGTATGATAACCTTTCCCTATAAGATGCATCAGAGTTGACCCCAACATATAGTAGTTTGTCAAATCGGCCAGGTCGTAAAAGAGCTGGGTTGATCAGGTCAGGCGGGTTGCTCGCTCCAATAATAAAAAGATCCTAGAAAAGTTGTACTAGTGTTTTGCACTCTTCATTTTTCTTAGTAATGAACTAAAAAATAAGGTATCAATCTCTGCAAGCATCTAGGCATAACAATGATCCAGTTAAAAAAATGTTAGTCTACACAAGAGATCAATTGGAGAAATCAGTCACCGAGCAGAATCTTGACCTGAGAGACCACTCAATCCATGACACCTCCAGAATCCCTAGAAGCACCTCGAGCTGGAGCAAGAGAATCAAGTTCATCAAAGAAGATGACACATGGAGGTGTTGATCTGGCCTGCAAAGCAAGTCCATAATTTGATGAAACAAATTAGTTTAAGAAAGTTGGATTAGGAATACGGCCATAGTACAAAAGTAGACCAGGGTATTCATGGAAGTTTCCCAGGAGAAAAAGACGACTACCTTTTAGAATATCTCTCGAACATTTTTTCTCACTCACCAATATACACGTTGATTTATTTTGGGCCTTTCACACTGTAAAAATTCAAGGAGCACTCTATTGCCACATCTTTTGCCAGCGAAATCTATAACTTAAATCAAGAAACATAATCACCATAAAATGAAAATAAAAGTATTCCCATGAATGAAGAAACCTCTCATTGTAAACTACTGATTCACCTTATTATGGAACCAACATTTCTACCCAATCAAACTTGCACGCCACCTCAAGAACAAAAATGCATTTTTAACTTCAGATCCTCTCAACTCTAGCCGCTTTAACCAAAGGATTCGCCTTTGTGATTGCTTCATGACCAGCTTCTTTGAAGTTGAAGCTACACAGCTTCTTCGAGTACTTGTGATCACCACAAAACGTGCCGCATTTGCACGTGAATCCTATGATCCAAACACGAAATTCAAAATTTCATCAATCAGACAAAATAAAGTCAGAGTTGATTTAGATTTAGGTTTACCTTTCTGGTCAGATTACGGAGAATTTAAACCCAGAATTAAAGCTTCTCACAATTGGGATAAAACCTTTGAATAGACCCCGAATTCCTCCTTTTGACTGAAGGACTTGACGTGCTACATCCATCGGTCCACTGTATTTAATGGCTACTGCCATTGAACCTGTCACGCTACTTTGTGCTTACAACCTGCCCATGAATCACAATCCATCAAAACGTTTAAGTTCTAATCAGATTGTTTAACTGAAGAGAAAGAAAGAACAACATTTGATCAATTCTGTGGGGCAAACAAGAAAAGAAACAACAATACCAGCGCCTGCACCACACACCATTTTTTGACCAATTGTCAATGTAACTCCAGGTTCAGATCTTAGCAATGCTTCCATTTGCCCTCTAACTGTGAATAGAACGACATTGAAGGCAACCACCATTGCAAGTGGAGCTCCCATTCCTTTTTAGACCTCTTGGTCCTTCTGCAGTAAGGGTTTTTTTAACGGCGTCAATTGCACCGGCATATGTCAGAGGTTGGCCTGGGGTTAAAGCTGGCTGACTTTGAAGCTTGACCTTGATGGTGTCAAATGGGTGTCCTACAATCAATTGAGCAGCCTCTCCAACAGTCCCTAATGCCAAATCTTTCACTACTTTCGCTATCTATGGATCCAAACTGGGTAATGATAAGAAGTTTAATACTCAACAATTGAATACATTGAAAAAATTAATCTAATCAAAGAGAAATTATGGTCGATTGAGTCATGCGCAACGCTATACCCTACCTTTTCCCATTTTTCTCCATCTCCGATTCATCCTCAGTTATTCCATTCTCTTTCTCTTTTCAGGAAGAGAAAAAGTTCGAATCTTTCTTTCCTCTTCCTTTAAATCTCTCGACTTTGGGAAGCGGGTTATGGGCAATATAAGCAGTATTGGCGGCGGAGGCGGTCGCCGTCATGGAAGCCGAGGAGACCATCCGCATCCACCGCCGGTGACTCATACTCACCCGCATCCGGAGATCTCCACACTACAAGAAATTTGGTAATTAGGGACTGAATTTCCAGTCCCTAATCCGTCGGGAAAGGGAATTCGGGACGGATTAGGGACTGCGGTCCCCCGTCCGTAAATGAGCGTCGCGAATAAGGTTCCGTCCGCAATCCGTCCGCAAATGCAGACGGGAAAAAGAGTTCGCAATTCGTCGGCAATTTGTGACGGTAAATGAAGTCGCGACCCGTGCGTAAAATTTCCGGACGGCACTGTTACCCGTCCGGAAATTTTACGCACGGG
>CM071866.1:2727919-2771815 GCA_036759665.1 Gynandropsis gynandra | reverse complement strand
AAAATTAAAAATTAAAAATTAAAAATTAAAAATTAAAAATTAAAAATTAAAAATTAAAAATTAAAAATTAAAAATTAAAAATTAAAAATTAAAAATTAAAAATTAAAATTAAAATTAATTAAAATGTTTTTAACAATATTAAAATTAAATATTTACAAATTAGCGGGTGGCAAATCGGAATCATCGTCGTCGTCGTTGTTTTCGGCCATATCCCAATTAATATTGGGCATGTGTTGTTTCATCATCCTAAGCCATTGCTGACGTTCCCTTCTTGAACGTTCAGCTTCTCTTGTTGCCCGTTCAGCTGCCCGTTCAGCTTCTGTTCGCAGAGCGTTAAATGATGCATTTTGTTGTTCTAATTGTACAATTTTCTCTTGCATCTGCGAGATCGTATCCCGAAATTCTTGGGTCGCGACTTTTTCTTTACCTTTGGAGGAACTCGCATGTTTCGATGCCATTTCTCCAAGGCCAAATAAGCGACCTTTGTAAGGTGTTACATGCTGCAAAAAATATTGAAATTTAATTTAAATTTGTATTATTATAACAAAAAATTTATTGTGATATTATATTAAATTTACCTCGAAATACATCTCGTTGTATTCCTCTGGTGTAAGAGTGGGTTGCGTCCCATCTTCTCTAGGCGGGATTTGGGACACTCGTTGTGATGCCATGTTCACAACATCGTCGTGAATCTGTTTTGCTCTGGCATCTACCCACGAACCGTCGGATTTTTTCTTATGTGTACGTTCCAACAAATCAACGTACGACGGCTCACAACCCATCTCTTTCGCCTAAAACAAAGTTACAAATCATTTTATACATATTTATAAGATTTAATTCATAATAAAACTTTTAAAAATTTTAAATCTTACCATATCTTTATACACCTCCGCGAATGAACGGGAACCAGCAGTATGCGCACTTATCCCATATCCCGCTCTATCAGAACGACGGGATCGACTAGCGCGCTCGCTTTTCTCCTTAAATTCAGGAGTGTCCCAATAAGCAAGCAGCTGTTCCCAGACATTATCAGGGACCCAAACGGGTTTGACATTCTTTTCCTCCCATTCAGTATGCGTTTCGTACATAAGATTTTTCAATCGTTTTGCCCCATGCTTCTGAAATTCGGACTTCACTCGTCCGGTTATTGCAGGATCCCAATAAAATTTTTGCTGCAAAATAATGACTTAATTATTTGGTTTAATATTATTTTAAGATTAAAATTTATAATAAAATTAATACTTAAACAAATATACCACGAACGCTTTCCACCATCGTTCCTTTACTTCGGGATCAGTTCGGGTCCAATTATAAGAAAATCGGTCATAATCGGCTTTAATTATTATGGTGATATGCCGATTAAGTTGCCTCCGACCAAACCTAAAAATAAAAATATATTAAGACTTAATAATTAATTATAAACATAATTAATTAAAATTATGTTTTATATATATATACCAAAGTTCTTCGGAATCTGAATCCGGATCTAAATGAGGAAGTTTCCGTCTTTCCTCGTCCATTGCTAGAAGCTCCTCCACTGTGGGTTCTTGATGCATCGGAGGCTCGGGATGCAACATCGGTTCGACCGGCGGTGGCATTTGCTGGTAAAATGGATACCAGTACCTATTCGCTGCCGTAACTCCGTACCCGAATCATGTGGAGAGGAAGAGTTGGTCGGTCATGGAAGCCGAGGAGACCCTCCACAGCCACCGCTGGTAACTTATCCTCACCCGCATCCGGAGATCCCCAGCCACCAGTATGTATTCGTTGCCGCAACTCTGTACCCGAATCGATACCCGAACCATGGGGAGTAAGAGTTGGTCGGTCATGGAAGCCGAGGATACCATCCGCAACCAAGTTTACCTCAGCGTTGCTCTCTGCATTCTTGAGCAAATCGAGGACGAAATTGGCAGATTTTGCTGGCCATCGACCTTGTCCATTGGAATGCATGTTCTTCGCCTTGGCAGTACGTCCAACACCTCGATAGATTCGAGTGAAAGGAATGGCCTGCTTTACCGAAGAGAGGCTATCGGTCTTCTCAGTCGATGGCTCACCATTTGTTTCAATCACATTCACTACCCAGAGATCATGGGAGAGAGAGATCGTGGGGAGAGAAGTAAATGTTGTGCTGAGGTGGAGCGTTCACAGGCGAAAATGGCTGAGAAGCCAGAATTTTTTGTACTTTTAATATATGTAAATTTTATAGTTTTTTATATATTAAATCCTATTTTTTTACTTTAATATAAAAAAATAAAGGCTTTAATCTTTTTTTTATTAAATGCATATAAATGTAAAGAATTTGGGGTCATATATGTATAATTTAAATGTATGGTGCCATTATATTATTAGTCAAAACTAAAATGATCTTATATAGTAATTTACGGTTAAGAGTGTAATAGTTATAAATTAAAAGTGTAGAAACCGATTCATAATTTTTGATTTGTTGAGGGGTCAAATGGGAAATAATTAAAGTTATATTTCTATAAATACATGGGTTGTGGTCCCCAATGAACATATAGACAAAAGACAAAAATATATTTGTTTCATAATTGAGAAGAAAAAACTATCATTGTTGAATAATTGTTCGTTGAAAGATTCAATTCGGAAGTTCTGCAATATCCTCGATGGGTCAAGGTACGTTTCCGCAAATTTCATATACTTTCTATATCTACAAGTGGTATTAGAGCAAGTAGAATTGAAATAAATCATAGTTTTTGGTTGAACGTATAATTGTTTATTTGAATGAACATATACTTTTGTGTATAACAAATAAAATAATTGTGAATCAATTTTTCTTATTTATTATTTGTTAAGGATTATGCAATTTGTTTTTTTTTTTGTTATTTGATTGCGTAACCTCAATCTATTAAATTGTTGAATATGTCAATTTTAATTAGAAAAAAAGACTAAATGACACTAGAAGATTCAAACCAATAACATGATAGTCATATGGGAGCGCTTGGCCACTAGGCCAAGCGTAGTTTTCAAATAAAATGCATGGAAATAAAATATTTTTTGTTTTCTTTAAAAAAAGGGTCACAGTGTTTCAAGATTTTTCTCTGATCAAATGAAAACTAGAGATGGTGGTCATTGGGCTTCGGCTGTAAAAGGTTTACGTTGTTGAGTTTTCGATCGGTGATCGTTTCACCGTCACTTGTCGGACGGTGGAATAACCGTCTGCAGGATGTCTTCCGACGGATCAACACAACGTTTAGTTTCGGTAGATTATGACCATTATTTTTTTTCGAATAACTCATTATCGTTTTGTTTTTTACCGTCCCTCGAATTGATTTTTCACTGTCACTCGAACAGATTTTTCACTGTCATTACGGTTGGACAGTGAGTTTGGATCGTTCGACTGTGTAATTGAACACTACTGATGGTGTTCACTGTCGAAATCATGACGAAAATGGATGAACGAGGATCAATAGAAGTTTCGCTGAAATGGTGCCAGAGAAGGCCACGAAGTTTCGTCTATGATGACGTTTCGTGTATGGTAACGTTTCGTCAATAATGGTTTTAAATTTTTTCATCGTTTTGTGACTATTTGGTTTCTGGTTTTCGTTTGCTCTGTTTTAATTGATGAAGAAAAAATACATACACAGATATATATATATATAGATGTTTTTTTGTTTTATTATTTAAAAAAATTAAATGAAATGACGAGTTTTAATTCTTTTTTTAAAAAGGGAGAAACCGGGCGAATCCCCTAGATGGATTCGAATTGTTGACCTACTAATCACAGATAAATATATGGAAACGCATAACCACTAGGCTAAGCACAATTTTCAGTAATAATAATGCATGCTCCTATTATTATCACACACATATATATATATATATATTGCATTATCGTATTCCCATGAAATATTTTAGTTTCAATAAACATTTGCGTCCATCATAATTTCAATGTTGTACATATTTAATATTTTAAATGTTTAATTGAAGCAATATGACAACAAAGTGTCCTCTATTGTGAATATTTCACATGAAAAATATTGAATGTTATATATGTGAATATTCATGCGAATATTAATCGATCCAAAGGTAGATTCATATTTGGTCGGATTTCATATATATTTGTGATGGTAAATACATGATAATAGTATGGTTTTACATGTAATAGTTAATCGGTCTAAATATAGTTTTATTATTCATGTCTAAATATCATTGTTTGATCATCACATCAAGAATACCACTAGACCTGATATTGATGTTGCACTTGGTATCTTGATTTATATTTGTACAATTTTTTTATTATAATAGTTGATTGATTTCATTGATCATGTTATCATATATTCTCTTTTTCAGTTAATCTTGCTTCGGTATCTACCAACATAGGTATGATTCCAGACCTTAATGGTTCCAATTTTAAGGAATGGAAAGATAAGGTGAAGATAATTCTGGGGTGCATGGATTTGGACCTTGCAGTAAAGATTCATCCACCTATTTCCCTATCGGATTCAAGTTCTTTCGAAGAGAAGAAAAATTATGAAAAATGGGAACGCTCAAACCGCGTTGGTCTTTAGATTATTTCGAGTACCATTCCAGAAACCTTTAAAGGCAGTGAAGAGTTCAATCTCAAAGATTTCCTTACTAAGCTTGAAAAGCGTTTTGTACAAAGTGATAAGGCTAAAATGAGTACATTATTGTACCGCTTTAGCACCATGAGGTATCATGGTAAAGGAAACATAAGGGAATACATTTTGGAGATGACCAATATTGTTTCAAAGCTCAAGACTCTTAAAATCATCTTCTTAGAAGATGTTCTTGTGCATTTTGTCTTGAACTCTCTCCCTCTACAGTTTAACCAATTCAAAATCAATTATAACTGTCAAAAGGAGTCATGGTCTCTTAATGAGCTCATCTTTTATTGTGTACAAAAGGAAGATAGGATGAAACAACAAAAGACAGAAAAGTGATCATATGCGTCATACCTCTAAATCAAAAGACAAAAGAAAGAACTTTGAAAGTTCTAAGAATAAAGCTGCAAAGGGTCTAGAGAAAAAGAAGCAGAAAACGGTTGAAAATAATTGTTCCTTCTGTAAGAAATTTGGACATGTCAAGAAGGATTGTACCGCTTATCACGTTTGGCGTGTGAAAAACGGTATGTTCCTAACTTCGGTTTGTTTGAAGTTAATTTAGCTTCAGTGTCAAGAAACACTTGGTGGTTAGATTTTTGTGCTATTACTAACATTAGTGTTCCTATGCAGAGTTGCCTGAGCTTCCGAAAGCCTAATGATGCTGAAAGATGCATTTATGTGGGAAATATCAAATCAGTGGGAGTGGAGGCAGTTGCACATTTTAGATTATTAATGTGTACTGGATATTATTTGGATTTAAAAGACATTTTAGTGGTATCGTCTTTTAGACGATATTTGATTTCTATTTCCTTAATGCTCTAGATATGTATATGCATACATATGCGTCATACCTAGAATCGATACATACAGATACTTGTGGGCCATTTCTAACTCCATCATGGAATGGTCATGAATATTTTATATCATTCATAGACGATTATTCTAGATATGCATACTTATATCTCATTCATGAAAGTCTCAGTCATTGGATGTATTCAAAGCTTTTAAAGCTGAATTTGAGAATCAGTTCAACACAAGAATTAAATCTGTCAGATCTGACCATGGTGGTGGTGAATACTATGGTCGGTATGATGGTTCGGGTGAACAATGTCCAGGACCTTTTGCTAAGTTCCCAGAAGAATGTGGAATTGTCCCACAGTACACCATGTCGGGATCACATAGCATGAATAGTGTCACTGAAAGACGAAATCGAACACTTAAGGATATGGTAAGCAGTATAATTAATCATTTAATCTTACTAGAACCACTTTGGGGCGAGACGCTAAATCCTGCAGCTTATATTCTTAATAGAATGTCAACAAAGGCAACTGCAAAAACACCTTATGAGCTTTGGACTAGTAGAAAACCAAGTTTAAAGCATCTTCATGTATGGGGATGTCCAGCTGAGGCAAGGCTTTACAAGCCACATGAAAAGAAACCGAACCCTAAACAGTTATCAATTATTTTATTGGTTACTCTAAGCGATCAAGAGATTACAAATTTTATGATCCCAAATTAATTAATTTTTGAGACGAAAACTGCTACGTATTTTTTAGGATATTTGGATTGGTGGGAGAAATAAAGTTAGGAACATTGTCTTTGAGGAATAGTTGGTTTCAGTTCCTGAATCTATTCGTATAGCGGTTTCAGTTGAAACAAGCACTACAAGAAATTCACGGATTAGGGACTGAAGAATCAGTCCCTAATCCGTCCGGAAAGGCATTTCGGGACTGATTAGGGACTGGAACGAGCCGTCCGCAAACGAGCGTCGGCAATCAGTCCTAGTCCGCAAACCGTCCGCAATTTCGGACGTAAGGGATAGTCCGAAAACCGTCGGGAAATTCCGGACGGAGCGCAGCCGTCGGAACGAATTTTTTTTTAAAAAAAATTTCCGGACCGCGATCCGCCGTCCGCAAAACTTCGGAAAACTTTCCGGACGGCACGCTGCCGTCCGGAAATTTTTTTATTAAAAAAAAATAAAACCGTAAAATTTAAAAAAAAATTAAAATAATAAAACTGAAATTAAATAAAAACATTCAGTACCTAGGGATTAGAGACATTTATATAATAATATTTAAATTATCCGTTTACAAATTAGTAGGTGGAAATTGGGAATCATTATCGTCGTTAGCATCGTTGTCTCTGGCTGTATCACAATTAATAGAAGGCATGTGTGCCTTCATCATCTTGAGCCACTGCTCACGTTCTCTTCTATTTTGTTCTACTTCTTTTTGTAGAGCGCTGAACTGTGAGTTTTGTTGTTCTAGTTGTGCTTTCATCTCTGAGATTGTATTTTGTAATTCCATGGTCGCGACCTTTTTCTTGCCTTTGGAGGAACGCGCATGTTTTGATGACATTCCTCCAAGACCATAAAGACGCCCTTTGTACGGCGTTACGTGCTACAAAAAAATATTAACAATTACTTTAAATTATTAATAAAAAATTATTGTAAAAATGTATTATATTTACCTCGAAATACATCTCGTTGTATTCTTCTTGAGAAAGATTCGGTTGCATCCCATCTTCTCTTGGCGGGATTTGGGACACTCGTTGCGATGCCATGTTATCAACATCATCGTGAATTTGTTTTGCCCTGGCATCTATCCACGAACCGTCGAATTTTTTCTTGTGTGTACGTTCTAACAATTCCACGTACGACAGTTCACATCATTTCTCTTTCCTCTAAAACAAATTTGATGTTTTACGTATTAACAAATGTCACTCCTAGTAAAACTTAAAAAACTTTTAAATCTTACCATATCTCCGTAAACTTTCGCGAAAGAGGGGGAACCAGCAGTATGTGCACTAGGACCATATCCCGATCTGTCAGAACGACGAGATCGACTAGCGCGTTCACTTCGCTGCTTAAACTGAGGAGAGTCCCAATGTGCAAGCAACTGTCCCCAGACATCATCAGGAATCCAAGTGGGTTTGACATTGGTGTCCTCCCAATCTTTTCTCGTTTCGTATAAAAGATTTTTCAATCGCTCTCCCGCATGCTTTTGAAATTCAGATTTTATAGAGCCGGTTATTGCAGGATCCCAATAAATTTTTTGCTGAAAATTTTAAAATAATTATGTATTTAAATATTATTTTAAGTTTAAAATTTATAATAAAAATGAATAGAGAGCAAAAAAATATACCACGAAAGCTTTCCACCATCGTTCCTTTACTTCGGGATCGGTTCGCGTCCAATTGTAACTTAAACGATCATAATCAGCTTTCATTATTTTTGTGAGATGACGATTAAGCTTCTTACGACCAAACCTAAAAATTTAAATATATTAAGACTTGATACTTAATTATTGACTAAATTAATTTCAATTTAATTTATACCAAAGTTCGTCGGTGTTAGCTGGATCTATACGAGGAAGTTTCCGCCTTTCCTCGTCCATTGCTAAAAGCTCTTCCACTGTTGGTTCTTGATGCATCGGAGGCTCGTGATGCATCATCGGCTCGACCCGTGGTGGCATCTGCTGATAGAATGGATATGGTGGCATATATTGCGCAGATCTAGTATGAAATAAATTCGGATTCATAAAATCCGAATATACCGGATCCGATGATTGTCTCGGATGTTGTGGTCCATTAGCGCTTTCTTCAGATGTTGAGCGGTTTCTATTATTACCGCCTCTTCCAACACGACGCGACATACTAAAATTGTAATTTAAAAGTTATTATTAACACCACACATATAATTTAATATATGTGTTTTTAATTTTTTTCTGTCACCCCTAATCTTTTATGGCATCGAAGATTTTTAAAATTATTCAATATTATATATATATATATATATTTTCATTTTCAGTCTAGACGATCCGTATTAACACAACATAATAATGTCTTTACGTTCAAATTTGATTTTAGAATGTACATTACAAACGAAAAATCAACACTAAAATATTCAAATCAAATCACGATAAATTCTAATACAATATCAAATAGTCTTGTATTTAACTAAATAAACAAAAAATAGTTTAAAAAATTAGAATTGTGTAATACTATATATAAATATGAATTATATTATATATATATATATATAAAATATGACATATATATATATAAACATGTAGTTTATGTAGAATATTATAATATGGTATATTAAAATTTTTGACTTCAAATCGTGTAATTTTTTTACATGCATAGATATATAATGCAAAGATATATGGAAGCGAGATATAATATGTTCCATTGGGTCCTTTTTTTTCACAAAAAAACTCTTAAGTTTGAAGAGACACTTTATGTATATGCATCTATAGTAGTACCCATATAATTGATTGATACATTCTAAACCCTAGATACTTCATATTACCAAAATCCGAGTCTTGTATCCGCATGTATACAAACTGATGGATTCGAGCGTATGTATACACTAGACAAATATATATATATATGTGTGTGTTGATTACCTTAATCAGTTTTCGTTGTTCTTCGTCGACACCTAAATGATTTGTATTTCGTATGCAAACACCTGCAGACCAAAAAACACAAATGAGAAATACAATCGGAAATAGAAATAGCCGAAAACGGCGAAAATGTAAACGGCGACACAGCGAACGCACACGCAGCGGACGCGAAAACGGCGACACATGGAAACGGCGACGGTCGGCGGGAGAGACGCGGCGGCGACTGACGGACGGAAGGCGGACGGACAGCGGAGAGCGGACGAAATCGGCGAAAAAGGAAAGAAAGGGAGCGAAACCGGCGACGATAAGTTTGTGGGAAACGAAATCGGGTAGAATAAATAAGCATTTCCGGACGGAGCAAGACAACCGTCCGGAAAAAGCGACGGTTTCCGGACGGAGCAAGACAACCGTCCGGAAATTGGCGACGGTTTCCGGACGGAACACGACAACCATCCGGAACTTGGCGACGGTTTACGGACTGACCAAGAGAGTCGTCCGGAAATTGGCGACGGTTTAGGGACTGCTGCCGCAGCCGTCCGGAAATAGCGACGGTTTGTGGACCGACGTCGCAACCGTCCGGAAATTCCATACGCGGCTCCAGGTCAGTCCCTAAACCGTCTGGAAATTAAAATTGAAGAACGGGTTTCGATCGAGGGTCGGTTTCGACCGAAAGACGATTTTCGATCGAGGGTCGATTTCGACCGAGGGTCGGGTTCCGATCAAGGGTCGGGTTTCGACCGAGAGACGGGTTTCGATCAAGGGTCGGGTTTCGACCGAGAGACGTGTTTCGATCAAGGGTCGGGTTTCGACCGAGGGTCGGGTTTCGATCAAAGGTCGAGTTTCGACCGAGGGTCGGGTTTCGATCAAAGGTCGGGTTTCGATCGAGAGACGGGTTTCGATCAAGGGTTGGGTTTCGACCGAGGGTCGGGTTTCGATTAAGGGTCGGGTTTCGACCGAGAGACAGGTTTCGATCAAGGGTCGGGTTTCGACCGAGAGACGGGTTTCGATCAAGGGTCGGGACTTAAATATTATTCGGTCTGAAATTTGCGGACTGCTGAGTCAGCAGTCCGCAATTTTCAGACCGAAACAGTTTGAGTTCCGATTCCGTCTCGAATTCCGGACGACTTAGGGACTGACCTTCGGTCCCCAAATTTAGGGACGGTTTCGGGACGGTTTTCTTAATCCGTCTTTAATTAGTCCCTAATCCGTCCCTAAATTTAGGGACGGACATGTCAGTCCGCAAATTCAGTCCCGAAATCCGAATTTTCTTGTAGTGAAGTTTATATCCTGAATTTGATATTGTTCAAGAAGAGCAAACTCAAAACCTCACGAACCTGAGCAACAAGCCTTTAAGGCGATCTACTAGCTAGAGAGAGAAAAAACGTTATTTCGGATAATTGTATAGTGTTTCTTCAAGAACATAAGGAAAATAATGATATAGTGGATGATGATCCAATCAATGTCCATCAAGCTATTAGTAGTTCTAACTCGAAAAAGTGGATTGAGACAATGAATGAAGAGTATAAGTCTATTCAAGATAATAAAGTTTGGGAATTAGTCCCTTTACCAGAAGGTAAAAAACCCATTGGTTGCAAATGAATATTTATGACCAAACGAGATTCTAAAGGTAATATGGATATATATAAAGCTTGTCTTGTAGCTAAAAGATATACTCAAAAGGAAGGGATTGACTATAAAGAAACTTTTTCTCGAGTTTCATCAAAAGATTCTTTTAGAACAATCATGGCTCTTGTTGCACATTATGATTTAGAGCTTCATCAAATGGATGTCAAAACAATATTTCTCAATGGAGAGATTGAAGAAACGATTTACATGAAATAACCAGAAAATTTCGTATTAGGAGATCCAAACAAAATGGTTTGTAATTGACAAAAGCCATATATGGGGCTCAAACAAGCATCTCGTCAGTGGGATCACAAATTTTCATCCAAGTGATTATCTCATTTGGCTTTAAGGTGAATCTTGTTTATGATTGTGTGTATCACAAGTTCAGTTGGAGCAAATTTATTTTCCTGGTTCTATATGTTGATGGCATATTACTTGTCACTAATGATATAGACATATTGCACGAAACCAAGAGATTTCTTTCAAAAACTTTTGAAATGAAAGATCTTGGTGACGTCTCCTTTGTCCTAGAAATTCAAATCAATCGGGATCGTACCCATGGTACTCTCGGTTTACCACAAAGGTGTTATATCGATAAAACACTTAAAATATTTAGCATGCAAGATAGTAAATTAGGAAACACTCCGATCGCTAAAGGGGATAAATTTAGTATCAATATGTGCCCTAAAAATAATCTTGAATTCAGGAGATGTAGAAGGTTCCTTATGCATCAACAGTTGGGATCCTAATGTATACTCATGTATGTACATGTCCAGATATTGCGTACATTGTTGGTGTGATAGGTAGATACCTAAGCAATCCAGACATGCAACATTGGAAATCAGCCAAAAGAGTCATGCAGTATTTGAAGAGAACAAAAGATTACATGTTCACTTATCAGAGATCAAATCATTTGGAGAGCATTGGGTATTCTGACTTTGATTTTGCTGGATGTCAAGAAAGTATAAGATCTACTTCAGGCTACATCTATTTATTGTCTGGTGGAGCTATTTCTTGGCGAAGGCCAAATAGACACTTATAGCATCATCAACCATGGCTGCAGAATTTATAGCTTGTTTTGAGGCATCAAACTAAGGAATTTGGCTGAGAAACTTTGTCACATGACTACAAATGGTAAATGGCATAGAACGATCATTAAAGATATATTGTGACAATAAATCGGTCGTCTTGTACTTTAACAACAATAGAAGCTCAACAAAATCGAAACATATCGATATTAAGTTCCTAATTATAAAAGAAAAGGTTCAGAGTGGATAGATTTCCATAGAGCATATAGGGACGAATTCGATGATAGTGGATCCTCTTACTAAGGGTATTTCACCCAAGGTCTTTCATGAGCATACTGCTCGAATGGGTGTTTCAAGGTTTGGGGATTCTATTGCTTAGTGGGAGTTTGATATTTATTTTGAATTTTGTGTTCTATGTTCTATTTTCAAATATATACATTTTCTGATCAGAAATAAAGTAATCTTGAGTTTATTTTACTTTGTATACTAAATTTATTCAGTGATCTCTTTTAAGTAGGACCGTTTGAAAATCGACATGTGTAGATCACATTCATGTGGCTTTTATGCTACACGTTCATAACAAGATTTATTTCATTTAGTCATATCGGATTTAGTGACCATGGAAGGTTTAATTACGAAAAGTATAATAAAGCCGCCATGATTCTATACTCGTTGTAGTTAATGGACGAAATTGTATATACTCTGAGGTTATGATGGTAACATTTGAACTCATACAGTACATATATGTCTTCGGATACATATATGGCCCAGCAGGAGATTGTAAAGAATTTTGAAGTCATATATGTATAATTTAAATGTATGGTGTCATTATATTATTAGTCAAAACTAAAGTGATCGTTTGTAGTAACTTATGGTTAAAGAGTGTAATTGTTATAAATTAAAAGTATAGAAATCAATTTGTAATTTATGATTTATTGAGAGACGAAATTAGAAATAATTAAAGTTATATTTCTATAAATATATGAGTTGTGGTCTCCAATGAACATATAGACAAAAGATAAAATATTTTTGTTTCATAATGTAGAAGAAACCAAAAAAAATCTCATTATCAAATAATTGTTCGCTGGAAAATTCAATCCAAAATTCTTCAATATTCTCGATGGATCAAGATACGCTTCCGTAAATTTCGTATTCTTTATATTTTCCGCGATAAACCGGTGACAAACTGGTTTGAATTTTTATTCTAGAAAAAGAAAAAGTTTGCCATTAGTCGTTCTTTATTATATTTATGTCACGGGGACAATTCCACGTCGGAACATATTATTATTCCATCAAACAATAAATACGATAATGTATTCATAATGTGAAACCGTTGAAATGTCGTAATCAAACATATAATATGATACATACTCGAGGTTATTTATTAAAAAAATTTTACATTCAAGCAATTGGGAAAAAAATCGGAGTGTCTAGTAAACGGCTAAGTGATAATCTAAACCTATATATATATATGTATATTGAATATATATTATTAAAAGTTAGAAGGAAATAATCGTATGAACAAAATTGGCATCATAATTTTATGTGTATATCATTTTAGGTTAAACTTGGTTGGTTCAATGTAATTATGTAATGTCATACTCGTACATTTTTAATAAAAGCAACAATAATAATATTATTAAATAAATTTGGTAGATGATGAAACACATAACCATTTGATAATATAATTTAAAATAATTGATAATAATCACATCAAGTTTTAGCAAGTCCACTTAAGCTGACTTCAAGAGATACGATACTCTGCGACGCGGCTAGATAGAGAGACCGTGCAACCATCCTTTGGGGAGATCGTGGGGCAATACACGATGTCATCACAGCCGTCCGATGGAATTCTCTTGAAATCCAACAGTGTACAAAACATGGCGATGAAGAGGACGAGATGGTTTAGTGCGTAGCGTTGACCCACGCACTGGTGCGGGCCCCACCCGAAGGCCAAGAAGTTCCTCTTGAACAATTGGTCCTCTTTCCTCGTATCGCTAAACCGGTCAGGATCGAACCGATCCGGTTCTGTAAACCCTTGGAACGACGAATCGAATACCGAGGGAAAGACGATTGTGCCCTTGGGGATACTATAACTGTCGGTCAGTTTGAAATCCTTCATTGCGATGTGAGGTACGAGAGTCGCCGGTGGTCGGAATCTTATGACCTCACGCGCTACCGTGCACGTGTACTTCATATCCGCTATCTGACCGGCGGTTATCAGAGAGTCTGACTCCGGCGACCAGATTCCGGCAACTTCTCGCCTAACTTTCTCTAAGACCTCCGGGTGTGAATCGAGGAGAGCGATGGCCCAGAGGAGTGATGACGTAGAGGCGTCCTGTGCCGCGAAGAGGAAGTCGAAGAGGAAACCGCCTATCTCTTCGTCGGCGGAGTGAGGCGGTGGAGGGTTACCGGCGTCGATCTCCCTCACGATCTCCGACATCCAAAAATCTATTAGGCAAGAGGGATCCTCCCCCTTCGCCATCCTCGCCTTGCTCTTTCCCGCGCAAACCGCGAGCGACTTCGCGAGCCGTGTAACCGCCCGGCGAGCCTTGCCGAAGGCGAATCCCGGGAAATCGACCGGAAGCGCCATGGATCCGAGATTGAAGAGGTTGTAGTCAGTACGGAACTTTTCCCTCGCGTCCTGGTCGAGGTACGGTCCAGCGAAAACCGTCTGAGAGGTCTCGAGATTGAGTTCACGGACGAGCTGCCGCAGAGCAACGGCTCCTCCTCCGGCGTAGAGCTCCTCCCAACGGCGGAGATGGCGTAAGATGACGACTTGCTGGAGATCGGAGTACGTTGAGAGCGCTTTGGGAGTGAAATTGGGGGCAATCTGACGGCGAACCGACTTGTGATCTTCACCGAACAAGTAAATCAGGTTGTGGTCGCCGAAAAGCTTCTTGCCGAAGGGATGTCCGACGAGGAAGAAAGCATCGGGACGGACATTGGAGAAGATTTGATGGGAGAGCTCGGTGTCTCTAATGTAGACGATGAATTTGCCGATGAGATAGTTGGCACAGAGTCCGGCAGATTTTGCGGTGGCGGACTGTTTATCCCAAAACGACGTAGGGTCACGGACGAGGGAGAATGTGTTTCCGATGAGCGGAGGGACGAAGAAGGGACCAGGAAGGTGACGTTTCTTGAGAAGGTAAGAGAGTTGCTCGAGAAAAAGAAGAAGAAGCAATGCAGAGACTAAGTAAGGTGTAAGAGGGGAAAGCATAGAAAGCGAAAAAGACATCATCTTTGTGGTCTCTGGTTCTTGTTCTGTGTCTCTATCTCTCTCTCTCTCTATATATATATACACACACACAAAAAGGGTTGAATATTTTGGTGAAGAAGAAAATGGATCTTGTGAGGTGGGAAATTTGAAGAGTTTCTTGGGAAATTGGATTTGTGTTGGTATCAAGACATGAAGCAGTTCTGAGATAAAGTGTTATGTTTTCGAGTTCTTATGGTTGGTCTGGTGAGAGAGAGAGGAGATAGACAGAGAGAGGTGGCAGGAAATTTTTGAATTGACCGGAATCTGATATTTTTTATTGAGAAAAATGTGCAAAAACATTTTTTTATTAATATATTTATACGAATGAAGAAAAATGAATAAAAAAGTCTCGCTCAACTGTAATATAAGACTTATCATATAATTCATTTATTTTATTTTTTTAAATGTGATTGTTGTCTCGACAAGTATTATTAGGAAATTTGGAAGTTTGATTTTTGTTTGACCATATGAAATTTATAAATACTCGTTTCTATAAGACATAAATGGCGGAACCACTTTTAAATGATAATAAAAAATAGTAAAAAGTATCAATTTGGATTAAACTTTTATTGGATAACAATTTATTGTACATAGAAATAGTAAACACTATTTACACGCTTAATATTTGGACCATATCATATATAAATCATATACCAACTCATCATAGCTTACAAATGAGTTAAGCTGCCGTATACAGTATACCAGAATCATTATGTATTGAATAATTAATAATATTATTATTTTCTTGTTCCCAAAATTTTTCATAATTCTATTATTTGTTTTTACAAGATTTTTATTTATCTTTAAAATTAATATTGAATTTCAAATTGTGATATAATATTATAACCTTAACTTTCTTTGATTCGCATTTTCATTGATTTCTCTGACCTATTTACTTTCTTTTGTCATTCATAGGATTGTGGATATGGTCGAAGAGCCATCAACATACAGATGGTTTATGGCAGTTACAAAGAAAATTCCATCCTTCAACTCTTCATTCTATTGGTATGGAATACTTACGCAACAAAAACAAAATATATATTACTTTCAGATTAATTTTCGTTTTTTATTTTAAATTTGATGTATTTTTTAGTTTTTTTCTCTATATAATTAGTTTTATTTATCGAGTTCCTACATTAATTATCGTATGACGTTTACTTCCACAATTATTCTAATTATCACTGCCGCATTAAAACTAATTAGTATTCATAAATTAATTCAAGAGAATTATATAAAATGTAAAACCTCGTTGTTGCTCCAACTAAAGCCGAAACAAACAGATCTCTGATCTCCACGGCGGCAACAACATCTGCAGAGAAGGTGAATGACTGCCATCAGTGAAGGTAAGATGGGGAAGAGGAACATGTGTGATAACATGTAGCATAGGTTAGTTTTAGGTTATCAATCTAAATCATTTCTGCATAGTTTGTATAGCACGAGTTACAAAACCGACATGAATGTCATCTATCTAGTCTTTTTGTTGATTTTTAGATTTGAAGGCGATAATGCATAATCGAACTTAAGAATATTGATTCTTGGAGTCAACTGCACATACTTGGAGCTACAAACTACTCATAGCAGATTTAGGTCAAGGAACCGCACGGAATACCCGAATATCGAGCGAAATGAGCAAACACGACCGTGCCCCATGAATTGCCATGAATCCACGCGGGGTGGTCTCCTTAGCCGGTGCGGGCTGCACTTCCAATAGAAACAACACACCTCGGGTTGTCACCAAGCCCGCTCGGGTTGAAGTGAAATGGGAGCCCACATGGGGTGGCCACTTAGCCCGCGCGGGTCGCGTGACGGGACATTAAACCTAAAAAAAGTTTGAAATGATGGGAAAAAAGGTAGTGCTGCCAATAAATAGAAGGGGACGCTCAGAACACAAAGAAGAGTTGGGAAGCAAGGTAACAACATCAGAATATTGGTGACGAGATAGGAAAATATGAGGCATCGTATTCCCTGCTCTTTATCATGTTTATTGTTGTTTTATATTGTTTATAGCAGACTCCATGAGTGAGTAAGGCTTTAGCTATGTATTAGGGACACCGGTTTTGTAAGGGATGCTTATGTTTATGCATTAATGCTTAGAACTTTCAAAGTTTCTTGTATTTCGGTTCTACGATCAATGATATAAACGTTCTATACTTGTGATGACCGCTCAGTAATTTAGGATTTCATGTTTAACTGGGAGGTTAGATTATGATCAGGAAATATTGATTGTTGATTGAGTTTGATTAATGAGAATCTATCTGGTCGATTAATCGACTCATGAATTAGGATTGCATGCTTAATGCTACTGTAGTTATGTGTTAATCGTTGCTGGGAGGTAGGATAGCATGTTATTATGGTTAGGGAGTTTAGGCGTCGAGAGAACTATTCTCTACTTACGAGTATGAATTCCCCAATATCAAGAAAATTTGATTGATTCATGATCTTTTGTTGATTGCACCCTAACAATTTCGGTAACCTAAAGCCCGTAGTGTTCTTAATTATCAAGTCTTTCGCGTTTTCTCATTGCTGTCATATTTCAATTTAGTATTTTTATATTTTACCCCACATCACCATCACTTTCATATGTCTTAGTTTAGTTACATTCTAGGCTTAAATTGCATTAGTCCCTAGAGTTCGACCCTGGTATTACACCGATCCGTATCCTTGCGGTAAGTGAATATTAGGCATTTCATTGCTTGATAGTTCGCGCTCATCAAGGTGAAGAAAAATTTTCGTGGCGGTGGAAATGGAAAGGAAAAGGAAAAAGGAAGGAAGAATAGATGGAAGAGGTGTCATGAAGAAAAAGTCCAAACCTTCTCTTATCTGATGCTACATAAACGAGCATAGAATGGGAGGAGCAAGAAGATGGAAAACCATAAATCCAAAAGGATTTCCTATTTAATTTAAACGATTTTCAGGTACACCTTAATACAGATTCAGATTCACCTTGAGACTTTACATGTCTTGAACTTAAATTCCAAGTCTCAAACGTCACACACCCCGTATGTGACCGCCTAAAATTATTCTCACAATAGTCTTAGGTTTCCGAATGACTCTACGAATCACTCACCCACAAATCCCTAAACACGTTGTCTAAGATTTATGTAAAAAACACTCTCACAAGTTAAAATGAAACACTCTGATTTCTCAGTTTAACCTCACACTTTTCTCTTGAATATTTTTGCTCAATCATTGTTGATGGAGAAGTTCAATTTCGTTCATGTTATCAACACTCTTTTTATAGAGGTCTTGATATGTTTGTTGCTAAAAATTCTCTATGTTTTTAGCTTCCTTGATATTCTCCATGATATCCTCCAATTTGTTAGTTTTAGACTTATTCAACTTTGACCTATTCAAACATAAAACTTAATCAAAACTTAAGATCGAGATAATACTCTAACAATATCCCATTTTTTGATCCTATATTCAAACAAACATATCATCGGACCATCCATATCTATGAAGGACCAAACACCAATATCCATTATTCACTTTTGCATGTTCTCAGGTTTGCCTGCATGAGTAACAATTACGCCTGCACTGGTACATTCTCCTCCTGTTTGTGTGAGTAGAAGAGAAAAAAATTATGAGACTCACAGAAAATTAAAGCAAATTCAAAATTAAAAGGGAAAAATCGAGAAACAATACTGCTTGTAGTATTGATCAATAACTTCACTTTAACTTCTTAGCACTCCTGCAGAAGATTGATATTTTCTCTTCGACGCCATTGGGTTAGAGTTTCAATCGTACAAAGAATTTCAACCTTCACATAGAAACATTCAAATGATAAATAGTGCATGCAATATCGAACTTAATTATCCTTTTAATCACATTTTTATTTCCTTTATTTAATATTAAAAAATTATATTCAAAATATGATGTTTCACTTCGATTTAGCTGACATTTACCACAAAATTCTTTAAAAACACTTCTACAAACATTCCTTTTTCAATTTTTTATACTTTAAAAAAGAAGTAAATTTTATACCCCATTGAAAAGAAATAATCAGCACAAATATACTCAGCACATCCACCAGGTATACCTGAAGTATATCAAAATAAAATTTTGTACTTGATTCAGAACAAACACTCTGGACTTCTAGATCGTCAAAATTGACAGATTTCCTCACCACATAGACTCAAACTACCTCGTAGATATACTCTTATGATCAAATCATAGCAGAATATGTAGTTTTGTTTTTTTATTATCATTTTTTTTGTTTATTCTTGCATATGTATGCTTCAAGATCCTTGTTTTCTTCTCTTACCTTTTTTCTTCTTTTTTTTATAAGATTAACCTTTTGCCCTTAAGATGTTAAAGTAGGATGTCCGCCTCACCACTTAGACCCGAGCAATTCCATTGCACTCTTATCAAATATTATACATTTCATGTACTTCATTGATAGTGGGGTGTAGGAGTGTTGTTCCAATCTGTGCACCAAAAGTTTTTTCCAATATACTAGGCGCACCTTAATATCAACGTACACATACTCCTACTAATATATTTCTCAAACAATGAAGTACATTTTTTACCCTTTTCTTTTAAATGAAAGCTTGCAAATACCAAGGGATTTTCTCAAATTCACAAAGCGGTTCATATCCAGAGGTTTGATAAAAATACCAGCCAATTGTCGTTCTGTAGGCACATATTCGATTAGCATTTTTTTTCTCAACACGCTCTCTAAGGAAATGATGTCTAATCTCAATGTGCTTAGTTCTAGAATGTTTTACATGATTTTTTGAAATATTTATGGCACTTGTATTATCACATTGAGCAATGAAATATTGAAATTTCATACAATAGTCTGCATCATTTGATTCATTCAAATGAGTCGTGTGCTACAACTTCCAAGGGAAATGTATTCCACTTCTGCAATAGATAAAGATGCAGAAATTTATTTCTTATTGTGCCACAAAATAAGATTATTTCCAAGAAAGAAACATCCTCCAAAAGTGTTTTTTCGGTCATCGACATTTTCACCCTAATCTGCATCACAATAACCAACTAACCCATGATTAGTATCTTTAGTGTAGTAAATACCAAACTCAATAGTTCCCTTAATATGTTTGACTATTCGATTTATGACTTGAAAGTGGGATCGTTTCGGTTTTGTTTGATATCGTGCATAAATTCCTACCTTTGTTGCTAGATCAATTCTAGTTGCGGTTAAGTAAAGTAGACTTCTTATCATGTTCGGTACACTTTATGCTCTATATCCTCTCCGTCAGAGTCTTTTGTAAATTTGGTAGTAGTAGACATAGGCGTGTGAGCAGTTTTACTATTGTCTATTTCAAATTTTCATTAAATCCCGAGCATATTTGCTTTGCAATATGAAAATTTCATCATCCAAGTGTTTCACCTTTTTTCACTTATGTTTTCAGTTTGCATATCCCATCAAATCCATGTGAAGCACTTCACATATGTGGGTGGTCTTGATTTGTGACATCTTTTTGTGATTAATTCGAACTTATTTACCTTGTTGGCACAATGTATAGATAACATCATTTGTCTTTGTCATTTCGGATATACCTCGAATCAACTCAGAATTAGAGAATTTATCAATAGTTAGATAATTAACATGTCCTAGTCATTGATGCCAAAGATGAATAGGATCTTGTGTGATGTGGTAGCACTTCACTTCTTCTGACCAAATGTAGTAGTGGTTGGATGCTCGTTTTCCTACAAGAACATTCTTACCATCCTCATTAATGACAACACATTTTTCATGTGAGAAACATACAAGCAACCCTTGATCATACAACTGACTAATACTTATTAAATTGGCTTGAAGTCCTTGTACAAAATGTACATTGGTTAGCTTTGGTTGTCCAATGGCTATAATGTCACATTTTTTGTGTATTCTTCATTTACATATGTCCCCGGAAGTTAAAATCCCACCTTTAGTACTTTCTTTAAATTTATATAACAAGTTAAGATTACATGTCATATGTCTTGAACAACCACTATCAAAGTACCACTTATAATCTTGCTCATCTTATATCGATGTGAATGCAATATTGCAATTAAAATCATATTTCTTTATCCAAATTTGTTTAATTGTAGGTTTCCTTATATCTTTCACCCTTTTTAACCCATGTTTGTCGAACTTTATGTGTTGACCAAAAAGGAAACTTACCTTGATGTTGTCGTGACTTACCTTGATGCTGTCGTGGTTAAGGTTGATTACATCCTCTTCTTATTGTTCTTTTCCTTTTGTTAAATTCCCTTCGAGGTATCCAATCATAGTATTCATTTGATAACAATTGATTTGAATGTGACCACTTTTCCCATAATAATAACATCTTCTTTGCTTTCTTTGTTGATATTTAGGTCTCATATGCGCTCGAGGTGTACGTTGAGATTCTGAGGTGTCATTGTATTCGGCAGTTCTTCACTTTTAACAAATTTATCTTCATTACTTGAACTTCCTCCTTTATAACCAAGTTCATAATGGTTTGAATCTGTTTTTCTAATGTTAGAAGATAGTCCGGCTTCTCCATTCCGTTTGATAACATCTTCAAGTTCTTCTTTGTTTCTTCAAGTTCACTTAGGATTTGTTTTAATTCACCTCTTTTTTATGAGTTGTTTCGTGATAAATTTTAATTGCGACTTAGTAACATCCTTCGTTTTGAGAATCTTAATGTTGAGTTGACTCATTTTAACACATTTCTCATATAACTTTCTCATGGTCATCTCATCATCATCGCTTTCTTCATTTGACTGTTCATATCACTTTCAATGATGTCGTAGTACGTTACATCGCTAGTCATGTCTTCATCTTCACTTTCTTCCTTCGATTCAGTTGAATTTTTTGAGTAATGAAAGACTTGTTTGTATTTTTCACATCATGATCATTCTTTGTGTGTCCAAGACCTTGACAATTGAAGCATTTGATCGCATTCAAAGTTTTCAAGGCAACTTCTCGTTGTTGAACACTCGGACAATCGCTTTTTATGTGACTATATCACTTACACTCATAACATTAAACTTTTGATTCTTCGTCTTTCTCTGGGTATGCCTTGTGTGTCTTGGGGTATCCTTTTGATCCTCTTTTCAGGATTTTGTTAAATTTCTTTGCTAACAAGGATATCTCTTCTGCAAATTCGTCCCTCTCCGTTGCATTTTCTTCTGCTTTAAGTGTTATTCCTTGGAAGGATTCTTTGATAGTTGATCCTTGTTCCAGCTGTAACTCCATTTCACAAGCTGATAACATTCCTACAATTTCTTTGAAATTCGTTGTCTCTGTATTGAGTGACATATTCATCGGAAAAGTTTCTTGACAAGTTTCTTGTCTTCATAAGGTTGACCAAGAAAATGTGCTTCATTGGTCAAGGTATTCAATCTTCCACTAAACTCTTTCACGTTTTCATTATCATCTATTTTAATTATTTCAAATTGATGTTCAAGAATATCCAACCGTGTTCTCTTCAC
The DNA here is from genome assembly GCA_036759665.1 of Gynandropsis gynandra. Taxonomy (NCBI): domain Eukaryota; kingdom Viridiplantae; phylum Streptophyta; class Magnoliopsida; order Brassicales; family Cleomaceae; genus Gynandropsis; species Gynandropsis gynandra. The sequence continues at coordinate 2,749,485 of CM071866.1, read as the reverse complement.
ACTTGGAGTTCCTTCATGGATTGTTTCAAGCAGTGTTCCAAGCATCTTTTGCTGATTCGTACCCTTGTATTTTTTTGAATTCATCCATATCTACGGAGGCGAAAATTGCAACTAACACATTTGCATTATATGTTGACGATCTATTCTCGACCAGTGTCCATTGATCGAAGGGTTTCTCCTTTTCGTTACCTTTGTCATCGATCACCATTGGAGAATTCCATCCATACTTCATGGCCCCCATGCATCTTCGTCTATGCCACGAATGTTGGCTCTCATCTTAACCTTTCAATATTCATAATTGGAGGAATTAAGCATAACGAGTTTGCATTACGAGTATAAGTCTTGTGAACATTCCATCTCTTTTATCTGGATCTCGAACGAATAAAGATTAACTTCTTTGATCTGTTTCCAGCTCTGATACCAATTGAAAAAACTAAAGAATAGATGTATAATAAGTTTGGTGGAATTTAAAAAACTACAAAAGGATTTTGTATTCAATTCAAAAGGTTTTTCAGATACACCTGAATATAGACCGAGACTCACCCTGAGACTTTATCCGTATGGAACTTGAATTTCAAGCCTCAAACGTCACACGCCTCGTATGTGACCTCCTAAAAATATTCTCACAATAGTCTTAAGTTTCTTAATGACTCTGCGAATCACTCAGTCGCGAATCCCTAAACACGTTGTCTAAGATTTATGTAAAAGCACTCTTACAAATTAAAATGAAACATTCTTATTTCTCGGTTTAAGCTTACACTTCTCTCTTGAATATTTTTGTTTAATCTTTGCTGATGGAGAAGTTCAATTTCGTTCATGGTATCAACACTCTTTTTATAGAGATATTGAGGTGTTTGTTGCTAATAATTATCTATGTTTTTTTAGTTTCCTTAATATTCTCCATATATCCTCCAACTTGTTAGTCTTTGACTTGTTCAATTTTGACTTATTAAAAGATAAAATTCAATCAAAACTTAAGATCAAAATAATAATAATGATAGAGTATATATATATATATATATATTCACGTTCTTTTGTTTTTGAATTCATTTAGACCTACCAAAATTAATTTATTGCACAATATTATCCAGTAAAAATGGTCCATCCTCGTAATAGAAACATGTATGATCTCACGTTACATCCATCGGAAACTTAAAAAGAAAAAAAGAATCTATTTAATTTTTTGTCAACATCATTTTATTTATTGACGAAAATCCTATAAATTTATTCTAAATTATAAAAACTATATAGGAATAAATTATATGTTATTATATTATTATAACAATAAATAAATTATTATCATTAATTTCAAATCAACACAATTAAATATATATATATATATCTTCGTATTATATATTTATTAAATTATTTTAAAAACTTATAATAATTTATATAATATTTTGAAAATAAATTGATAATTTATATATAAAAATGGATGAAAATAGTTAATGTTTAGTTCTAAATTTTAAAATAAGTTTTATTATTTTCTTTTAATTAATAATAATTTAATCATTTTTAGTATAGCCATATAAAAAAAACTAATAAGATTACGTCTAGAAATCTCTTCCAGCAAAGGATATTGAAAAACTGATTCTTCTCAAGGCTGGACGTGGTTGACCATTTTTATTCCTGTTTGTTTACACCACCCTACTATTTTAATCAAATTTTTCGGTGTTAGTTATATTTTTTAAAATAAAATTTTCCTTTTATAATAATTCAATCAAAATATTTTATATACAATTCGAAAATTATATTTTTATTCGATAGGAAACTTTATTGTGTGTATTATTTGATAATTTTAAAAAGGGAAGATTTTTATTGCAATTTTCACTTGTTATAAAATAAAACTAATATAAAAAGAGTTTTATAATAAATCGTTTTTTAACAAAAAAAATCCAACTTTTCTCTCTATATTTTATAAATATAATAAGATTTTTATTTTTTGCCTGAACCGAATTAGTTGGGTAAATTACGTCTCAATGCATTATTGTGTCTTTATATTTTATATTTGAATTTTAAATTTTCTCATCTTATCTTATAATAATCGATTAATCAATATTTTGAACTTTGAAGAGACATTCTGAGACGCAAAGAAAATTCAGCAGCAACTGTGACACCACAATAGATTCCAGAATTAATATAATGGATACAGTTACGCTTAATATATAAAAGTCAAAATTGATAATGAAAATTCAATGAATGATCAGATCCGTCGCCTTCCAATTCAAAAGCTTCTTGATCCTACGTCGCCTTTTTCCTTTAAATGAATTATATAATAATTTAAAAAAAAACACATTACTAAAAATTTAAAATTTTCAAACGATTCGGGACAACATAGGGGAGGGAAGATAAATCCGTCCATAATCGATGCACAAATTTCGGGACTGGAAAACAGTCTAGAATTAGTCTGTATTTGCGGACGGATTGGAGACGTATTCGGTGAATGTTACGGATTAGGGACAGCATCCAAACCCTTCCGCAATTTGTGGACGGCAACAAAGTTTGTCCTTAAAATTTACGGATGGCAACGGTGTCCGTGCGTAAATTTGCGGACGATTGCGGGATACCGTTTGGATTTAGGGACGTTTTCGGGACGGTTCGTCGACAAATATTTGTCTTAGCCCGTAATCCGTCCTTAGTCAGTCCAAAAATTATGTATTTTTTAATCCCGTACTTTCATATGTTTCTCACACACAATTCTTATGTATTTCACTATATATCTTGTTGTTGTTTCTGATTATAATGGTATTATTGTCGAAATCGAATATTTTCGTTTCTAGACAATGGATGTACAGAAGAATTGATCCAGAAACTCAAAGTGTATCGAAGGACTTTATAGAAGGTGTTACACAGTTTATGACGATAACGATCAATTAATAAGTTTATAAAGAAACCGATAAATTGGTTTTTCCATGTGTCAAATGCAAACTTGAAAAATTTATTAATGAGAGAACCGTTTGGAATCATCTTTATTTAAAAGGTTTTACTCCAAATTATGTCATGTGGTTATCTCATTGAGAGAATTTTGCACCATGACCTAGTAATGTTGTGGAAGATTTTAGTAGATATATTATACATCATGAAGTGTTTGAGATTTCTCAAGATGTAAAATGAATCCTTATGTGGAACTGGTGCAAAATGAACCCTTATAGGGATAAGATAAAAGTGTACAATTTTATGGATATTTTTGTGAAATTCAGTTTTGGTTAATTTAAATAATAGAAAACATTTTTTTTTAATTTTATCAAATATGAGTTTGAGCCTAACTAATCTCAAAAACTAATCCAAGATTTTAAGATTGTTCAATACCATATGTATGATTCCAAAATTTATGTCATAACCGATGTGAAATAACTTATTGATAACACGTTGTGTATGTCAGTTTTAGACTACGCACTTAGATCATTTCTACGTAGTTTGCATAGTATGAGTTACAAAATCGGCATAAATTAGTCCTCTATCCAGTCTTTTTGTTGTTTTTCAGGTTTTAAGGCGACAAAGCCTAATCGAGCTTAATGATGTTGATTCCTGAGTCAATTGCACATACTTGGAGCTACAAACCACTCGGAGCAAATTCAAGCCAAAGAACCGCATGGAATACCCGAGGATCGAACGAAATAAGAAAAAATATGAAGATAATTTAGCCCGCTTGTGCTCGTAGAAAGTCTTGCTCGGGTTGTACCCTTCTGAAGATTGAGCCCGACTCGAAGTCCCTCTTACCCTATGCGTGCTACGTTAGAAGCCAAGAGCCCGAGCGGGTCCTATACTTAGCCCACGCGGGTTACACCCTAAGAAGATTCTACCCACCTCGATGAGTCATCAAACACACACGAGTTTCCTCAAAGATGAAGAGCCTGAGCGGGTCCTCCACTTAGCCCGTACGGGTCGTGAATCGTAATAGAAACCCTAGAAGCGTTCCAATGAAGGAAAATACTGAAAAATGACGCCCGTATTAATAGAGGAACGACACATAACCTAGGGAGACGAAAAATAGATAGAAGAAGCTCAGGAAACGGTGGAGAACGAAGGAGACAACATCGGAACACCGATGATGAGATAGGAAAGTCTGAGGCATCATATTCCTTACTCTTTGTCATGTCTAGGGTTGTTTCTCTTGTTTTGTATCAGAACCTATGACTGAATAGGTCTGTAACTATGGGTTAAGGACACCATTTTGTAAGTGATGCTTGTGGTTATGCATTAATGCTTAGATCTTTCAAAGTTTTCTTGTATTTCGGTTCTACAATCAATGCAATGAATGTTTTATACTTGTGATATCCACTCAGTAATTTAGGATTTCATGTTTAAGTGGGAGGTTAGATTATGAATTCGGAACCGTTGATTGTTGATTGAATTCGATTGATGAGAATTTGACCGGTCGGTTAATCGACTCAAAAATTAGGATTGCATGCTTAATACTACCATAACTACATGTTAATCACTGCTGGGAGGTAGGATTGCATGTTATTATGGGTTTAGGTGTCAAGAGAACCATTCTCTACTTATAAGCATGAATTTTCCGTTATTAAGATAATTTGATTGATTTATGATCTTTTGTTGGTTGTATCCTTTAAATTCCGGTAACCCTAAACCCGTAGGTTCTTAACTAGCATGTCTTTCGTGTGTTCTTATTGCTTTCATAATTCGTTTAGAATTCTTATACTATATCCCATATCATCATCACTTTCATCCATCTTAGTTTGGTTATATTCTTAGCTTAGATTGCATTAGTCCCTAGAATTCAGCCCTAGTATTATACCGATCTATATTCTTACGGTAAGTGAGTATTAGAAAGTTTATTTGCTTGATAATTCGCGTATTACTTATCATAACATTCTCCTTTGCGCCTAGACTCGAATCTTGGAGCGTCAACATCGTAATCGGAGTCCAACATTGATATATTCAAGTAGGGACAAATATGACTCTGATACCATATTAAATATGAATTTGATCTAACCAATTTCAAAAACTAACTAAAAATTTAAAGTTGTCGAATACCATATATAAAAATCTAAAATTGTTATCCTAATTATATGACACAATTTGTTATTGTTATCCTAATTATATGACACAATTTATCATAACTAACGACAATCTTTAGATTCTTATATTCTTATCTTATATAATCTATTTCGTATAAACAATAATTTTATTAAGAATTAAATTTATTAAAATATTTTAATTTAACAAATTCAATTTTTTATTTTTTATTGTATATAAATATTTCTATTGAAATTATCAAGGACCTCAGCAAAACCTATTGTTTAAGCGGATTTCGATTTGTACTTATATGTAAATGCATCAGTTTAATTATCAAAGACATCAGCAAATCCATTTTAACATGTTTTCAATTTTTATTAGATATAAATGTACCGATTTAAGTAATAATGGACACGATCGTTTCGAACCAAGACAAACCCTTAAACCAAATAATAACACATTACATCCACATTAATATATTTCTGAATAATATTCACTATTTAATTAACTAATACCTATACATTTATCCAAAATAGGAGTAATTAACTTATAAATGTGTTAATATTTATCCACGTATATTTTAATAGTTCTTTAGGGGATGCAATTGGAGTACTTATATATTTATAGTTGTGGAGAAATATAAATATACATGTATATTTTAAAATAAATAAAAAATAGTTTTATATTAATAATAATAACAATAAACAATTCGAACAGAAAAAATAAATTAAAGTTTTAAAAATATATTACACCTCTTTATATATTTATTTCTAAAACCAATCAATAACACACCATTTATTTAAAAAAACACAGATTAATAAATTTACGTATAACACCCGTTATTTCAAACTAATTTTGATAAACCACTAACTAATTAATTTCTCTCAGGTTTATGAACAATGATGAAACACGAATGAATTTTATTGAACTTTGAACTTCATTTAATCTTGAATTTTTCCACACACAAAATATGAACTATACATTAGTTATATATAGCCTACCAATCCATCAAGAATCTGTTACACAATCATAAAGAATTTGGTAATGATTCTTTAACAGAATTGATGAAGAAGAAGTAGTCTTGATATCTTGAATTCTTGTGAAATACTCTTGCTTATTAAGTGACTTTGAATCCTTCCAACCTTCTCCAACAATTAGAGTCTTCTCCTTGATGTCCAAAGCCTTATTTGCTCTGGTATTTATGTCCTCTGTTCTGGTGTTTAAGTCCTCGAGAGCTCAGGTGTTTAAGTGTACTTGCTGAGTGTTTCTGATATTTAAGTCCTCGGGAGCTCTGGTGTTTAAGTGTACTTGTTGAGTGTTGCCAATAAGGTTAACCACATTTATTCAACGTATAAAGAGTAAATATCATTTCTTATTATAATAATATTATAACTATAATCATTATACACTATAACAAAATGCAATTTTTTAGATGTAATTCATCCGGAAATATGTTAATGGCAGATTGTGGATAGATGACATCGGTCCAGAAATGAACGTGTGTAGTAAAAAATCGTCTGTAAATACTATATATGGTAATATTGAACCAATTTTTAATTTTTTTGTCAATTAAAATCGATATTTTATAAAATCGACAATTACTTTAAAATTTAATGTATCTTTCCATAAAATCATACAATTATCTTAATAAAAAAAACAGTTATATTCTCTTATAGTTTTCTCATATTCTTTTGCCAAATCCAATATAAAAGAAATCCGCAATCAAGTTTCGTGCATTTGATGACAACTATAGAGATATTTTGTGTGAAAGTTAATGTTAAAGCAACAAAATGGTGAACTTATTTTGAGGTTTTTGTGCATGCCATTATATATGTATATATATAAAAGTTGTTGATATAAAATAGGGAACAATATATTCTACATAAAATTTTAAAAATATCAAACATAATCAGCATGAACCTTCGATTTGAACGTTGGGATATAATGTTTGTGTTGTTCAACACCGAGATAAAATAATTCTTCACCCGTATTTTTTTGTCCTTACTCCTACGCATATCTTGTGCCTTTCGATAGGTTACCTATCTTCAAACTACATCACTTTATGGGCATTTATCCATGAGCTTTCCAAAATAAATTATATAAATATGCATTACAATAATGTTAAATCTAACTATCTAACGACTTTCTCTTCACTCATAAGTTTCTAATAAAACTAAATCTAACTATATATATAGATATAAAAGTGAGATTAATAAAATTTGAGTTTGTTTTTTTAAATAAATTGTTAGAATGATAGAAATCGAAAAATATTGGTGTTGAAAATAGTGTAAACAAATTTTAAAATCAATAATTCCAATGGACACATGTTGAAAAGATAAAAAAGAGTGCACATTTATTTTTCTCCTCATTTAGATACATCTTCCATGTTTTCAACAGTCATTCGTTGATAATTTAAAGTGAGAGTCACTGAAAATATTAAAAAGCTCATTTACTTTATTATTTTGAATGTTTAGGCGTTTATTTTTTGTTCTCAATGATTTTTCAACTCATTTTTTCAATCGTCTTCTATTGATAATTTTCAACTCACAGTGCTCGTCAATTGTTAATTTTTAACTGATTTTTTCAACCGTTGTCCATTTATAATTTTCAGTCGATTTATAAAATGCCACCATTAATAATTTTAATGACTTTTAATTTTCAACCATTAATGATTTCAATCGGTATTTTTCCATAATTATCCACGGTAATTTTGATGCTTATCCAATTGTCATCCATCGATATTTGTCAATCGTTTTTCAATCGTCAAGCGTTGGAATATTTTTATTTTTTTTCATTGTCATCGTTGATAATTTCAATTGAATTATCAAATGATAATTTCAATTGTTCAACACTCTTTTCAATGTTTTCTAATTTAATTTTCAATGTATGTTATTTAGTTAAAAGTTTAACGGATTATTAACAACTTTTATTTTCTTGTTAAATTCGTTGTTTTCCGTTGAAACTTTTTCACTTTCCGTTGAAAAATATGTAAAATATAATGTGTTTTGTAGGTAGGAAATCACTGAAGATAGAAAGAACATTTTGATTTTTTAAATAGTTAGAGTTAATATTGTAAATCTTCTCTACCATCACAAACATCCGTTGAATACAAATTACTAAAACAAACATTAGGATAAATGATTCTTATCCATAAATATTAAATATATAGATAATATAACAAATTTAATTTTGAAACATCAAATTGCAAATAATAAAATTTTAATCAAATAATTTTAATAAAAATGTAACTATATAAAAATCTATAATGAACATATTATACAAGGGCCAAAATGTAAATATAAAAAAAATATGTCATATTATCATCCAATCTCTCTCACTAAATGTAAATATAAAAAAAATATGTCGTGGTCCCAGATCCTTCATAGAGAATTTGGAGCTTAAAGATTGAATCAGTGTGTTACCTAGAATAGATGAATTCCCTGTGAGTAAAATATCATCAATATATAAAAAAATAGTAGTAGATCTTTACCCTTTCGGTAAACAAAGAGAGAAAGATCAACAACACTACATATAAACCTAAATTCTAGAAGATACACATTAAATTTATCAAACTAGGCACGAGGAACCTTTTTTAAACCATATAATGCCTTTTTTAGAAGAAAGACATGTGAAGGAAAGTTACCATCAACAAAACCTTGTGGTTGAGCCATGTATACTTTTTCTTTAAATCACCATGAAGGAAAGCATTACTCACATCAAGCTGCTTGATATCCCACCCATTTATAATAGCTATAGAAAACACAACTCCGATTGTAGCATATTTGATAACTGGACTATATGTTTTAGTGAAATCTATTCCTTCTTCTTAATGAAATCCTTTAGCAACAAGTCGAGCCTTTAGCTTGTCAAGTGATCCATCAGCATTTAGTGTAGTTCTGAAAACCCTCTTGTATCCAAGAATATTCATTTCAAAAGTAACTAGAACAAGTGTCCAAGTATTGTTCTTTTGCAAAGCTAACATCTCTGCTTCCATTGCATCCTTCCATCCTGGATATTTAAGAGTTGCAATTATTGTCCTTTGCTCTCTTGGTACTAAAGTTGTTAGATGAAGAGAGTACTTTAGATTTGGTTTGAAAATCCCAGCCTTTGACCTTGTAATCATTGGATGAAAGGAGTTATGTTGTGTTGTAGTTTCTGGTGTAACAACTTCACTTGAAGATTACCTCATTGTATCAGAAGATGAAGACTGTTCTGATACATTAGACACATTTGAAGCTGTATTGTCAGAGTGTATAGATCCAGAATTGATAGAAGAATCCAATATTTATGGTGGAGTCTGATATGATGAACTAGAGCTTGATTGTTGAAGCACTTTGAAATGAGATTTTTTCCAAGCCTGTAAAATAGAACTCTGATAGTTTGGAACCAAATACTTGTAACAATCATGAAATGGAAAGATAGACTCATCAAACACAATATGTCTAGTGATATAAACTCTTCCTGTAGAAGGATAAAGACATATGTAACCTTTGTAGTTAGTGTTATAACTCAAGAAAACATATTTCAAGGATCGAGGTTCAAGCTTATATTCTGTGTAGGGTCTCAAATAAGGATAACATACGTATCCAAACACTCTTAAAGCATAATACTCTGGTACATATCCATTTAGTACTGAGAAAGGACTATTTTCTATAAAAACACCAGTAGGAAGAAGATTAATGAAAAAAATTGCTATAACAAAAACTTCAACCCATAACATAATGGTACTTGAGAATGAAACATCATAGATAAACCAAGTTCTGTAATATGACGATACTTTCTCTTAGCTAAACCATTTCGATGTGGTGTATAAGAATAAGAAATGAGTTGATGAATTCCATAATCTGCCAAATGTTGTAAGAAAACAGAGCTAGTGAACTCTCCACCACCATCACATTGAAAGGATTTGATTTTTCTATTATATTGAGTTCTACTAATTTCTAGAAAGTGAAGAAAAAACTATAGAATTCTAATTTCAATTTGAGTGGATAAAGCCAAGAGCATCGAGAGAAGATGTCTATGAACACCACATAGTACTTGAAACCTTGTTTGGAGATAACAAGAGCTTGTCCCCAAAGATCAAAATGGATCCTTTCTAGTGGTTCTCCTTTGCATGAAAAGAAGAAGAGTTGAATTTGTGAACTTTTACTCAACTGACATGATTCACAAAGATCAATATTACTTCTACTTATGCATATGAGATTAACTTGTTTAAGTTGTTGTAGGATCTGATAATGTGGATGTCCTAAATGCTGATGTCAAGTTGATTCCGAGGCTGTTCTATCTCGTATAGAGTAAAAGGTTTATGGCTATAGGGATTCCAAGCGATAGATACCATTATGCTTGATTCTCTTTGTCAGAACTGTCTATGTTGCCAAGTCATTAACATATACACCAGTAGAGTAAAAAGAACATAACATGGATAATCTGATGTTAGCTACGAAACATAGAGCAAGGATTTCTGTATTGAAGACACCACTAAAACATCACTGAGACAAAGTGTACTTGATATTGTAGGTAGAGTTGTAGAACCATGTGTGTGATAGGTAAGTGTGATCCATCACCAACCATGACTGATTCGGAACTTGTAAATGGATTAACAGAGTTAAGATGCTGAGTTGAGTTTGTCATATGAGCAGATGCACCTGAATCAGGGTACCACTCTGCTCCAGAAATATTAGGAATATGGAGAGCTTGTAATGCTTGTGGTACATCAGCTGATTGATAAGAATTATCAGAGGAATTCCAACATTTTAGGGCAATATGATCAATTCTTCCACATATTTGACAAATAGGTCTTGAACTGGATATATAAGAAGATGATGTTTGAGTAGCTGAATTTCCATTGAATTGATTGTAGGTACCAGATGGTTGAACATGTTGATGAAAACCACGTCTCCTTTAAGAGAAACCACCACGACCTCGTGAGAAACCAAATCGACCTCCTCTAAAAATTTTGCTCCGTCCATTGTAATTAGAATAAGTGGTGTTTTTATGATTAGCTTGAAAGGCCATGTGAGGATTAACTTCTGAAATATGATAAGTTCTTGTAGTATGTGAAATACTCAGAAGCTGAGAAACCATATCATCATAAGTAGGTATAGGTGGTTTATGCATTGAATTATGTATGACCGTGGAAAAAGCTTCATACTCTTGACCAATCCTTTTAACAGTTGGAAAATCTTCATAAGTTTAGAAACTAGTTTACGAATAGAAATCAGATTATCAATTGAAATCTTTCAAATACTCTTGAACTAATCTACCTCCTTTATTCAGAAATTGAAGAGAATCAAGAAGATCAAACTCTCGAGATATAGATTTCACATTGAAACTTCTAGCAAGTGAAGTCCAAACATCAAAAGCAAATTCAAGTTCAATTACATACCCGAAAACATCTTCTTATAAAGTTCCACAGATCCAAGATTTGACAAGCTGATCTGTTTGATACCAAGAATAAAAAACTGGAGTAACGAGAGTAGTTCCTGTATCACCTGTTTTTTAGGTGAGTATTACATTAGGTGGAATAACAGATCCATCAACAAATGCAAGTAGCTTCTGACTCTTCAACTATGATTAAAGTTAAGTTTTCCATAAAAGATAGTTGACATTTGTAAGTTTGATTGTGACGAAATTGTAGATGTTTATGTGGATAGAAAAAAGAAAAGTAAGATTTCGAGCCTCCATAGGCTCTGATACCATGTGGAACGAACGAAACAATTGCAAACTTTAGAGAAAATTTACTTCATTTAGCTCATATTTTTCATACCTCAACAAATGAAATGCATCAGTTATATATAGTTAACTAATACAATCAAGAATATGTTATACAAGAGTCAAGAATCTGATAACGATTCTTTAGCAGGATACTTGAGGAAGATGATGACTTGGCATCTTTGTTGTTGTGAGAAACACTGAATGAAACAGAGGCTTTGAGTACTTGAAACCCCATGAGTCATACAGAGTCTTTGATATCTTCAAACCTTTGGATCAACATGAGTCTTCTCCTTTCTCTGATCCTCTGTTACAATTGTTTCTTTTGTTTTGGTGTTTGTAGTTACGTCTGAAGTTGTTGCTAAGTGTTGCTGTTAATATGTGTCACTCATCTGCCCTTCGTTTGCGTTGCTCGTCCGCCCTTCGTCCGTATCAATCTTCCGTTTTGCCCGTGGACCATTCATGTGTTCCTTCGAATACAAATTTCCATCTAATATCATAACTTTATGGAATATCCACATTTACAAAAACAGGTAACAAATTCGAATATTCACGAATATGAATAGTGTGATATTTTCGAATATTGGCTATTCGTCCATCCTTATCTTAAATACCTAAACAAAAAATTATACCAATTCTATTTTGAACAAATTATCTTGCTTGAGTTAATGAACAATTATTCTGGGACAAGATTTTAAGCAATTATAAGAAAGGAATGAATTTTTATGGGTATTATGTTTAGTTTGGTTACTGAACACCTAAAAAAGACTCCAATTTCAATATATAACGTATATACGTGCGCGTATAGATTTACTTTTATGCATCACACATGCAAACTACCCAAAATTAGATTTCACATTCGGACGTACATAAAGCTAAATTGCATTTCATTGATAGGTCAAACCGTACAAAATAACCCTAACTCTAAACTCTAAACCATCCCAAGAAGAACAAAGGCGAAAACCACAAACGTGATTCTTGAGACGCTGATTCTCCTAGACCCTGAAAACCAAACCCTAACATCATCAACCACAGGCCCACACAAGGAGCTCATATCATCCGTCCTCGTGTTGTAATAAACGCTGAAGAACGCAATCCTTGTCCTATCAGCCTTAGCCGTGAAATTCAAATCCGCCCTTTGGAAACTCGAGTTGGCTTGAGTCATGTAATGAACGTTCTGAGCCTGATCACCCGCCAATGCCATCACGGCCAAAGGCTCCTTGCACTTGTCACCTGCTTGGCCGACAGAGAACGAGAGAGTGTACGGTTGATTTGATTTGGTCTCAACCATTTGGGAGATCATGCCTTCTTTACCCGACAGAAGCTCCACGGCTCGTTTGCCCTGTGGAACCGAGAAGTGGTCCGAGTCGATGAACCGGACCGCACGATTAGAGTCTACGGTCCAACCGGGAAGGGCTGAGGTTTCTTCGTCGAGGTTCGTTGGGAGAAGGACGCCGAGAGAAGTGTTCCTGAACATCCATGGACCTTCTTCGAAGTCTCCATTTATCACTGCATTACCTGTGACCAAAAACAAGATTAATATATTATATATATATATATAATATTAATCCAGGATTCCATTTTTTAATGAGTCCTTTATATATCTTATATGTGGATTACAGATATGTAAAATTCCTGATTAATATATATTATATAGTCCAGGATCGATCTTTGAAGATGAATCATTTCCATAGCTGTCGATCACCAATATGTACGAAATTATGGATTAATATATATAATTAATTTAGGATTAATTGAGAAATAGATGTACCTTTGGGCTTAACAGGAGTAAATAGCTTCTTAATAGCGATGTCGTCAATGATGGGACCACAAGTGGGGTCGTCCTCCATTCCCGGGTTCCTAAACGCCAAACGCACTTTCTCGTCCTCGGCCTCAAACGCCCATGCGTATGGGTCCCACCCCTGAACGCTGTACAGCGTTTGTAGGTCTATGTTCTGCGACGCGGTCACTGCGTCTGCGTCCTTTGACGCAGGTGAGGCCACCGAAACGTTCAGCGACTCGAGCTGCGCACACGTACGGGACGCGCTGAATGTGACAGAATAGACCGAACCCTTCTCGACCGTTAGATCTTGGCTGATCTCCGCGTCGTTGCCCAAACGGACCGCGTGGCGGCCCTGCGGCACTATTAGGATCATTCCGCCTTGTTTCTGGCCTGACCGGACGAGCTCAACCGTGCCGTTGGACCGCCAGCTAGGGATTTCGCTCGGACCATCGATAATCGCATCGTCTGGGAAGCCGTTGGATGGCGGCGTTTCGAAATCGCCGTTTACCACGAGACCTGTAAGGGTTGGAGTAATTATCTAATTAATTAATTACTTTTTACTTAAGGATTGATCAGGAGAAGTGGAGCATTAAATGATATATAACTGACAAAAATGTCACAAGCAATATGTCTGTCCATTGAGAGACTGAAAATTACACATTTATTTGTATATAATAACTATGAGAATAACATGTGAGGGACAAAACCTCCAACACCGAATCCAAAACATCAAAAGTAGCATGTAAAACTAAAACCCCCACATTATATATATATATATAGAAAATAGCTTTGATTTGAATGAAAAAGGAAAATCAGAGTTATGTGTCTCCTAAAATTTGAAGAAAATATTAGAAAGGTGTGTGAAAATGGGATTTATTTACTTGTGTATAAAATAATTTGAATATTTGACAGAAACACTTTTTTATATAAATTTCAATCCATTATGTTACTAAAATCCAGATGAAAATAAAAAGGAAAAATAATAACACAGCTAGCAACTCCCATCCCTCACCTTGTGGGCCGTACATGTCACCTCATTGGTCCGGGCCCACATATTTCAACAGTCTTTTTGACTTTGAAAACCATATTTACATTTCTCCAAGCAAATAAAAAGATAAATACATTTTTTTTGTAATATAAAAAAAGGAATATAAAAGTCTTTTTTCACAAAAAAAAATATTTAGGGAAAAAAATAAAGAAAAAGAATCAGGCTTTAAAGGAAAGGTTGTCCTAAAAGAAGTCGGCAGAAAAAAATAGAGCACACGGCATTTCCGTAACGTTTAGCTTAAGAGTCTATACCGTTTTGATAAACAAAATAACAACATTGGAGGAGAAATATTCTCCCTTTTTTTTTCAAGAAATGTACTATTATAAAAATAAATCTTTTGATCCATTCAGAGATTATGGTATGGACCACGGTGAAATCTGTCAAATTTTCATGAATAATAGATTTTTTTGGTAAAAATTTTGTCTATTTTTATCCACTTCAATCATTGTCATTATCAAAAAAATATTTGAAATAATAAACATTACAATTATTATTTTTATATTAATATAGTTCACGGTAAAATCTTTCTAATTCTTAATTGTGTCCAAACATTATACCCCTTTAATTATTAAAAAAGAAACTTGAAAAATAGCTAATATACCATAAACTTCGAAACTTTGTTTCCCACTAAGGCTATTCTATCACGTTTCAGGAGTTCAAGGGTTCTAATTCAGCTTTCTTGTCTCTAACCCACATTGAAAATTTAATTTAAACAGTTAATTTAGGGCAAACCCTAAAAGGATTAACTCTCAAATCCACAGACAGGACTTGTAATTCCATTACCCATGTCATGTTTTTTTCTCAAATCGATACACTGATGAAGAATGTTAGGGTGAATCTTAGGTTTTTGGTCAGATTTTTTAAACCTTAAGAGTAAAGTATCATGCTTTAAGAAACCCAGAATCAGTACATAAAAGACCCAACATTCATAGGGTGTGAGTGAAGGGCTTACCGTCATCGACCGTCGGAGCTCCGTCGTCTTTACCGACGGCGGCAGCGGCGAACATAAGAATGAGAACGGTGATCCATTTGCATCTATTGCTGCTCCAAGCCATTTTCTCCTTCTTCTTCTCCAAATCTCTCTCTCTCTCTCTCTCTCTCTCTCTCTATATGTTCTTTTCGGGCAGAGAGCAGAAGTAAGAGTGAGGAGAGAGACAATGTCCTTTTAAACCAAGATTCCTCACCTCCTGTCTTTTTCAATTAGTTTAATAATCTAATAAACCAATAATTTTTATTTAATAATGATTATGGTGAAATGGTCCGAAAATGTATTCATTTTGTCATAAATTTTTATTTAATTTTTAAAAATTAAATAAATTAAATAAAAATTAATTAAAAATTGTTCATATTAAATATATTATAAAATTTAACTAAAATTTGTAAAATTTTCTTTACCACAAACAAAACAATTAACATCTATATAATTATATTATTGTAATATAAAACATTTTCATGTAAGGTTAAAAATTTATATATTTTATGTTACAACGGTTTTTAATGTATTTCCAAATAATTTAAAATATTAGTGATTAATAGTAAAGATGAGATATTTTAATTTTTTTTATAAACTCTTTCTCCTATGTTTAAAATTTGGAAAGTTTAAGTAAGGTGCATTAGATATTTTAAGATAAAGTGGCGACCACTTTTATTATCAACATCTTTATTTTTTATTTTTCCTGCAGACAAAAAAAGGTCTATCTAAAATTTACTCTCAGCTTTTTACTGTTGTAGATTTAGGAAACGAGTAAATTTGTTTTCCTGCAAACTAGTTGGATTTATGATTTTGACAGGGGTAAATCCGTCAAGTTGTATGTTATATGTATCTAAATTTTTGTCATATGTATTATAAATGGTTAAATCTAGTAACTTTTTTCCCACATACATGAAAATAGTCTAGATCTATATCTATATTAAAATGTGGTTAGAGTTTGTATCAAATAATTGGTAATACCAAAATCCACATTAATTTGACTTCCTTGGATTTAGAATCATTATTTGGATCAAATTAACTTAAAATAATAGATAAAATTAGATATGGATATTTTGGATGTTTAACTCTAGAGTATCCGAACCGATTCAACAGTTTAAATTGTGTTTCATTCTAAATAATATTTAGAATTTATTTGATCCTATATCCCAATAATCCGAATGGATTATCTTTTGTTCGGTTTTAAATTATTATAAAATAAATAAATATAGAATTTAATTGGATGTAAATTTTTATTCTTTAATTTATTTTTATTAGTTAATAAAAACTCAAAATTTCGTAACTCAAAAAACTTAAAAATCCGATATACTTGATCATGTATAGTCTAAAAATTTTGAATAATTTAAACAAAAATTGAAATCATTCGAAATTGAATTTATTTGAATTTTGATTTCAATAATCCTAAATATCAATTACCCAAAGCGATTTCAGATTTAAAAGTATTTGATATTATTTGGATCTAATTCTGATATTATTTTTTTAGAATTTAATAATTCAAGCATAATAAAAAACCTGAAGCATGAATTGTCCACCTTTATCCATAATGTTTCTTTCATATCAAATTAGAATTTTTTGTTTTAAATATATTATTTATATTAGATGAAGTCTATATCAACGAAAGGGGTGGACAACAAGATTTTTTTCTAAGAATATAAAAGAAACGCAAACAAATTTATTGTTATGTGTGTGATTAATGGGCATACACACCCATTAATAAGCTTAAATGTGAACATGTATAGTCAATTGTGTACATGTACATATTTATTGTCGCGTGTCCTTCTAATCTTTAAATTAAATTTTGCTATAAAAAATACAATCGTATGTATACCTATGTATATTATAAATATCAATATACATTATATATAAAATATAAATATATGTATATGATATGGTATATATTATCTGTATGTATAAATTATAAAAAATAAATAAAGGAAAATACCAAAATCAAAGACTTTTACAAATTACAGTAAATTTATATTTATTGGAAACAACTAACTATATAAATATTTAATGAATTTATTTGTACTATTAGTTTTATTAAAAATTGTTCGAAAATTTTGAGAGGTGGTTTCACACGGGTGGTGACAAGGAGACCGTGTTTCGGCATTCGAGCTAGTTTCTCGGAAGACTAATAATTTTTGTTGGATTAACGGTGAATTCAATTATAACATTTTAATCTTATTTCCCTCTAAAATGTAACATTGTAATCCTATTTTTTATAAACTTTTTTTCTCATCCGAATTCCTTCTAAATTATCGTTATTAATTTTATCCTCCCTAAATTTTAAACATTCATCATATTTCTCCCCGAACTATATAACCTTTAATTTATTTTCCACCGAACTATATGATTTCTAACTTATTCCCCCTCAAAACAAATTGTACATTCAACGTATTTTCAAAATTTTGGTTATTATAAACGTAACATTTTCTTTTTATAGTAACATATTTTTAAATTTTGGTTATTATGAACGTAATATATTTTCTTTAATATTAATGTAGTATTAAATTTTGGTTATTATATTTATATTTTTTAATGATTGATAAAAATATTAAAATAAAAATACTTTAAATGAAAATAAAAATACTAAAATATCTCTAACATGAATGAAAACACAAAATTCTAACGATTACAAAACGACAAAAAATATAATATGAATGAAAATACTTATTGAATTTCTTTAGTTTCCTACAATTAGAAATAAAATTGGGCTCGTTATGACTCGAAAGGTATGAAACATTTAGTTTGGAATATTGCTTCGAACGATATTTCAAACCAAATGTTTCATACCTTTCGAGTTATAACGAGTCCGATTTTATTCCAAATCATGTTATATTTTTTTTATTGTTTTGTAATCGTTAGAATTTTTTTATTTTTTAAAGTATTTTTATTTTAATATTTTTTTATCAATCATAAAATATAAATATAATAACCAAAATTTAATAATACATTAATGGTAAAGAAAATATGATGCGATTATAATAACCAAAATTTAAAATTATATTACTATTAAAGAAAATATATTACGTTTATAATAACCAAAATTTAAAAATACGTTACTAGTAAAAAAATATGTTACGTTTATAATAACCAAAATTTTGAAAATACGTTGAATGTACAATTTGTTTTTAGGGGGAATATGTTAGAAGTCATATAGTTTGCGGGAAAATAGGCTAGAGGTTATATAGTTCGGGGGAAAATATGATGAATGTTTAAAGTTTAGGGGGGAATAGGATTAGTAACGATAGTTTAGGAGGGAATCGGATGAGAAAAAAGTTCATGGGGGGAATATGATTAAAGTGATATAGTTTAGGAGGAATAGACTATTTTACAAATATTTAACAGAAAAGTTAACAGAGGGGAAATATGATGAATTTTAAAGTTTAGAGGAATAAGATGAGTAATGATAGTTTAGGGGTTAGGATGGGCAAAAAACCCGCAGGACTCGTCCCGTCCCGAAACCCGTCTCGAACCCGCAAAAAAATTACTCGTACCCGCGGGTTCGGGTTCGGGTAATTTAGTTTCAATACCCGCGGGTTTCGGGTTCGGGACGAGTTTTGTAGTTTCATAAATGGGTACCCGCGGGTACCCGTAAAAATTATAAATATACCCCTACTTTTATTGTTTATTACCTAAATACCCTCTCTAACCCTAATTTTGCTCTTACCCTAACCCTAATTTTGCAGTATGCAGATACCCTCTTTTCATCTCTCACCCTCCTCCTCGTGCAGATACCCTCCTCCTCGTGCGGTGCCTCCCTCCTCTGCAAATACCCTCTTCTCTCACCCTTCTCCTAGTGCGGCGCCTCCCTCCTCCTCGTGCGGCGCCTCCCTCCTCTGCAGATACCCTATTCTCTGTTGCACCCTCCTCGTGCGGCTGGACCGACCGCCGAAAGTCGTTCTCCCTCCTGCGTGTGCGTGTGCCCTCCTGCTCAACGAACGCCGCTCTCCCTCTTACGGGACGAGTACCCACGGGTATGGCGAGTTTTTGTGGGTACCTGAACAGCGGGTACCCGCACCTTGCAGATACGAGTACGGGTACTAAAACTAGTTACCCGTGCGGGACGGGTTCGAGTGGGGGTAGTGAGATTCTCGCGGACACCCGCGGGTGCCCACCCTATTTAGGGGGAATAGGATGAGAGAGAAAATTCAATGGAGAATAGAATTAAAGTGTGATAGTTTAGGGGGGAATAAGCCTTTTTCCCATAAATTTATGATGAAACATCGTCAAGAATGTTGGTGGAAATCAGAAATAGGTTGTCTAGGAAATTAGAGTTTTAGGAGATAATATAAGTGAAGATGCCGTAAGTTTTTTAGACCTTAGTCACGAAATTCACAAAATTTCACAAAGGTCACACATGTCATTTTGGGTCATATATATTCATGTATGTCAATTTTTTTCAGCGATTGGAGGTGGTGTTGTTGGAGTTGCATAACCACATTCGGAATTATCCAATACAATATGGGTTAAAGAATTATTATATTTGTGATATTATGTGCATGTTGTCGTTTAAGATGTGGATATAGGAGGACATGGAAGAATTTTCGGATGTTCTTAAGGACTATTTTGAAGGTACATATACATTGAGAGCCACGTTGAAGATGGTGAAAAATTATGATAGCTTGCTCTCGATTCTTAACATTCCATCAACTACAAATTGATATATTACTTGTCATTGGGTAACCATTAACGTAAATTTGAAGAACCGATGCATCACGATATATGACTGCCAAAAAAGGTTGAAGGAGACACATATCGATCCGGATGTGGAAATTATAAGAAGAGTTTTTTCCAAGATGTCACAAATTGGAGGGTTTCATTCATTGACTTTCGAAAAAGATATATGACATTACGAGTATTATGAAGGTCTATCACATAACAAAAACATGAATGATTGTTGTGTTTTCTCCTTCAAATACATATAAGCCATCTATTGAGAAGAGATGACAAGTTCTTTGAGATTTGTGATGCCAACATTGCTTCCATTCATGAGAAGATTGTTGCAGATGTATTTGCGAATGAAGTAAGTATCGATGTACCCGAAGACAAACGCTTCCCATCATCCCATCCCTGAATTCAGATTATTTTTTAACTTTATTCATATTATTTTCAATTTTGAACTTGATTCATATTTTTTAAGTGTACAACGTGTGCGTAATCCAAAATAACAATAAAATAACAATAATAATAACAGTGGTCACAAAGGTTGGTTACAATGATCGGTCACAATGGTCACAAAGGTCAAAGTAATCACAATGTTCACAGTGATCACAATAATAATAAATCCACAATAATAATAACAACATTAAGTTCAAAAGAATGAATGCAAAAATATATGTTTTATAACATATAAATAATTACTTGAAATCAAATATTGTTGTTGGTAGACCCTTTTGGGTGGAGAAACCAAAGCACATGTATTGCTTTATGTGGAGCAGTTTGAATGTGAGGGAACATCCCTTATTTTGTCCATTTTCATGACAAAAATTTCTCTAACCTCTTCTGATGCAAACATCACCACGATTCAAAGGCTTCCAATCTAATAACCACACTCTTCCTTAATCGTTCATCGGCTTTATCTTATATCTTCTACCGATAAGAACGTTCGACCTTGCATAGCTATTGAAAGATTCTGCATCATCACCCAAGTTACATCAATAAACATAATTAAAAATCGAATAAAAAACCAAAGTGATATATGATGAATCGGTTTATAGTCATTTACCATTGCCACTACAAAAAAACTGGCGATTTCCAACGGACGTATCCGTTGGAAATCGCCCAAAATCCGTTGGAAACAGCCGTTTCCAGCGGACACCAACGGATTTCCGTCCGTTGCGAAAAGTTCGTTGCAAATGAGGATCCGTTGCAATTCGTGACCGCATTCCAACGGATAATATCCGTTACAAAATGGCAACGGAGTGGCAACGGACTACGCCGTTGGAATTGAAGTAACGAACGACCGTTGGAAACCATTGTGACGAATCACCGTTGCAAACTTTCAACGGACGGCCGTTAGAGTGCAACGGCGGTCCGTTGCAAAATTAGGAATG
>CM071866.1:2714282-2726417 GCA_036759665.1 Gynandropsis gynandra | reverse complement strand
AAAAAATAACTTTAACATAGAATTCTATCCGACAGCTACCTCCGTCACCAAAACCAGTCATAATCGAATCCAAAATCACCTTAATAAACTTCCTCACCACCCGGTGAGAAAGTTTATAAAAGTGATTTTAGATTCAACCATGAATACAACAGATACTTGGTATCGGTGGTTTGTTTGATTCATATCCGTCATCAAAACCAGTATCTTTATCTCAATGATCGAATGCAAAACAACCTTAATAAACTTACTCTTACCATCGGTAAGAAAATTTATCAAAGTTGTTTTGGATTCAACCATTCAGACAAAAGATACTTGATTTTGGTGGTGAGTATATCATATCGGTTGATATTGATATTGTTGATATTGTTTTAGATTCAACCATATATATAGTGAAATTTTCAACGGACATCCGTTGGCATATGTAACGGATGCCCGTTGCAAGGTCTCACGAATTTATTTCGACGGTTTAACCTCGAAATTAACTATATCAACGGCGATCCGTTACAAATTGTAACGGATGCCCGTTACAAGGTCTCACGAATTTATTTCGACGGTTGGACCTCGAAATTAACAAGTAACGGATTTCCGTTACAATATGTAACGGATAACCGTCAGAATATTTCCCCCGGCTTCTAACGGTCTTGCAACGGATATGTCCAACGGATATTATCCGTTACAATCCGTCGCAAATTGTCAACGGATTTTTAACGGATTTGGTAACGGCAATATTCCGTTAAAATCCGTTAAAAAATCCAACGGATTGCAACGGATTCTCTCCCGTTGAAAGCATTAACATATCCATTGCTATCCGTTAGAATTTGTTTCCAACGGACGGATCCGTTGCCCCGTCCGTTGGAATTAGCGTGTTTTTTTGTAGTGTGCATATACGACTAGATTAGAATGTATGATGGTTCTCGTAAAATACGTCTTATCAGAAGAAGATGACCCTGCTTCTATGTTTGATGATGATGATGATGATGATTAATATTGCAAATTACATAAATCTTCTCCGAAACGAGTGACGTGAAAAACCATGTCACATTCGTGACGAAAAACTACAAAATCGCCAATTCGAAAATCATGATCCTTGGAGAAATATTTCTATCTTTATATGAATATAGGATTATCCAACCTGATTTCCCACGTTTGGTTAGACACATCGGATTTTGAGAGTTGTCGTGTTCAAACATGTTTTGTGAAACCATAGAAAGGTCACAAATTACGTTGGACGTTTAAATTGTGCTTTCGATACATTTAGGAAAGTAAATCATGTTAATTAAGATACTTTAAAAAGTCAAACAATAGTTAAAATGGATTTTCCCCATGTGTCACAAGAAGTGTATAACAGATAAATGTATTTAAAAATGATAATAGTGTTTTAAGAATTTGTTGGATAAACTTGAGAAAATTTCAAAATAATACATTTAAAATTTTATTAAATTTCGACATTATTAATATTATTATCTATATTGATTCCTAGTTAAACATAAACAATTCAAAAAATTTTAAAATGATATTTCTAAAGAGATATGCATGAGTCGCATGGGTTGAAAGGTCACAGTAGTCTTTTAACACATAATAGGGAAAAAAGATGCAAACTCGACAAATTTATCGATTTATAAAGATGAAAGGACGTAAACCATGCAAAATAAGACATTTTCAACATTTAAATATACATCATACTAGTTTATGCCAACTGAGGGTCGCATGTGGATCATAGTGGGTCGCATGAGTCGGATGAGTTCCCGTGATATTTGGTTGAAAGGTCACAATAGTACTTTTGCACATAATGAGGAAAAATAGATGCGAACTTGATTATTGATTTATATAAGGATGAAAGCACGTAAACCATGAAAAATAATATTTTCAACGTTTATATATACATCATACTAATTTATAACAATTGAAGGTCGTACGTGGGTCATATTGGGTCGCATGATTCGGATGAATTCTTGTGATATTGGGTCGCATGAGAATGTTGCTGCAAATGTCTTTGTAACTAGACAACATATTGCTTAAATTTTAACTTAGTTTATTTATTATAATGATTGAACTAGATTTATTTGTTATAATGATTGAACCCGGTTTTTTGGTAAACAATGTGTACAACCCAAAATAACAATAGTAATAACAATAATGATTGAACTTGTTTTATCTGTGTGTGATAGTGTAAAGATCGAGTCCACCGATTACCCCAACTTTAAGTAACACAGAGACAACACGATGGACTCCTTCCTTATAGAGACTATGTGTGGCTATATAAAGACCGAGCCCACCGATTACCCAACCTTAAGTAACACAGAGACAATATGATAGACTCCTTCCATGTTATAGAGACTATGTGTGTCTGTGTAAAGATCGAGTCCACCAATTACCCAAACCTTGAGTTACACAAAGACATCATGATGCCCTCCGTCAACATTAGACTTGTGTGTAAATGTGCAAAGATCGAGTCCACCGATTACCCAGACCTTGAGTAACATAAAGATAACACGATGTCCTCTGACAACATTGTAGAGACTGCGTGTGACTGCATAAAGATTGAGTCCACCGATTACCCAGACCTTGGGTAATGCAGAGACAACATGATACCTTCCGTCCACCATGTCACCTTCATGACGAAATCACAAAGGTCACAAAGAGATTTCCGAGAATTTAGGATTTGAGACATATGAGTAGAGATGAGAGAGATAGAGTTAGAGAACTTGATAAACCTTTTAAGAGAGAGATGGATGGATAGATGAAAGTGTGTCATAGACACACGTATTCATTAAAAGGGAAAAGACATGAGTCTGACATTGAAATGACGAAAGGATACCTAACATGTCCTACATATTCTCTGTAAACCGTAGAAAGGTCACAAAGATCATAAAGGTCATAAAGATCACAAATGACTTTACAGTGTGAAAAAATAGTTAAAAACGTAAAGGTCACAATAGTCTTTCTACGTAAAAAATGATAGTAGTGTTGATTCCTTTTGAAAATGATATTTCTAAAAAAGACATCGCATGGGTCTCCATTGTCGCATGAGCCGAAAAGTAACAAAGGTCACATTAGTCTTTTTGTGTCAAAAGTGATAGTAGTGTTGATTTCTTTTTAAAATGGCATTTCTAAAAAGACGTCGTATAAGGTCATAAAGGTCACAATAGTCCTTTTGAGTCAATGAGAAAAAACATACCCGAACTTAACGAATTTATCAATTCATAAGATCAAAGGACATAAACCAAGGTTTAGTCCAAATAATAAAAATAATATAATATTACAAACTAACAAACCTTTTGTTTATGTTGGTGTTCTATGAGTTGCCACGATCCAAACATTATCGATATCACTGGCATTTGAACCCGTTTATCTCGAAGAAAATTAGGCTTTTCTTTGAACCTCACCAGGTCCACGATAATGATTCTATTTAGGCTTCCCACCTTGTCTTTTTCTTAGCCGATATAGGAGGTAGAACCGTAGTTTGAGAATATCGAGGAGGAATATTCCAATCACTGTAATTAGGAACCGAATACACAATTTCTTGGTAAGCCAAACACCATGTATCCCACTACGACCATGGTTTCAATATGACTTTGTGATCCAATGCAACCGTGCGACTCGATGAGATTTTGTGACCCAATGCGACTCAGTGACCCACTACGACCATGTGTTTCAATATGACTCTGTAATATAGCGCGACTCGATGAGACTCTGTGACTAACTCTGATCATTTGACTAACTTCATTTCACTTAATGACTCGTTTTGACTACATCAATATAATATTTGTTTTCAGAAGATAAGAATTGAATCTATACAAATTATTTACTATTCATTTGGGTTATCCAATTTACAAAAGAAACAAAAAATATTATCTCCCCACAAACAACATTAATCTGCTTAAATTTAAAATAAACTTAAATTCAAGCTAAAAACTAATTATATATACCAAATTTTTCTGCAGAACCTACTTAATTCTAAGCTTATTTAGTGATAATAAATGATTTCAATAGAGTGAATCCGATAACGATTTGAAGCTGCTCGCGACGAATCTGATGTGGGAGAAACGAAATTTTTATACGAGAGAAGAGAAGGAAATCAAAATTCTTTGGAGAAGAGAAAAAACTATCGATCAAAGGATAATAAAAATATGAAATTATCAATATTATAAGAATAAAACTGAAGTTGATTTTTTTTAGAGGAAATTTTGTTTAAAATTTTAATAGTATTTTGAAACTAGATGAAAAAAAAAAACATTATTAAGACATTTTTCTTTTTTTCATTTAAAGTGGAAAATGGGTTTACATTATCAGCCCATTAAAGGCCCAATTTAAGTAAAAGTGTTTTACCCTTTGTTTGCTCTTCAACATTGGGTTTATTTCTCCGTTCGACCTGTAAGTAAGTCCCACGAAGCATCGGACAACGACGGCGACGGCTACGGCGGAGACGATGAGTTCATCAGCAGCTCTTCGCGATTTGCAGAAGGACCTAGAGAACAAAGCCAACGATCTCAGCAAAATTCAGAAAGGTAGGTCCTTGGATCCTTTTTATTTGCGCTGTAAACCCTAGCTTTCTGTCTCAGATTTGGGAACCGATGAATCCTGAAGTGTTCGTTCTTTTTCATTTCTCAGATATCGCGAAGAATCACCAGTTGAGGAAGAAGTATACGATCCAACTTGGTGAGAATGAGCTCGTGCTTAAGGTATGTGCCTCACTGTCATCTCCAATCATTGTCGCTACACAAGTGATTGTTCATCCAGAAAACGGGGAAAAGTTGGACGAACGATATGTTTTTTGAGATCCTGTGGAGATTGTGTTGAAACCTGATAGATGCTGGTCAAAAAATCGGAATACAATATATTTTAAATGCCAATGCTTATGCTTTTGTTCTTATGTTCTTCACATGGTGTCCGAAGTGAGCTCGTGAGTTGAAGATTTTTTCTTTTATTTTGTTTCTGTAGGAGTTGGATCTGTTGGAAGAAGATGCTAATGTGTATAAGTTGATTGGACCAGTTCTGGTGAAGCAGGATTTGGCAGAAGCAAATGCAAATGTTCGTAAAAGAATCGAATACATTTCTGCTGAATTGTAAGTTTCTTATCCGGTTTGAATCAAATGTATGTTGTGAAAGTTAAGTTTAGTTCCGACCCTATTCATGAGAGAAGACTTATTATATTCATCGTACATAGGATCACCATTAGTTTCTCTTGTTTTGTTTCTTCGGTATGCTAATGTAGTATCCATTTCGATGACCTTTCTACTATTTTACATCATGAAAATCTTTGCCAAAGTTATCTTTACAGGGATGAACCATTAATTCCAAGTTCAATTTGGGCAATTATGATGCCTAGTCATCGGGCCTGGGTAAATATGATGATCATTATGATATCTGGAAGGGTTGTTGATGAGTCTGCAATGTGAAAGCACTAGTTATTTTTGCTCTAAAGGATTTAAAAAATGGTTTCCAGATTTAAACAATAATAACATGTCAGAAGTATCTTTTACAACATTGTTGTAAAAACCTGTATCCCATTTAGAAATATAGTAACTGTGTGGTCAAGTGTTTAATTTTCAGCATAATGATCTCAATGGTTATTTTTGTTCTCTACAGGAAACGACTTGATGCCATTCTCCAAGACATGGAAGAAAAACAAAACAGCAAAAGAGATGCGGTATATTTCCATCTTTTCCTACACGTTCTCTCATACGATATGTGCTTATGTGAAAGGGCGTATATATTTTCACGAGGTTGTATGAGTTCAGTTGCGAGAAATGCTGGTAAAATGGCATACCAACCTTCCGTCATTCAAGTCTAACAATTGGCATGCTTTTTGTTAAAATGCCCTTATTCACAGATCTCCACAGAATTATTTGACACAATGTGCTTGTGCATTCAGTTTATTGTTGGTTGAGGGATTTGGCTAAAAGGAAATATCCGATCAAAATTTCCCGTTACGCGTATCGATAAGCCTGATGTGCAACGTCGATATGTGGCATCGCCTAACTGCTCTAACATACTCGATCAATTTTTACAGATATTAAAGTTACAACAAAGGCTCCAATCTCTCCAGACAGGAAAAGCAAAGGTGTAAATAAGCCGGTGAGCTATTTTCCTTGAATATTTACATACCATCTCTGTCGAAGCTTTTGTTTGTGCTCTGCTTCTGTAGTCTCATGTTCGACATTTAGTTCGTCTGACAATTTTGCAACACTCATCGTTTCAATTTTGTGAGGAATACCTTGTGTCTGGTAACACTGAAGTGTACTTGCATCGTGCCTATGTTGAGAACACGAAAACGCTTCATGATTTATACCATTATCATTTATCGCCCTCTACCTCGTATGGAATATCATGAGGTTGCCTTTTGGGAAACCAATAATGATATAATATGATCACATACATGCACATAATTAGTATCTAAGGAAAAACAATCAGATTTGTGGTTAATTCCATTAACAAAATGTCTTGGCTTATAGCTTTAGACTACACTTTAGAGGAAGTAGTACCATGGTCAAAGGGTGTACCCTAATGGGTAAGTACTCAAGAGAAAAATACACTAGAGGTACAGATTCTAGCATCTAACATTGCAAGAACATGTTCTATTTAGAACCGTATTATGCATCACCTTCTCCAAAATTCTCTTATAACTTTGTAGCTATGTGTGTATCCCTCAAGTGGAGCTTCAAAAGTCTTATTCAGGTACAACAAGAAGGTGAAACCCCTAATCCATGTTCTTTATTGGCAATGGATGAGCTTCAGTGTTAAATACAAACTTATCCAATGGCATGATAGAGGTATCTCCAAAGAGCAAATACAAGTACTTCAATGTTTCGCCCAGGAAAAATGTTTCCATTTTATCTCTCCTATGAGGAGGGACTGTCGTAACATCGTCTAACGACGTGTATCCGCCAGAATCAACCTTTGTATGCTCTTCAAAAGCTTTGAATATCTGCCAACCTTGCTCTCGGTATCTACAACGAAGTGTAAGGTACGACGATTAGTTGTTATAATAGCAATTCAAGAACTGATAGCACCAACGGGAGAAGGTCATCATACTTAGGATCTTCTGTGATACGGTAAAGCACAAACAGCGATTCGACAGTCTCAGGACGTAGTAGATTATGCCGATCAGCATGCTTTATGATTATGTCGTTCGCGTATTTGGAACTCTTGTTACCACCATCAAGACCCTCTTCAAAGTAATCCTGCTTAATCGGAATACAACCAAACGCCTAAACCCAAATAACAAATACCAAATCTCTACACTTTGGTATTGATTTTTACAATCTATTACTGACCTTTGTATGGAAGTAAGCAATTTCTGGGGAAAGGCCAGTGGCAGTCACTTCATACATCTCGAAGCATGTTTTCGCTAAATCTTCAGCAAGTTTCAAATTTTCAAGATCTTCAAAGGTCAAAAGATTTTCCTTCAAAGCCTTCTCCCTTGTGATACCCTTGGTAGCACCAAGAGCAAGAGTCCCAGGCAAAAAGCACACCTGGATAGCAAATCACATCAGTCATAAGCCATTATACGATGCAATCCACCCGCTTTTGAATATGTATCGATTAGCCGTTACATTGTTACCGAGAGGAACGTACCAAATGATCCATTTTTGGACTGAAGTCACTCTTAGAGCCATAAGGTAATTCCCCGACAAAGACCAGACCATTCGGAATCGATTTCTGAACAAGTAAATGCCTTACTCCTTTCATTGCTTCTACGTACATATCATGCAAATATGTCAAATTACTGTTCTTCTTGGCTCCTTGTTGAAGCCACACCTTAATCAAATACTCGTAGTAGCTGTCACCACGCGAACCCAACCTAATATTCTCTCCAATGAATTCGCCAGAATCAGGGCTGCACCAAACATCAAAATCAATGGAGAAATGAAGATTAAATCATACCCAAAACAGAATAATGTCTGTGAAGCTAGAGAGATGCAGACCTGATATAGATTGGAACAAGACCTTCTGTCTTGGGAAGAGACTTTATATGTGTTAGAACCTTCATTGCCTCGGTACTATATTTTGGATCACCAGAAATCTCACTTAAGTAGTTAAACTCGAGCTGTAACGTGGACACTTCGGCTGTACTGCTTAGTCCTCCGGGAGCTGAATGTGCTGACGAGTCATGCAGTATCACATCACTTAAAGGGATTGAAGTCGGGCTGGAAGTAAAAGCCGATAGTAAACGGTCAGCTAAATCTTTTGCAACATCTAAATAAACAACCGGTTTTGGTACATTATGTGTCGAGTTCATCCCTTGCTCTCCTCCACTCAAATGGTATGCACTTAGAAGGCCACCAAGAACTCGTATCGTAGTTTCAAATAAATTAACTTGACCCTTTTTCCGAATTCTATCTAAGAGATGTGTCTCCACCCATGATCCTGCTTCAGTAACAACGTCGTTTAGACCCATTATCATGGCTGTATCGAGGGCGTCTACAACAGTAGCACCGAGCCCTCCTAAGCCATCTACTCCATGTTGGCTAACCGGCATAAGTTCATCATATCCCATGGCAAACTTTTTATAACCAGACCAAGCATGGATAAAAGCCTCCTTCACACTTTGCTGTCTGCCTCTCCATTTGGATTCAGAATTAGAAACATTCAACCCATTAGTGGAATTACCATTCAATCTTCCTTCGCCAGGTGATAATCGAGGTGGAATCCTCGGTGCTCTTCTCAAAAGCTTCCCTAGCCTGAGGCCTTTGACAAAAGTGACCTTTCCTTTCTCATGTTCATCCATAGCAGAATCATTAGGACCTCTGCTTACCAACATAAGACATACTAATCCAAAGACAAGTATCAACATAAGAAACTTCCCTGTACTACAGCTTGTATACTTGCGATTTGTGTTAAACGTGAACAAGCTTTGCGAAATGACCTAAAACAAGAACAAATCAATGATGGAAGTCACATTCTATATATGCACATACATACAGAAGCTTCAAATCCTTGCATTACTAGATGAAGACTTTGTTCAAAACAAGCTTCAAATCTATGTCTAAACCCCTACAAACCCAGAAATCTTCTGACGATCTATCAAAATCTTAGCTTTGCCAGAGAGGCTGATGGCTTCTCCATCTAAATTCACACAAACAGAAACTAAAAGCTCAGCTAAGATCAAATCAAAATTGGGTTTTGGTCTTGTCAAACTTTAAAAGGAAAGATGAGAAGCAAAAGACTTGTTTGTTTAAGTTATTTCAGATTTGAATGGAAGAAACTTATTGATACAGAAGCTGAAGGGTTAGACAAAACAAGTAACAGACAACACTATAAAGTATTTATGCTTCGCCCAAGATATCGACAAGTTTTGTGAGCTTATTTCATTCTTTTCTAGCCAAAGCATATGATAATATGCAAGAAAAAAACCTAATCAATATCCATAAAAAGACATCCTCGTATGAACCGAGTTTACTCAAAATTCATAGTTCCTATTTCTATCATGATTACATTACCACTACTCTTTGGTCTACAAAATGTATTCGTGATCTTTGCTATTTGATGTGGAAGAGGATCAATTCACATCAAAGCTTAAAAGGCGAAATGAAGATAAAGCAATGCCAGAGAGCTAAGAACAACAGAATCAGATCCACGGGAATCTCATAACACGAAAAGGACAAACTTTGAGCGAAACCCAATAAAAGAACCAAAGATCAAACCTTCAAGGGAGATCGATGGCGAAACTTGGCGTTGTCGTAATGAACATCTTTCATTGAGTAAGGTAGAGATTTCGACATTCTCGGATCGCGAAACAATGAAGATCGGCTAAGGGTTTTCTGCCGCCGATCCGAAGGGGAGAAAATTCAGGGAAAAGAGGTCAGATTTTCACGGGAATCAGAGGTTTCTATGAGAAAAATTTCGCTAGAAAGAGAAGTCATTCTGAAATTATATCTTACGGCAGCTTCAAAATCAAAACCCTTTGACCATTCACCTACGCTTCTAATTGCTCGATCGACTTTTGTTCTTTTCCTCTCATTTCCTTCAAATCTAAAAGGTAATATTGTAAATATCAAGTGTTGTGAAAGTCACTAGTTGATCGGGCGATTAGACATTTTTCATTTTTTTAATATTTTTAATACATCTCAATCTTCAAAATTATAAAATATAATATAAAAAATTAAATAAAAATAAACAAAATATTATATATAAAATATAAAATTATATAAATCCATTAATAATATCATAAACATAACAAACTATTAATGAAATCTAAATATCTAATATCCGCAATGTATTAGAGAAATTTATATGTCGATACCAAAATGATCTTACCTTATCACTGATAATGAGTTAGAACTTTACGGTATTGTTGAAATGGACGACCAAATGATTAGATGAAGATAGTATACGGACGAATAAAGACGAAGATGACGAACAAACAAAATGGAAATGAAATGAAGACAACAAACGATTACGAAGATGACTACGAATGAACGACGAACGACGTTTAAAACTAGAGAAACAACAAAAGAAATCGACCAAACGACATTCAAAACTGGAAGAACCGCATGGCAAAGAGAGAAACAACGACATCATTTTGGTTTAATTGTTTTAAAACAAAACGACCAAAACAACGTCGATTTAATTCAAATTTTTTTAAATATAACCAAAACGACATCATTTTACACTAGTCAGACGGTCGGACACCGTCGAACGCTTAGACACTAACTGATCGGTCATCTAGACCGACTTTTAGAAGAATGGTAAATATATATCGATCTTCTAATTCTTCTCAATATATTAATTTTATAGTATTATTTCTATCTAATTATAAATTATTAGTTTTTTATCCATTTTATAAAATTTACAAAAAAAAATATTCTAATTATATTTTTTAATACGTTATCACGAGATTACAAATTTCTTTTTTTTTTCAGGTAACACCTTTTAAATAATTATTATATTATATCATATTGTTATTCATTTTGTAGTATTACTACTACTATGACTATAATTTAATATGTCCTAACATTGTCATTTTAATGGATCGTTTGTATGCTAAAGTTTATAGTTATGTATAAGTTTTATTATATTAGATTTTTTATATTATCGAATAAATTTTATCATTTATATATATAGTGGAATTGAATTTTAATTTATTATGTATATATTGAATATCGAAGATTTTTTTTATTATAGATAAACATTAGATCTGGAGGTTTTGCAATGTATCCATCGGCTTCCAAATATCTTTTATTATGTGTTTGTTTATTTGATAATGAACATGCATTGGCATGTATATATTGGATCATGAAGATCATTCTAAAGACTCATTTGATCGTAAAATTTATACGATTTTGAAAATCTCTTAAATATTAATTGAAAGTCCTATGCCTAATATATAATATTGGATAGTTGAGGGTTTAGTTGCAATTATTAAGAAGTCTTAATAATTATTTAAAGAACGGAAACGAGTTTTCGTTAACAGAGAATTCTAAACCTAGAAACCCTAACCGTCAGTAAGAGAAAACCCGAAGAACGAAAAACAGTTTTCGTTCTTCCGATTTCCACATCAAAGCAATCCTGATCTCGACGTGGATACGCGTAGAGGGCTTGTACCATCAAGCCTCACATCCGATCGTCGAATTCAACGCTACAGGTACCCTGAAATTGTTTCTGTATTTGTTCGTCGTTGAAATATGTAAAAACTAATCCGAACATGATTAGATCTAAAATTCGGATTGATAAAACACGTTTCCGCAATTGAAATCAACCCTACAGTGGTATCAGAGTGTCTGGATGCATGTTTAGGATTAGTTTTTCGGTTTTTTGTGTGAAAAATCGGATCGAAAAGCGGCGCGCACACGAACCATCGTTACAGAACGAAGGCGGAGAAGAGGAGTGCCTGGGCGACGACCGACGCCCTAGCTGGCCGGACGAAGGTCGTCGGTCGTAGGCGAAGGGCCGGCCGGTGTGTCCCAGACCGGCGCGGCACAGGAAAGGCAGAGAACGGCCGACGCGAAGCCTTTGCGCGAGAGAGAAATCGCCGTGAGCGCCCGTGCAGCTTGACGGTTCTTCAGCGCAGGGCAGCGTCGCACGGCTTTCCACGGGCAATTGGTTGGCTGGGCGCGAGTCGACTCAGGCGGGCGAGTGACGACGAGCCGGCGTGAGCAACTGTTGCCACCAATCGACCGGCGACGAATCCGA
>CM071866.1:2687578-2697996 GCA_036759665.1 Gynandropsis gynandra | reverse complement strand
ACATTGAATTAGATTACCATTTTGTTAGAGAAAAGGTTGCTTTAGGATCAATTTTGGTTAAGCATATTCCTAGTGAACTGCAAATAGCTGATATTCTAACTAAATCTCTGCCTAAGGATCAATTTTTGTTCTTGAGATCCAAACTGAATGTTGGTTCTCCACCAGACATCAGTTTGCGGGAGGATATTAGCAAGAAGGATCCTCCAAGTGCACTTAAGTCTTCCACATTCTGATATTAGCAAGAAGGACCCTCCAAGTGCACTTAAGTCTTCCACATTCTGAAAACGGTGCATATCAGCAAATGGAACCCTGCGGTTGAAGGAGAGACTTCTACATGTCTCAGACAAAAGACTTCATCAAATAGAGCATCTGATCCAAGTTTTCTGCAATGTACTTCTAACGGTTCTAACGACCATAAAGATTCAAGTTCTTGGAATGTGGATCAAGATAGACTCAAGATCAAGATAGGCTCAAGAATGCAATCCTCATTATCTATAAATATTCTTGTAATACGTTTTGAGTTAGTATGGAAAAACACCATCTGTTCAATACTTAGTTTTTCAGAAATACAGTACATTGTTTCTTAAGTTTTCATCTTCTTTTTCTCTTCAAATTCTTAAAGTTTTCAGAAATCACTTTCTTAACAAGACACAAAATAAAAAGAAAAATATTTATTGGGCTGAATCATTTATAAATAATCCCAAGTGGTTACCATTTTATATTTTTTTTATCATTCATCCCGAATGAAAATAATGATCTCATTAAGATAGAATTATTATTATAAAGATAATATATTCACCAAAATTAATATATTATTATTAAAATAAAAATAAATATATAATCACGTAGACTAATTTAAGATAATTTGATTGTATTAATGTTGTGTTTTTAATAATGTTAGTTTATGTTTATTAAAATTTTAAAATTTGTTTTTCCTCCTCATTTATTTATTATTAAGATAAAATATTAATGAATACAACATTCAATAATTTTTTAAGATAATAAAGATAGATATTAAATTATTACGTTGAGATTATTTGAATATAGACGAATATTCTCGAAAAGTAAATTCCATAAGCTCCCAAAAAGTTAATTTCACAATGAATGAAGACATCAAATGCATAATAATCACTTAAAGAAAATGAATAAATGTAAAAACAGATTTTTCTTAAGAATATATAAAATTGACCAAGGAAGAAATATCTCATAAATTTCCTTATGACCAAGGAAGAAATATCTCATAAATATTTCCTTATATATATATATATATATTAAATTTATTAAAAAAATTAAAATTGAAAAAAAAATTGAACATAATTTTTGAAGCAGAATTTTTTAAGTCAATTAAACATTTATAATAAAATACATAAATATTTGAAAATATAAATACATATTTTGAAGATATAGAGATTCATGGAATTTATAATATTTAAATTCAAAATTAATTAATAATGAATGAATTAGTATATCTTGTTTATATGATGTATTAAAATTAGGGGTGGATGTTTCGGGTTACCCGGATCGATCTAGACCGACCCAACCCGAAAATTCAATCCGTGAGATAAACGGGTTTTTGTAAAAAACCCGAGGAACCCGAAAAAACTCTAACCCTTCTAACCTAATTTTTTTATGTTAAATTTAGAACCCAAATTACCCTTTTAAATCCGAATTATCCGTTTAAAACCCGGATTACCCGTTTAAACCCGAATTATCCGTATTTAAATAACTCGAAAAACCCGAAAAATCCGAAGACCCGAATACAATTCGGGGTTTTTTGGGTTCAATGTTTCAAAATCCGAACAACCCGAACCCAACCCGAAACCCGAAAAACTCGTCCCGAAAACCAAATGGTTTTTTTGGATTCAATTCTTTAGAACCTGAAGAACAGGGCCGGCTCAACTAGAGAAGAGGCCCTGTGCCATAAAATTAAAATAGGCTTTTCGAAACGAAATATTCGATACAAAAAATTTCTTTTATATACAATAATATTTATAAACATTCATTTGAAAAGAGCTATTCTATTTGCATGTTTTGAAACGAAATATTCGATCAAGCTTTCCACATCTAAATTCTCTAGGAGACTACTTTCAATTATCATTAAAGCTAACTCATTCAACATTTCTTGTGGCATAGTGGTTCGCAAGTACGACTTCAATAATTTGAGCTTCGAAAAATTTCTTTCTGCAAAAGCAACAGTAATTGGAATAGTCAATAAGATTCTATACGCAATTATTGTATTCGGAAAACAATTATACTGTTTCAATAATTCTAATAAAGCAATTGTTCCTATCTTTTTTTCATTTGGTAAAAATTCTCTAAGTAACTTTAACTCAACAAAACGCTCATATCCATTGCTAGTCATTCTTTTTCTATTTCTACAAATATCATATCACAAACTAACCACAAAGATCAAACAAAAAAGCTGATCCATCCGATTACGCAACAAAATAAAAAAAAAAGACGACGAGAGACCAGAAACATATACCAGCGAAACTGAAGATCTCAGATGGCTGAAGCTCAGAAATCGAGAGGAAACAACGCTTGAATCCTCAAGTAAAAACCCTTGGAAGAGAGTAAAAAAATTTCTGGATTTCTAGGAAGGGTTTTCTGGAAACTGTGAAAAAATTTCTATATTTTTCAGGGATAAGGGTTTTCTGGGAACGGTGGAAAGAATTTTTATATTTTTTGGGATAAAAATTTCTAAAAATCGTAGGAAAAATTTCTATATTTTTTAAGGATAACTATTAATTTTTATTAATTTTTTTTAGGCCTAGGCCCTCAATGATTTGAGGGCCCTGTTCCATAGCTCCTATGGAACATGGTGAGAACCGCCTCTGCTGAAGAACACCGAACCCAACCCGAACCCGAGGGACAATCCCGAAACCCGAAACACTCACCCTAAAATGTTTATAATTTTAATGTAAAATTTTTAATAAATTCGCTCATTCAATAATTTGATTATTTACGTAATAATATTTTGTACTAATTTATAAAGTTTTTAGATTGCATATCATATACTAAAGAACAATTGTGCAGTTTGAGAACTAATATAAATAGTATCATATCGACAAATCTATTGTAATTCATTCATTTTTTGTCGATCATCACCAAAGTTATTAATATTAAATTAATGTTTAAAATATTGTGATTAATTTATCTTTTTTATTTTTTTTAATCTCGACCACACTTCCTCAGCCACGTGTTTTTTTATTGTTAAAAGAAAACATAAATAATCACCTAAAAAACAAATCAAGGCAAAAGAGAATTTTTTTAGAAGAATATATATAAAGAGAAAAACAACCAACCCGACACCAAATCATTATTTTTGTCTTGACCAAGGAAGAAATGTCATGATGATTTATATATATATATATTAAATTTATTAAAAAAATACTAAAATTGAAATAAAAATCGAACATTATTTTTTGAAACACATCACAGAAATTTTTAAGGCATTAAAAATTTATAATAAACATACATAAATTTTGAAAATATAAATTAATGTTTTGAAGATGTAGAGATCCATAGAATTGATATTTTAAATTCAAAAATTAATAATGAATAAATTAGTATATATTGTTTATAGAGTGTATTAAAATGTTTATATTTTTATGTAATTTTTCTAATACATTCCTCCACTCAATAATAATTTGATTTATTTATGTAACTATATTTTTGTAATAATTTATAACATATTTTAGATTGCAATATATACTAAACAACAATTACCGAGTAATTTAAAATCCAATATAAATAATATCATATCAACAAATCTATTGTATATTCATTTAATTTTGGCCAAAAACCACAAAATATTAATATTAAATTAATGTTTAACACGATAATTGATTTATGATCTATTATCTTTTTTTTATCCCGAACACATTGTATCTTTCCTTTTTTTTTTTGTTAAAAAACATAAATAATCACCCAAAAAGAAAAAATAAAGACAAAAACAGAACGTGTATGTTATTTTGTTTGTATGTATTAAGAGATAGGGGAGGCCAATCCGGGCTTTGATCCGGATTCCTGGGGTTTCGATCCGGGTCGGATTCCTCAGGTTTACGAAAATTGAACCCGAATTGAATTCGAATGTTTTTCGATCTGGATCCTTCGGGTTTCGATTCGGATTCGGGTTATTCGAGTTCTAAAACAATAAACCCGAAATAACCCAAATTAAATTCGGGTATCATGGATTATTCGGGTTAAAGGGAATTATGTATATCTTTGTCTGATTTTTTACCCAATTTGGCTAACTAAATGAGAGAGTTAAAAAGCATGAGCATTATTACATCACACGCAAAGCCTTTTTGTAATAGATTTATGATGACCCTTCTTCCAAAGCTTTGATTTTCTCTTCATACACACATATATATGTGTATATATGTATGTATATATATATATATGTGTTACAGTGGGAACTCTTTCTGTAAGAGATCGAGATTCCTGGATTCGCAAGCTTGTCACATATCTTGTCTGGAAGCACAATTGGAGAAGCGATGTGGGGAGTAATTAATTAAATGAGGAAAAGTAATAATTAGAAAAAAAAGAAGAGAAATTTGATTAACCTTAACGAGATCTTCAAGTATTGCCATGGCGTTATCAGCTTTTGGATTCATAGCAAGAGCTCGAACGTAGTATGGGATCGATTCTTTGTACATTCCCTGTATGTATAGATATATACAATATCGTATAAATGAATCTATATATATATATATGTATCGTTGTACAGTAAAATGTAATTCGGGTTCCTCGGGTTCTTCGGGTTTAACCCGAACCCGGATCAGACCAATCCAAATCCGAAAGGGTTCTAAAATCTGAATCCATATGGGTTTTTAGGGTAACCCGTTTCGTAAACGATCCGGGTTTTTCGGGTCGATCCGGGTCGATTCGATCCGGGTAACCCGGATTGGCCACCCCTATTAAGAGATTTCTGATTGTTTATTATAGATTAGGTGTAATCAGATATATAAAAGAGGAGTTTTTTTCTCTCCTCTCATGCTGCCACGTGAGAGAGAGAGAGAGAAAAAACTCCTTAACCTTCTATTCACGTCAGAGCAAAATATATTTTTGAAATTCAACGCATCTCTTCCTCTCCCTTTTCCTTGGCTTCGGTATGCACATTAGTGAACTCTCATCAAATCCATTGTCAAATTCAACGCATCTCTTCCTCTCCATTTTCCTTGGCTTCAGTATGCAGATTAAAGAACTCTCATCAAATCCATTGTACATGATACATTTCAGATCAAAAGCATCGGCAGCTCGCGCGGGGAGGAAGCAGCGGAAGCAGAAGGGACCAGAGGCGGCGGCGCGATTGCTAACGGAGCAAGGTCCGACTGTTGAAGCAGGAGCGGATCAAGGACTGTTAGTTGATGAAGGAGGAGTTCGTCGCAATCAGGATGGTGAATCAGGCTGGCAAAGAATGGGGAACACGCTGCACCTGATAAAAGTCTATGAAGGCGCCCCTAGCTCGTGCGGGGAGGAAGCAGCGAAAGCAGAAGGGACCGGAGGCGGCGACACGATTTTCGACAGTTACTCCGTCGACCAAATGCAAGCTCCGATCGTTGAAGCTGGAACAGATCAAGGAATATTTGTTGATGGTGGAGGAGTTCGTCGCAATCAGGATGGTGAATCAGGCTGGCGAACAACGGGGACATGCTGTGCCTCATAAAAGTATGTGAAGGCGCCCCCGGCTCGTGCGGGGAGGAAGCGATTGCCGACGGTTACTCCGTCGGCCAAGTGCAAGCTCCAGCTGTTGAAGCTAGAGCGGATCAAGGACTGTTTGTTGATGGAGGAGGAGTCCATCGCAATCATGATGGTGTATCAGGCTGGCGAAGAATGGGGAACACGCTGCGCCTGATAAAAGTATGTGAAGGCGCCTCCGGCTCGCGCGGGGAGGAAGCAGTGAAAATAGGAGGGACTGGAGGCGGCGGCACGATTTCCGATAGTTACTCCGTCGACCAAGTGCAAGCTCCAATCATTGAAGCTAGAGAGGATTGAGGACTATTTTTTGATGGAGGAGGAGTTCGTCGCAATCAGAATGGCGAAGAACGGGGAACACGTCGCGCCTGATAAAAGTATGTGAAATTCTAGGCAATGACTCTTTAGTTGCTCTCGGGTCTTTGCATTAGTGATCTGATAGGATTCTGAGATTTCGTATGAACTAAATTGCACTGCACTATAGAAGAAGACGGCACTAAATTGATATCTTCTTCGGTTGTGTGATCTAAGTGGTTAGTGATGTATAAGATATAGATGGAATTATTAACAACACATTGGAATGAATCTGATTGGCCCCGTTTCAATTGGATTGCTTTCTCAGTATTAGAAATTGGTTTATGAGTCTTGAGTTTATGAGAGGAAATCTGTTACTTTGGCTATGGATCAATGGCCTGATTCTTCTCTATCGTGTTTGTAAAAAATCAAGAATTCCATGGACTATTTGTTGATGGAGGAAGAGTTCGTAACAATCAGAATGGCGACTCAAGATGGTGAAGAACGGAGAAACACGATGTGCCTAATAAAAGTATGTGAAATTCTAGGTAACGACTCTTTAGTTGCTCTCGGGTCTTGCATTTATTGAACTGATAGGATTCTGAGATTTCATACCAGAAGCCGTTGACTCGGCTAGCAAACGTACCTCCATACTCTGCCCCTCAACCTCCACGCTATCCAATTGCATCATCGATGATGTCAATTTCGAGGTTTTCATGCCCCTATCGAACCGTTTCATCCCTAAGATTTTGAGGTTTGTTTCTTCCTGCCGACGGGGATTTCGTTACCACCCTAATCGGGTAAACAAACCTACTTAGATTTTAGGGTCTGTTTCTTCCCCCGCCAGGATGGATTTCATTACCATTACCTTCTAACATGTATTCTTCTGTATTTTTTGGAATTGTAAGTCATGACATTTGTTTCTTCTCGGTTTAGCCATGAAATGTTACTGTCAGTTTTTTAAAGCTTATTCTAGGATATGATTGCTGACATTGCTGAGAGGTGTTTGTTTCTAAGCTGTTGGTTTTGTGGCTTTGTTTTTCAGGTTTGTTTCTTCCTTTTTGTTCTAACTGTCTGAATGCAACTTCCTTGGAGAAATATAAAAACAACTAACATCTTTTCTATAGTTCATTTAGATAGGAATCGTGAAACAATTATTGATTTGTGCTCAATTTACGCCATACTTTATGCTTTAATCTGTTTTTGTGGTGCACAGGCCAATACCAACATGGAGAATTTGAATAGTTTGCATTTTAGTGTCGTGACATGTTTATATATAGATGTGTCTTTGTTTTGGAAATCTGATTTGATGGCAGCCATTGTTGTCCTTCTTATTAAGATGTAGAGATTGTTTAGAGAATGTGATGAATTAAGGATATAATGGCTGCAA
This sequence comes from Gynandropsis gynandra, assembly GCA_036759665.1. NCBI lineage: Eukaryota > Viridiplantae > Streptophyta > Magnoliopsida > Brassicales > Cleomaceae > Gynandropsis > Gynandropsis gynandra. The sequence continues at coordinate 2,690,612 of CM071866.1, read as the reverse complement.
GTTTCAAATCTATTTTGTCATTGCATTAGCATATTGGGTTTTTTTCTCTTTATTTTGTTGTCATCTTCAAATTTTTCTGGTTAGCTTTCTCACTACCTCTAGATGGTCGTTTGTTTTCTCGGGTATATTCTGTAGAAGGCGAGAAGTATTATGAGGATATATTCGTGGTTGATAAATTGGACACCATTTTAACGCTGTCATCTTCCGGTTTGTTTTTTAAAAAATTACCCTAGAGTGCTTTAAGTTCCTAGGAACGATTTAGCTAAATTGGACACCATTCCAGGATGCGATTTCCAAACTTCTAGCTGTAATTCTCGAGTTGCAATGCACAAGAATGCCGCTGTATCGATTAGCCAAGGAATGGTATCTATGTCCATCTTTTCATATTTGGTTTTCAGATTGGTTTGTTAATCTGCTGGGATTACTTCGATGCAGGATTATGAATCCTTCACTAGACTTGCTGGTTGGAGGAGTAAAGGTCAGACATTAAAGTTTTTCTAGAAAGTGAAGCAATAGTTGAGATTTCAAGAGAATTGATGAGCTTGCATCTCATTCTATATTATAATGGATTAATGCGAGTACAAAACTCTTCTATGAGGTCGATGCATTTTTGTTCTTTTCTCCAGGTGCTGATATAAGTAGTTGAAAATCACATGCCTCCAAGCCTAGACAACCGTTCTATAGCTTAGAATTTGAGGTTTGTTTCTTCCTCCACCGATGTGAATTTCGTTACCATCTGACTTGGGTAAGCAAACGTACCTCCATATCTCTACCCCTCAACCTCCACGCTATCCAATTGCATCATCGATGATATCAATTTCGAGGTTTTCATGCCCCTATCCAACCGTTTCATACCTAAGATTTTGAGGTTTGTTTCTTCTTGCGGACGTGGATTTCGTTACCACCCTAATCGGGTAAACAAACTTACTTAGATTTTAAGGTCTGTTTCTTCCCCTGCCAGCATGGGTTTTATTACCATTACATTCTAACATGTATTCTTCTGTATTTTTTTTTGGAATTGTAAGTCATGACGTCTGTTTCTTCTCGGTTTAGCCAAGAAATGTTACTGTCAGTTTTTTTGAAGCTTATTCTAGGATATGATTGCTGACTTTGCTGAGAGGTTTGTTTCTAAGCCGTTTGTTTTGTGGCTTAGTTTTTGAGGTTTGTTTCTTCCTTTTTTTTTTCTAACTGTCTGAATGCAACTTCCTTGGAGAAATATAAAAAAAAAACTAACATCTTTTTTATAGTTCATTTAGATAGTAATCGTGAAATAATTATTGATTTGTGCTCAATTTACGCCATATTTTCTGCTTTAATCTTCGTTTGTGGTGCATAGAGCAATACCAACATGAAAAATTTGAATAGTTTGCATTTTAGTGTCGTGACATGTTTATGTATAGATTTGTCTTTGTTTTGGAAATCTGATTTGATCACAGCCATTGTTGTCCTTCTTATAAAGATGTAGAGATTGTCTAGAGAATGTGATGACTTAAGGATATAATGGCTGCAAGTTTCAAATCTCTTTTATCATTGCATTAGCATATTGGGGGTTTTCTCTTTATTTTGTTGTCATCTTCAAATTTTCCATGTTAGCTTTCTCACTACCTCTAGATGGTCGTTTGTCTTCTCGGGTATATTCTGTAGAAGGCGAGAAGTATTATGAGGATATATTCGTGGTTGATAAATTGGAAACCATTTTAACGTTTTCATCTTCCGGTTTGTTTTTTAAAAAATTATCCTATAGTGTTGTAAGTTCCTAGGAAAGATTTAGCTAAATTTGACACCATTCCAGGATGCAATTTCCGAACTTCTAGCTATAAGTCTCAAGCTGCAATGCACTAGAATGTCGCTATATCGATTAGCCAAGCAATGGTATCTATGTCCATCTCTTTGGTTTTTAGATTTGTTTGTTAATCTGCTAGGATTACTTCGATGCAGGATTATGAATCCTTCACTAGACTTGCTGGTTGGAGGAGTACATGTCAGACATTATAGGTTTTCTAGAAAGTGAAGCAATAGTTCAGATTGCAAGAGAATTGATGAGCTTGCATCTCATTCTATACACTACTAGAAAATTCAAGATTAGGGACGAAATTTGGGGACCGATATTTCCGTCCCTAAATTTAGAAACAAATTATACACAGATTAGGGACGAAAAATGAAATCCGTCCCTATTCCGTCCCCAAATTTGGGTACAGAAGAGTTGTGCCTAATCCGTTTCTAAATGCGGACCAATTAGGGACGGAATAGTAATTCGTGCCTAAATTGGAGATGGCAGATCATCCGTCTCCAAATTTGGAGACGGGCAGGTCATCCGTCTCCAAATTTGGAGACGGATTTAGGACCGTCCCTAAATTTAGGACTTTAAAAACCGTTTTAGGGACGGCTTCGAGACGATTTTTCGGAAAATTAATCTCTTAGTCCCTAATCCGTTCCTAATTCATATAAATAATCTATTTAACCCCTCAACCATTGATCCGTTTTTTATAAGCAACTCTCATATTTTTCACCCCATATCTTCTATAGTGTTTGCGATATAATGGCATCTTCATCAAGATCGAACATTTTCGATTCTAGACAATGGATGTACAGAAGAATTGATCCAGAATCTCAAAGCGTATCGAAAGAGTTTATAGAAGGCGTCACACAGTTTATGAAAATGGCGACGAATCAACAAGTTTACAAAGAAACAGGTACGTTGGTTTGTCCATGCGTCAAATGCAAGAATGAAAAATTTGTTAATGAGAGAACTGTTTGGAAGCATCTTTATTTAAGAGGATTTACCCCGAATTATTTCATGTGGTTATGTCATGAGAAAAATTTGCACCACGATCTAGTAATGTTGTGGAAAACTTTAGGGGCACTATACATCATGATGAATTTGAGTATTCTCAAGATGTAGAAATGAACCCCTATGTGGAAATGGTGCAAAATGTATTCCGTGAAAAAAACGAAAATATTGAAGAAGATCCGAATGAAGAAGCAAAAAAATTTTTTGAAATGCTAGAAAGTGCTAAGAATCCACTTTATGATG
>CM071866.1:2625685-2682322 GCA_036759665.1 Gynandropsis gynandra | reverse complement strand
CTTCAATGACGCATCTCTTCACTCCGCTAAGGTTACGAGACCTTATGAGTGTGCCATTGGCAGCCTGGGTCTAAGTAGAAAGCCTTCCCTGTTCGACTTCGACGTCCTAGGAACCAAGCGTGGAACTATAAAAAAAGAAGAAAGAAAAAGAATAAAAAAAGAATAAGAACGAGAATATAGGTTCAATGATATCTCAAGCTTAGGAGAGTTGGTATGGAGATCGCTTGGACGTTGTTTAGGAGTACGGATTAGACTTAGGTCATTTTCGGTACTAGATCGTTTTTCAGATTGATTGGTTGTGTTTTGATAACACGTAATCCGTTGTAGTTTTTATATCATTCTTAGGTTTAGTTTTGAGTAGATTACTTAGATTTCATACATTTATCGAGTTTATTCGAGGACTTCACCTACATTTCGTGTTTTGCATAGGAAACGAAGACATGAGGAGAAACACGAGAGATTATGGCAATTTAACCCCGAAAACATAGTTGAGTGACAAGGTTCAACTTGTGCAAGGCCATGGATTGAAGTGAACATTCAAACACCGAGCGAAGGGAGCGGAAACAACATCTCAAGACATGCACGCTCGAGCATTGGAAGTGTGCCCGCCCGGGTAATTGATGCCTAGACAACCCCGTAGCTTTGCACGACTCGGGTGTTCAAGGAACATGTTCGGGCATGTGTGCCCGATCGGGTGGAATTGGAGTGTCCGCTCGGGTTAATTGTCATCAAGATGCGCCGTTGGTTTGCACGACTCGGGCTGAAGAGGAACACTCGGGCATAGGTGCCCGCTCGGGCTAAAATGAGTGCACACGGTCGGGCACAGGCCTGCACGAGCGGGTAGAAGCTATGCCCGCTCGGGTCCTTGTTTATCTCAACTAACTCCTAAGATTTAGAACGGCCAAACTATGAGAGATCAGATCTAAATAAAGGGGATTCGGACCAGACTGAAGGGGGGACGACTGAGAGACATTAGAGGACAGATTTGGAGAGATCGAGAAGGACGGAACGAGGTATCCGAAGCATGGAGGATCTATTGAAGACATCGGTTGATGAATAGGGAGCATTCGTATTCTCTTTCTATGTCGAATTTAGTATTCTTTTATGTTTCATTTTCTGAGTTCATGTCCAAGTAGATCTATTGCCATAGGTTAGAGAGTATTGCCAATATGTAATGAAGTCTTGTGCTTAATGAATGGTGGATCTTAATGCTTTCATATTTGTACGCCACTCGATATGAATGAATTTGGTATTTGATCATGTTTTCAGATTGATTGGTTGATCTTAATGCTTCAATACTTGTACGCCACTTGATTGATGATGTTAGAAGTCTAATAAATCTACGCCAGGGCATTAGACTTTGGAACTTAGCCATGATTTAGGGTTTAATCGGTTTAGAATCTACGCCAGGTCAATCGATTGAATCTAGGGATTAGGATAGCGGTCGTAATGCGTCTATGTATGTGAGATGCGCAATAGATATATTGGTATACGCATGCTAGATAGTGGACAAGTCTACGCCAGTCAGTTCCTATAGGAGAGCTTGAATTCCCTGAACTCGTGATAGTATCTAAGACCAATGATCTTGTTAGAACTTCATTGCATCGTTGTGCGACTCTCGATACCTATGGTGTTTAGTCTTTGAGTCATTCCTATCATTAGTTTATAGTTTTTAGTTTGCATTTGCATTCCATCCACTATTTGATTTCACACGTCTTATTCATTAGTCTAATAGCTTTAGAGTCGCATCAATTCCTTGTGTTCGACCCTAGTACTATACGATCCGTATTCTTTCGGAAGTGTTAGATCTAGGTAATTTATTACTTGAAAAACGCACATCAATAGTTTTTCTAGAAAGTGAAGCAATAGTTCAGATTTCAGGAGAATTGATGAGCTTGCATCTCATTCTATATTATCATGGATTAATGCGATTGCAAAACTCTTCTATAAGGTCGATGCATTTTTGTTCTTTTCTCCAAGTGCTGATATAAGTAGTTGAAAATCACATGCCTCAAAGCCTTGACAACCGTTATATAGCTTAGAACTTGAGGTTTGTTTCTTCCTCCACCGATGTGAATTTTGTTACCATCTGACTCGGGTAAGCAAACGTACTTCCATATCTCTACCCCTCAACCTACACGCTATCCAATTGCATCATCGATGATGTCAATTTCGAGGTTTTCATGCCCCTATCCAACCGTTTCATACCAAAAATTTTTAGGTTTTTTTCTTCCTACCGACGTGGATTTCGTTACCATCCTAATCGAGTAAACAAACCTACTTGGATTTTAAGGTCTGTTTCTTCCCCCGCCAACATGGATTTCATTACCATTACCTTCTAACATGTATTCTTCTGTATTTTTTTGGAGTTGTAAGTCATGACATTTGTTTCTTCTCGTTTTAGCTAGAAAATGTTACTGTCAGTTTTTTGAAGCTTATTCTAGGATATGATTGCTGATATTACTGAGAGGTTTGTTTCTAAGCCGTTTGTTTTGTGGCTTAGTTTTTGAGGTTTGTTTCTTCCTTTTTGTTCTATCTGTCTGAATGCAACTTCCTTGGAGAAATATAAAAACAACTAACATCTTTTCTATAATACATTTAGATAGGAATCGTGAAACAATTATTGATTTGTACTCAATTTACACCATATTTTCTGCTTTAATCTGCTTTTGTGGTGCACAGGCCAATACCAACATGGAGAATTTGAATAGTTTTCATTTTAGTGTCGTGACATGTTTATGTATAGATTTATCTTTGTTTTGGAGATCTGATTTGATCGTATCCATTGTTGTCCTTCTTATAAAGATGTAGAGATTGTCTAGAGAATGTGATGACTTAAGGATATAATGGCTGCAAGTTTCAAATCTCTTTTGTCATTGCATTAGCATATTGGGTTTTTTCTCTTTATTTTGTTGTCATCTTCAAATTTTCCAGGTTAGCTTTCTCACTACCTCTAGATGATCGTTTGTTTCTAATCCGTTTGTTTTGAAGCTTAGATTTTGAGGTTTGTTTCTTCCTTTTTGTTCTAACTTTCTAAATCCAACTTCTAAAGAGAAATATAAAAAAACCTTAAATTTTGTTCTATTTTCATTTAGATAGGAACCTTGAAACACTTATTGATAAGTGCTCAATTTATGCCATATTTCCTGCTTGAATATGGTTCTGTGGTGCAAAGGGTAATAACAACATGGAGAATTTGAATAGTTTGATTTTAGTGTCGTGACATGTATTATGTATAGATTTTGTCTTGGTTTTGAAAATCTTATTTGATGGTAACCATTATTTCTTCTATTCTTCTTATAAAGATGTAGAGATTGTCCAGAGAGAGCGATGAATGGAGGATATAATGGCTGTTGAGTTCAGGGTTCTTTACCCCATATTATTCTTTTGATGTATTTGTATAAGTTTCTACTCTTTTCATGTAGGATACTTCTTGAAATCTAGCTAAAAAATCTTTTACTTGATTGTACATCATATAGATACTCTTTGCAAACTATCATTATTTATATGAGACTAAAATATTTACATTATTTATACGACATATCACTATTTTATACATATTTCCAGTTAATATAATTCATCTTAATATTTTTTTTTGGATTGAGTCGATTTAACTATATTTTATGTTTGGATTTCTTGATTACTCATGACAAGGTTATTGCGAAGGCTGTGGATTTCTTTGGATTAACTCTAATTTATGTTATGCAACTTTAATGTTTCAGCTTTATGATGATCCCTGTATGAGATCTGCCGAAAATTTAGGTTGATTGATGCATGTTTCAGGACTACATACAAATAGTTTTTGACAACTTCAGTTCAAATGTTGTGGTGGAAGCCATTCCTGTTAACTTAGGGCTCTGGGATACTGCTGGTATGAACATAACTGCTCTTCTTTCTTTAAATTCCTTGGAAAATCGTTTCTAAAATACTTATCATTCAAACATGTCAAACCCATCACAGATACATCTACATGATCCGATCTATAACTTTGTTTGAGACTCCTTTTATGGTTCATCTTCCCAGGGCAGGAGGACTACAACAGACTAAGGCCTTTAAGCTATAGAGGAGCAAATGTTTTTGTCTTGGCTTTCTCTTTGGTCAGCCGGGCAAGCTACGAAAATATTCTTAAAAAGGTTGGACAACTCAGCTATTTCCTCTCTTTTGTGTAAATATGAAGCATGTTATGATGTTTGTGATTGTTTTAATGTCAGTGGATCCTGAACTTATTTGCTTTAGTTTGAGTTCAATGGCTTCGAGTTCTTCAAGGTTCATCAACGACAATGGGGGATGGTGTAGTTGGGAAAACTTGTATGCTCATCTGCTACACTAACAACAAATTCCCAACTGTAAGAACGTTCCTGAATTTCCTCATCATGAATCTATCTGGGTTTCTCAGATTTTAAGTTTCTCTTGCAAAACACCCTCTTAGCATCTCAAATTTTGCTGAAAAATCCATCAAGGTCTCTCCAATTTAGCTCCTTTAGCTAAACGATTCTGTGAATACATGCTGATGCCTCGAAATCACTAATTTCTTCGGATTCTTTCATGGGAAAACACCCTTTTTTCTTTTTTTGAAAATTTATATAAGCCTCTAGTTTATCATGATTGTTGTGGAGGTGCATCTGGTTTTGCAGCTTTTAATGTTTCATCTTTATGATGATCCCTATATAAGATCTGCTGAAAATTTAGGTTGATTGATGAAAGTCTCAAGACTACATACCAACAGTTTTTGACAACTTCAGTTCAAATGTTGTGGTGGAAGGAATTCCTGTTAACTTAGGGCTTTGGGATACTGCTGGTACGAACATTACTGCTCTTCTTTTTTAAAATTCCTTGGAAAATCATTCCTAAAATACTTATCATTCAAACATGTCAAACCCATCACAGAGACATCTATATGTTTCGATCTATAACTTTGTTTGAGACTCCTTTTATGGTTCATCTTCCAAGGGCAGGAGGACTACAACAGACTAAGGCCTTTAAGCTATAGAGGAGCAGATGTTTTTGTCTTGGCTTTCTCTTTGGTCAGCCGGGCAAGCTACGAAAATGTTCTTAAAAAGGTTGGATATATTACAAGCTTTCTATACTGCTTCTATTATATGGTTTTAAAATCTTTTAACCGTACCAGGTAAACTTTGCGATACAATATATGCGGAGAGCTGTTCAGAAGAAAGCAAAGTTGACATAACGGATCTCAACACCATTAAGGTCGTTTCTTTTAGTAGTTTTTCGTTTCTTTGTGGTTGATTTGATTTATCATCATGTCAATCATTGTTGTGAATATTTAATTAGTTTTCGAGCTTTAGTTATTGAGCTTCTTCTTTTTTTAGTCATCTAATTTGACCATAGTCTTGGTTAGTCTTTGCTTACCCCTATACTTACGCATAGTTTCCCATACAGACACTTTATTTCAATTGCAATTGAAATTCTTCTGCATCTTTTTATAATCTCCAACAACTTCGCATTGTCATTTTTTGCACATGATTTTCCAAGTTCTTGAACATGGATATAATGTATGTGGCATGTCAGCGCTAGAGAGAGCCAACTTTTAATCTTTGGGGTTATTTCCTTCTTAAGGAATGAATTTCAAGATTTTCATCGATTTGGCATTTGGAGTATAAGATCCTTGCATATGTTTGTCATCGGTTTTTTATTTTGATACTGAATGTTCTAATGGATCAACCGACTCTTTCAAATCCATTTTCTTTTTGGTTATGTAGAACTCTTAGGGTTACATGACGTGTTTGACTTAGATCCCTTAGGGATACGATTCATAATGAGTTTCTGTTGTGATTTTTCAGGGAGGACATAGTCATTTGGGTACAGAAAAACTGATGTTCCTGTCAATAGAATAAGCACAACTGGATTTAGATGAAAAGTCTTACAAGGTGATTCGTATGAACAATTTTGCTGATGAATATTGTTATTTGATGGCTTGCTGTTAAAATAAAACGAAGGGTTTCCCGGATAGCTATCAATTCTCAGGGAATATTAAGCACAAACACGGACAGATTGGGGACGCTTTCCAGCCATAAATCGCCTATGCAGTTGGCCGCAATCTCTAAGAATTCATCGACCTCAACATCTCACTTCAACAGAAAAAGTAGCATTAGCTTCAAACTCGAATGAATCTCCACCATTGGTAAGCAATGAAGAGACCTCAACCATTTCTCATGCCATTTCTTTTGACATTGCACAACCCAAGCTCTTTGGTGGATTGGTAACCGAGTTTTCTGGTTGTGGCGAATGTCGTACATGTGCTCTTACTCTGGCAGATAGGAAACTTCTGGAGTGTCAGGTACCTGGTATCCTTAGGTTGTTTGTGCTTTGTAATACGAATTAGTTCGGTCTCGTCAGACGTTTCATTGTTTGAAAATGGGTCAAATGTTAGCGTGTTCTTCAGGTCCTGACTTGCTGTTTCCAAAATTCCAAAATTTTTTTTTTGTATGGGGAGTGTTAACTTTTTGTTTTGTTCAATAATGTATCCTTGAACTGTTGAAATAAATGTATAAGTGTGTAACAATGAAGTTTACAGTAATGTTCATAATATTGTTAAGCTATGACCTCAGCTCAATTCAATTGTAAAAAGTTGTTGCTGGGATTGTAACTTTAGTTTATCCATCCTCCGATAGCGTGTTGAGTTGTATGACACAAAAAGGAAATATTATTTCACGTGATGGTGTTACTTTTGACAAACAGAAAACTGAAGTTGGTTTGGCGGTGTAGGTGAACCAAGTACTATGATTGTGATGATTGTTTTGTAGCTACCAAGCCAACAAAGAACATAGCGAAGGAGGATGTGAAATGTACATATTTGGTCTGTAGTTTGAAATATTTGGTTAAAGTGCAATCCACGATATGAAAATTCGACAATGTAACTATTTATGTGATTTAACCATTTTCTTTCATAGTCATAATATCAACTTATGTAACTTGGATTAGTCATTTGTGGTTCTAAGTGTTTCTACTTCATCACTATGTTGGTTTGTGCCCCAGAGTGAAACCATTTGAAGGACCTTCTCTCTACGTGTAAATGCAAAACCCAAGACCTTAGTCACTTTTAAAAGAATACAACCGATATTATGCTTTTATAACACCCTCATCTCGGAACAACCTTGGGGCTAAGAGTGTCAAACATCACTCACAAGAGCTAGCTATAGGCGTCATCGCTCAAATACAGTTACAAAATAAAATAAATACTTTTATTTCAAATTGTGAATGGTTTGAACTATGTAGCAGAAGAAAATGTATAAAATCATAATCAAACCAAATACAAACTAAATAATAAAGTTTATCTAAAAACAATCAAGAAATTCAAACATAAGTTAGTTTTAAATATTCAAAAATTATGTTTGTACCTTAATAATTATTTTTAAATCATGTTATAAATTGACTTTAGTCCTAAAAAATTATGCAAGTACAAATAGGAAAAAGATCATGTGAAAAACTCCAGTCCAAATCATGCAAGCACTACCTCCAACAGATTACGTTTTAAAATTTCAATGATATTATGAACAAATGTCATTGTTAGTTTACATAACATCTTATAAATCTAATGTTTAAACTTTTACATTGAAAATTAGAATTTTTGCGTTTGTATTGACCGATACATATATCAATCATAAAAATTGAATAAATCAATTTTTTATAATGTTAAGAAACATACAATATAATTATCAAAAAACTGCGCAACGCGCGAATATAATCTAGTAATAGTAATAATGCAATATTGTTGGTTAAAGAAATCTCCAATCAAAACCACTACTCAACTTAGATGTTTTGTAATATCTAACGAGGCAACATAACTCTAATCAAACAAACATTTTTCTAACCATGTTTTTGGTATGTATTGTTCCTATTCATAGTAATGATGAACGAATCTATCGTGTGTTGTATTGTAAATTAGAATAATTTATTAAAGTATAAAAGTTTTTTGGCTATTATTACAACTAGAAATCGAACCCGCACGAAGTGCGGGTAATTACATTATTTGTTACAACAATATATTCATTATATTTATCAATTTTAAAGTTATATTATAATTATTATTTTACATACAATAGTAAATAGTATTAAAAATTGAATCCAAAAATACTATATATAAATCAAGTGAAACTAATAGATTCAAACAAATATATATATATATATATAAATTTTTTATATATAAATATTTATATCCATTCTAGAATAATTTTAATTATTTATATATTATTCTACAATGCAATTTGGCAAATAAAATTGATCAAATTGATAACTACTTAATTTATAATTATATATACAGTCTGTCATATTGTTTGTTAACGTGCAAATTGATAAAGATTTTTACATATATGCATTGTGATATATAAAGTTCAAGAGTTGTTATTAAAAAATTCATTTTATTAAAATGCTACATAATCAATTGTTTTCTTGGTATCCAAACATGTTCTACATGTTTTCTGTATTCTCTCAATTTTTAAACAAAAAATGGCCAATATGTGTGAACTTTTAATAAAATGATAAAATAACTGTAAGATATAATTATTATAGTTCAATAATAAGATTAAAGAAAAACAATTTTTGATACATTATTTCATAAAATGATAATATAAAGAAAGATATGTATATAATAGAAGTTAAAAGAATAAAAACATAACTCATTTAGTATTATCTAATATTGTTTTTCAAGGTTTATTATTTTTAGTAGTATACTATATTTCTAGACTGCAAGCTATGGTTCATACCAGAGATTCAGTGAGAAGGGTGATTGTTTCGAAAGCAGCAGCGATACAAGAGAGCGAGAAGGAGAGAGTAAGTGAGCTAGTTACAGGAGTTGAGAGCGAGAGATGATAATTAGGAGGACGAAGTTTTCGCTTCCATGATAACAAACGGAAAATCATGATTTCTACAATCAATTAAATAAATGAAACAATTTTTTCTCTACCACAATATTAACTGCATATCCACGACTAAAAAAAGGAATATATATATATATATATATATGCATTCGTAAGTTTTTATATATATAATTTATTTACATACATATTTATAGTATTTTTTGTTGGAAGATTGCATTTAGGTTAGTCATCTCATTCAGAACAACATTTGAAAAAAAAAAAGAAGATAATGTAGCATAGTGTGGGTTGAGTTAGACGTGAAACAAACTTATCAAGTTCCACAATAGAATGGTAATGACCAATATAAGCAAAAAATAATAATATGAAATAGGGATGGGGAAATAGCGAATATCCATAAATATCCGACTATTCGTATTCGTATTCGTCGAATATTCGATTTTACTATTCATATTCGTAAATTCAGATATTCGTAAATGTGAATATCCGCAAATATTCGGATATTCGTCGGATTTTCATATCCGTGTCCAAATCAAATTTTTTTAAAAATAATTCTTATAAAAAAGTTGATATACAAAAAACATAATCACTTCAATCTCTCAATCATCTAAATTTAACTTCGTGGATGACTCCACTAGCATCGCCAATGCAACTAAAAACAACATAACAAATAATTAAATTATCATATTACATATCAAATACAGTAAAATAAAACTAGAATAAAAGATATATACTTACGAAGTTCAATTTTTCGATATATAGCAATTTATCCATAACATTGTCTATTCCACCTGGATTACGAATTCAATCTTGAGTGCAAATAAAAGTTTCAATCATATTATCAGTCATACAACTACGATACAGACTAATCGCATGATCTCCCTACTAAAAGCCGACTCTGAAGCAACTGTAGATGTCGGAATAACCAAAAGATCTTTGTCATCAAAGAATGAGTCTTATACTTAGAATCCATAGTCTTCCACCAATACAAAATATCTAAATTACCAACATCTTCTTCACATTCTTCTGACAAATATTTTTCCAATTCTGATTTCACAACCCCTACTCTTTGATTTGTATGTTTCAAATAATCTTGAAGTAACCAATAAAAAGTTTGTAAATTACATTTGTAGTCCTCCAAATTTGAAGTATAATAACTATTTGTTTATATATTTTATATTTGGTCTTAAAATAAATTTAATAATTTTTTATTTATAATTTGATCCTTAAAATTAATTTTATTATATATATCTGTATATTAAATAAATTATCTATTTAATACTTACGGATACGAATAGTTGCGAAAAATTGAATATACTAATTGTATTTGTATTTGTATTTGTCGAATATCTAATTTCTTATATTTGTATTTGTATTTGTTCCTTCGGATATTTGCATTTTCGGATCGAGTACGGTTTGAATACGTATCAAATACGAATACTTCAAATATTTTGCCAGCCCTGATATGAAATGAGTTTTACATGTGAAACCACTTATATTATTTAATTTATAATATACGACTGAGTAATGCTATTCTTCACAAGCATATCAAAAACTCTCTCCACTTTGCTCTGATCCATCATCTCCAACACACTATAAGACTCTGATTTCTTGCTCACCCTCCCTTTAAACATCTCTTCGAATATTATCTGTAGTATTTGAAGATACACCTCTGGAACCATTTTGGTCTCCCAATGTTTTTCTTGCAAAACACTCCTTCTTCAGTTACCAAACTCACAACCAAATCGGTCTCACACTTCCACGGGACACTCACACTTTTAGACAACATTTGAGACTTTACAAAGGGCATTCACACTTTTAGACAACAGTAGGGACTCTACAAACTAATCCAGTACCTTGTTGAGTGGAGAACATGAATTATTTCCATTAGCTCCAACTCATTTACATAGCTTGATGAAGCTTGCACACAAGCCCCATAACTTGCATCCTTCACATTTCCACCTCTCTACGCCCTTTCTTCAATTTCTCTTTCCTTTTTCTCTCAAACTATCTCTCAACCTCAACCCTAGAATGACACCCTGCTATCTGCGCATCCTACTCCCTCCCATTTTGGCACAACATATTTCTTTCTAGTACGAAATACTTTCTAAGTTTCCTCTTGTCAAGCCTGCAAAGGATAAAAATTCATCTTCATCAATGCGCCCGATCCATGGAAGATAGCTTTGTTTCGTTGAAATAATGACCTTTTTGAATATATATGCAACACTCGCAGCTTCAGCTTGTGTTCTTTGAGAGTGTTAGTTCCTTTGAACTCTATCTCAGCTAAAAGTTGCTCAACCATTTTATCGTATTTAGGGTCAAACTCTTGTCTTTTTCTGGTTGTAATTACTCAATTCAACCAAAGAGTTGTTCGCTGAAGTGAAGACTTTTCGTGGCAGCTTCTTGTTTTGAACCAATCTCCGAAGTGTCTGAGAAGAATTTAAATGTGAATTATGGTCCATCCTTAAATGTGAATTACACTTATGAACTCACTAAATAACATAAAAAATATTGAACCGTTTAATCACTGAATTTAGCCTTAGGTGGATCTGCACAATCTGTAGGTAACAAAATCCCTTGCAGAAAGCCATTTAACTAAAACACCACAAAGGATGAAAGGACATTTTATAATTAAACGTTACTCTTCCAATACATTATATGGGAAATAAAAGTTGAAGAAAATGTATTATTTTACTCATGCACAAAGATGTTCCAATACTAAGTTCTGACAATCACAGGCATGTCAAACAAAAATTAAGAACAAAACCCTAAATTCATATATTGCGACCCTCGGATTCCCAAAGTCTCAAAATTCAGAACGAAGATAACAAAAAAAATTTCACGTTCAAAAGTATTCAAGAATATCATAAATGATTGATAATTAAATAAAATGTTCTTTTTAATAATATTGTAATTAATTGTAAATTTTTATTTCAATATAATTTATAAAAAGTATTAATATATTATATAAAAATAAAAATATTTAATAATATGATATATAAATGGTTTATGAATTCAAGTGAAAATAATTATACTTTTATCATTATAATCCAACATATAATATCCAATATTAAAAATGATAAGAAACTATTTGAATAGGTAATGAAATGAATTGAGAGAAATAGTTGGGGAACGTAGAATATTCACTAAAAAATTATAAAAGTTTTAATTAATCTTATAACTTAAAACTTAAAAGTTATATGATTGTTACCTGTATGCCACATTCAGAATTAATCCATGTTAATTTCGATTTATAATGGTATTTTCTATAACTAATATAAAATATTAGTACTAATATAAAGTAATATATCGTTTTATGTATTTATAGATATTACAACAATTTCGCTATAATAAATAGTTATTGGACTGATTATATCAATGATTTCTTTGACTAATAAAAGTAATTTCATTTTATTTGTATTATAATCATTTTACTATATTTAATATTTTTTAAGAGATCATTTATTGTTTGATGTTAGGTTTGTTGAGTGGACTGCCACATCATCGTTGAGGTGTTCCATCGTTGCCTCTCCTCATTATTCTTCTAATGCTTCATGTTCATCAAGGAAGGTAAGTTCACAATGATACGGGATAAAGATGAAGACGAAAAGACAAAAGAAAATATTGAACGTGTAAACGCAGACAAAAAATATTGAACGTCTGAACGTGGAAAAGGAAATAATAAATTATAACAAACAAATTGAATGTCTTTTTTTTTTATGAAATATTTAGATTTTTTAATAGAAAAAAAAATACTAATGTGGAGGACTTACAAACCATTTGCAAAATTATGGAAAGAAAGATTTTTAGAAAAAAACATTCTATTAAAATAGTAATATACTAAAATAATTCAGGAATATCATAAATAATTGATAATTAACTAAAATATTCTATTTAATAATATTTAATTAATTGTAAAATTTTATTTAAATATAAATTATAAAAAGTATTAATCTATTATATAAAAAATAAAAATATTTAATAATATGATATTTAAACGGTTAATGACTTCAAGTGAAAATAATTATACTTTTATCATTACAATCCAACATATAATATCCAATATTAAAAAATGAAAAGAAATTGTTTGAATAGGTAATGAAATGAATTGAAAGAAATAGTTGGGGAATATAGAATATTCACTAAAAATTATAAAATTTTTAATTAATCTTATAACTTAAAACTTAAAAGTTATATGATTATTATCTGTATGCCATATTTAGAATTAACTCATGTTAATTCCGAATTATAATGGTGGTTTCTATAACTAATATAAAATATTATTACTAATATAAAGTTATATATCGTTTTATGTGTTTATAGATATTACAACAGTTTTTTGCTATAATAAATAGTTATTGGACTAATTATATTGATGATTCATTTGACTAACAAAAAACAATTATTGTTTTATTTAAATTATAATAAATTTGCTATATTTAATATTTTTTAAGTGATCAATTATTATTTGATGGTAAGTTTGTTGAGTTGACTACCACATCATTGCTGAGGTGTTCCATCGTTGCCTCTCCCGATTATTCTTCTAATTCTTCATGTTCATCAAGGAAGGTAAGTTCACAATGATAAGGTATGAATATCAAGACGAAAGGCCAAAGAAAATATTGAACGTGTGAATGTGGAAAGGGAAACAATAAATTATAACAAACAAATTGAATGTCTTTTTTTGTGAAATATTTAGATTTTCTAATAGAAAAAACAAAATGTACTAAAATTACAAATCATTTGCAAAATTATGGAAAGAAATATTTTTAGAAAAAAATAATTATCTTAAAATAGTAATATACTAAAATTATTCAAGAATATCATAAATGATTGATAATTAACTAAAATATTCTATTTAATAATATTTTAATTTATTGTAAATTTTTTAAATATATATTATAAAAAGTATTAATCTATTATATAAAAAATAAAAAATATTTAATAATGTGATATATAAATGGTTTATGACTTCAAGTGAAAATAATTATAATTTTATCATTATAATCCAATATATAATATCCAATATTAAAAATGACAAGAAACTGTTTGAATAGGTAACGAAATCAATTGAAAGAAATAGTTGGGAACATAGAATATTCACTAAAAATTAAAAGAATTTTTAATTAATCTGATAACTTAAAACTTAAAAGTTATATGATTGTTACCTATATGCCACATTTAGAATTAACCCATGTTAATTCTGAATTATAATGGTGGTTTCTATAACTAATATAAAATATTATTACTAATATAAAGTAATATATCGTTTTATGTATTTATAGATATTACAACAATTTCGCTATAATAAATAGTTATTGGACTGATTATATCGATGATTCCTTTGACTAATAAAAGTAATTTCATTTTATTTGTATTATAATCACTAGGAATATTCCCGCGCGATGCGCGGGTTAATGATTTTTTTGGATTACTAAATGAAGGCATTAGACTGAATAGTTAATAAATTTAATTTTGTATATGACAATTATTTATGCATAATTTATAACAATCGATATAGGCTCTTATACACCATCTACTCCTTAGTTCATTTCCTACCTCTTATTACTTTGATTCATGGTCCTTTGTGAGCGTGATTGTTCACTCGGAGAAACGAATGATGGAGGAAAGGAAATAGGAGATTTAGAGAATTGAACTCCATAATCTCTTGGTAGTTGTAGAACTGACACAACAAATTCCCAGCTTTAAAGACTAAAACCCAAGTATGAAAATAGTTTCAATGACAACATGAAGGAAAATAATACCGCTTATTCTAATCCTTGTAATGGGTAACTCTATAAACCAACGTTGTCAGTAACACTGTAGAAAGCACAAAGCCATAATCTTTATCTAGTTTCTCAACTGATGAAAAAGAAACAAATTTGGATTCTAGAGGTGGTTTTTTGGTTATGACTCTTCATTTGGAGAAACGATCCGCCTAGTAAATTATGTTAATAAGTCTCATCAATTTCACTATAACAATAATGAGTATAATGAAAAGGTGAAAGAGAGGATTATATTAATAATTATCATCAATTCAACAAGCAACACTACTAAAATCTTCGTACCAAGTGTCCAGTAGAATCAAGATTATGTTCCCTAGTTCAAAATATCTCTAAATACAGAAATAACATGCTTTTGATTATTGTTAATTCTAAAATCAAAACTGTACCATGAAGAATGTTATGTAAAATAAAAAAATCCTTCTTCCTCACAACAATCTTGATCATCTCCCATATAAATGTTTTTCAGTAATTTGAAGATGAAGCGATGTTGCTTCATTGACAATGACGGAAATTGTCTCGGCGCTTCGAATTGCAACTAAGATCCTCGCATATAGATCTTTAACCGAAGCTCTGGTTTTGTCTGCAGTGAGATCATCGTATCCTTTAGCGTCCTGGTTCCTCAATCTCGCACATTTTTTCTCATAAAGCTTCCTTGTACTATCTCCGGCCTGAGATAACAAAATCAAACAGGATAAAGACCATAGCTTTTGTACACGAGAAATCCATCGAAATGGAAATGCAATTGAACTCACCTTAACCTCTTCAAAGAGTTTTTTTTCCCAAGCATATATCCTTTCAAGAGTTAGAGAATGGCTCCCAGACTCCATTCCTCCAAAATCATCAAACAAATCATTGCTATATTCTGTCCACGTCGAGCTGGTTTTCGAACTTGACGCCGCAAGACTCTTACAAGAAGAAGGCTTCAAAGATGTTGACCGTTGCAACGTAATAGCTTGTATTAGTTTTGTAGAGTTTTCTGCGATTAATCAAGTGATAAACGCGTAATCACCATCAGAGGGCAATGCACATGCGCCAAGTAAAGCTTTGCCATAAAATTCTGCCTACTCCTTACAAATGTAGACATTCAAAATGGGTTTGCAAAGGAAAAGTGGCAAAGAACAATCTAGGGAACAAAAAGACAAAGCGGCCATAGAAGTTTTACTAAATTGCATTCATCAACAGGAAAGCCATCATTAAACGCCAAAAGCAAAGCAAGATTACAGATTTACAACGTCATAGTTGGTGGCTAAAACACAAGTCTTAGTTTGGCCAGGACAAGTAAAACCCAAGAAGCTAAACAAGGAAACACAAGAAGTCTTTATAACTTTTGTTAAGAAGGAAACAGGGCAACCACCGCAGCATAACGTCTAAAAGAATCAACTTTTGAAACCAACGTGGTGAAAATTCTGAGGTTAAACAGAGTAAAAACCAACAATGAGTGAACAAATGGATCATTCCAAGGTTAAACACAACAAAAACCAACAATGATTGAGCAAATGGATAAGGCTAACACGTAAATTAAAAGTTATGCTACTTTAATGGAAACCCACCTCTGATTTCTTTCTTACCAGTCTCCAACTTGGACAGGTTTGCCTCCAGCATTCTCGATACATCTTTTCCAGAGTTATAAGCCCTAGCAAAGTAATCCTCAATGTCTTTCAATGCATCGAGAAGCTCTCTTCCCATTTCAGGGTTATCTATAACTGTAAGACTCTTCTGTTCTGTCTGATTCTGATTATTGACATTGTTAGACTTATCATACACCACCTTCACCAACAGATCGCTCAGATTGTTTATATCTGCGGAGGCGTGAATGGTCAGGGCTCTCCTGTAAGGCGTTCATTTTTCTACAAAATGATAAGGTTTAACAAACTCTGACAAGGAATTTTTTGTGCCTAATTTTTGTGTCCGTTGTAACCTCCATTCTGTTATTTCTTCTCATCCCGGTTTGCTCTTCTTTTCCGTGCATGTGCTGCTGTTCCCTTGGGTGTGTGTTGAGTCTACAAACCGGGCCTCCTGCCATTTGGGCTTCTCCATGCTAGGCCACGTCCGCAAGCTTCTGGCCTTGACTGCTGATGGGTTTGACTTGAGCAGCCCGGTCCACCAGCTCCTCTTCAGCTCCCCCGTGCTTCAGTTCTCCAGAAGCTTCTCCCGCAGCTCCCCTCTTCAGTTTGTCGACATCACACCAGACAGAACTCTCAGTCTCCCTCCTGTCTAGTCGTGGTGCGACACCGAGCTTCTCTCGAAGCTCACAGAACCTCCCCGGCGGCAACGGCTTCGTGAGGATGTCGGCGATCTGATTCTCCCCACGTACAAACCGTAAGTCCACCCTTCCTTCCGCCTGTGCTTCTTTCACAACGTGAAACCTGATTTTTATATGTTTCGTGCGCTTATGATCTATCGGATTTTTACCGATAGCAATCGCGGCCGTGCTGTCGCTGTAAATCGGAACTCCCTCTTTCATATGAAACCCTAATTCCTGAAATAGCCTAGATAACCATGCCGCATGATTTGTAGCGGCGCTTAGGGCCATGTACTCAGCTTCGTCGGTTGATTGTGCTACAATCGACTGCTTCTGTGTCTCCCGACTAAAAACTGAGCTTCCGATCGTAAAACAGAAACCACTCTTACTTCTCATGTCGATTAGGTTCCCAGCTAGGTCTGAGTCTGCGTACCCCACTAATTCCGAATGTTCAACCCTTTCAAACTTTAAAACGTAGTCTCTTGTTTCTTTTATGTACCTTAGGACTCGTTTTGTGTTTTGTAGACTTCGTATTGTCGGTCTTTTGTTGCTTCTTGACAGGTATGAAGCCGCGAAGGCCAGGTCCGGCCGTGTAGCAACTAGGTACAAAATACCTCCCACCATGCTTCTGTACTCCGTATGCAAGGTAAGTTCGTCGCCGTCCTCTGTTTCCTTGCAATTCAGAGTCAAGGGGGTGCTTACCCCCTTTGAGTCCAACATGCCGAACTCCGAAAGAAGTTGGGTCGCATATAAACATATCACGAGAATGTTACCTTCCTTAACTTGGACGTACATTGCCGCATCGCATGACTCCTTGTGCACCCTTCCCTTAGGAAAACGTGTCAATTTTGCTATACCAGGCCCTCGATGCCTGCTTCAATCCGTAGAGTGCCTTGTTAAGACGTAAAACCTTATGTTCAAACCCAGTTACCTCGTATCCGGGTGGCTGCTCCACGTACACCTCTTCTTTTATTTCCCCGTTCAAAAACGTCGACTTAACATCCATATGATGAAGCGGCCAATCCTTCTGTGCTGCCACAGCTATCAAGGTTCGAATTGTGTCATGTCTTGATACCGGGGCAAATGTCTCACCATAGTCCAACCCGTAGGTTTGTGTAAACCCCCGAGCCACTAGTCTTACCTTATATTTCTGAATCTTCCCCTCTTCGTCAGTCTTGACTTTGTAAATCCACTTGAACCCTATCACTTTCTGATTAGCAGGTCTGTCCGTAAGATAACATGTCTCGTTTTTATGCAACATTTTCATCTCTGTGTCCATTGCCTCCTTCCACTCTGGGTGCTATAGAGCCTCTTCGTATGAAGTAGGTTCTATTGTAGCTAAACTATCATCCGGTTGTAATCCCGCTGTATCCTCCATAATACGGTATAAGTCGCTTAGACGTCGTGTTCTATGTACTTCTCGGGAT
The DNA here is from genome assembly GCA_036759665.1 of Gynandropsis gynandra. Classification (NCBI taxonomy): domain Eukaryota; kingdom Viridiplantae; phylum Streptophyta; class Magnoliopsida; order Brassicales; family Cleomaceae; genus Gynandropsis; species Gynandropsis gynandra. The sequence continues at coordinate 2,664,033 of CM071866.1, read as the reverse complement.
GACTCACTGGTACTACCAGTGCTAGATTCTTGGGATGTAGGCGTGTTAGACAATGAAAATTGCATAGGAGTACCTGGGGGTGTACTCCTCATGCTACTCTCACTATCCCTCACCCTAGACTGTCCTGAGGTGCTTCCAACTTCAACCAAAGGTGTAGATACTCCCTCCAGATCTCTAGAACTATGTGGGTTCAGAAAGACCATTGTTTTAGGAACTTCCTTCCCCCTCTCTTTCGTATTACAATCCCAGCTCTTTTATTCGTCAAAGATAACATCTCTGGTCACTTCAACTTTTCCCGTCTCAATTACATACACCTTGTAGCCCTTACTCTGACTACTATACCCCACAAAAACACCAACCTGTGACTTGTCGTCCAGTTTTCCTCGTTTCTGTGTTGGTACCAATTTGTAGCATAGACATCCAAAGATGCGTAGATGTCCAATAGAGGGCTTATGCCCACTCCAGACTTCCAAGGGAGTCTTATCCTCCAGTGCCCTAGTAGGCAACCTATTCTGTATGTAGGCTGAAGTAAACACTCCCTCGATGCCCAAAACTTATTAGGCATATTCTTGTCCTTCAGCATACATCTCGTCATTTACATGAGAGTGCGATTCCTTCGTTCAGCCACCCCATTCTGCTGTGGCGTATACGCCACAGTCAGCTCCCTTTCTATTCCCTTGTCCGCCAAGTAATCTGAGAATTCTTTCGAATTCAACTCAGTCCCTCTATCCGACCTCAATTTCTTAATCTTCTTCTCCATTTGATTCTCCACTTGTGTTGCAAACTTTCTGAAAATTGCAAACACATCTGACTTGATCTCAAGAAATGATTCTCCACTTGTGTTGCAAACTTTCTGAAAATTGCAAACACATCTGACTTGAGTCTCAAGAAATACACCCAAATCATGTGGGAGTGATCATCTGTAAATGTCAACAGATAGATGCTCCCATCAAGCGACGGTGTGTCCATTGGTCCACACAAATCTGTGTGAATCAAGCCCAGAATCTGCTTCGCCTTGTACTCCGAGCTTTTAGGGATTTCCGTCCTGTGTTGTTTTCCCTTGGCACACCCTTCACACACTTCTTTCACCACGTCAATCTGTGGTAGACCTTTCACCATCTGATCTTTTTGTAGCTTCTGCAAGTTATGAACTCCTGTATGACCTAGCCGTTTATGCCATAGGTCTGAGGTGCTCATTTTTGCCTCGGCTACTCTTGCTTTCTCCTTAACAATCCTCCACTTGAGAGGATATGCTTTCTTCACCATTGGGACCTCAACCACCTTTGTCCCAACTCTGTCTTTAATCAAGCATTTGTGTTCTGTGAACACAACTTCATATCCATTTCTCACCATTTGCGGCACACTTAACAGATTCTTGTCCAGCCCCGGTACTAGGAACACATCCTTAATAACCTTAACCCCCTTCTTCGTGTTAACTTGAATATCCCCTTTACCGGAAGTGGTTAAAACTTCTCCATTTCAAACCTTTATAGGTACTCTAAAGTACCTATCTAGAGTTGTGAAATACCCTTCGTGTTTTGCCATATGATTCGTAGCACCATTGTCTACTAACCATACATCGTCTTCAAACATTTCATGGGTCAAGTGTGCTGCCGTAAATAGTAGATTCTCCTCTTCTTCTTCTTGTTGATTTAGGTGAGCTTGATTTTGAATTTGTCTCGTGTTCTTGCATTCACGTGAGAAATGACCCACTTTTCCACACGTGAAGCACTCTTTCTTATTCTTGCTTTGCTTGCTTTGTTCTCCTTGGTTTTGCTTGTTTCTAAAGAAACACTGGCTCTCATTGTGATTATCCTTTTTGCATATGTTGCAGTAGCTCTTCCCCTTAGATTTGTATCCACCTTTCCCATTATATTTCTTGCTAGACTCAGGTATGCCTTGGCTGACCTTAAGCCCCTTAAACTTTGCCTGAAATGCTCCTTCCAGGCTTCCACCGTGTCTGTCTTCAAGTCTCGCCTCTTGAGACTGAAGAGAGAAGACAAGTTCTCCCACCGTGAGTGCGGTGAGATCCTTTGTCTGCTCAATGACCCCGACGTATGGGTCAAAACGCTCCTGCAACGAGCATAGTATTTTCGACATCAGTGTGTCCTCCTTAATATCATCTCCATACGCTCTCATCTCGTTAGCTAGTTCAGTCACCTTGTTGGCAAAGTCTTTTATGGTCTCCTTATCTCCTTATCTTAGAGTGTAGTAGTTGGCTCTTAGACGCTGGAGCTTGATTATAGCCGTCTTGGGGTCCCCTTGGAACCTCTCCTTGAGGAGATCCCAAGCATCCTTCGACGTCTCGCACACGGATATGTGCGCGGCGAATATTTCCTCCGATATTGCGCTGAACAAGAGTTGCAACACAGTCTGATCTTTAGCTTCTAACTCTTCCCACGTTAGGATAGCCTTCTGCACCTCCTCACCCATGGGAACACCCCCGGTAGCGGGTTTTTGCGGTAGTCTCTCTGTGACTACTTTCCATAGCTGCTTAGACCTAAGCAGCGCCTTCATCTTAATGAGCCATAGATTATAGCTATTACCGTCAAATATGGGGATCTGTGGTACGTTCGGCATCTCCTTGTTTGTTGCTTGTGCTGTGTAGTCTCGTGCTGATTTTTTGTGCTCGTCTCGTGCTTGTGCTTGTGCTCCCTCCCGGCCTTTAGATCCGAAAGGCTCTGACACCAATTGTTGTTATGTTGTTCTTTAGCTCATGAATGAATTGATTAAAGTCATGAGCTTAATACATTTCTTGCTTCTTAAAATTGTGCAAACAAGAAAAAAATAAAAGATGAACAAGTATGAACTGATCAGTATTGATGTACTCTCAACCTCACGTGTTTACTCTCTGTTTTGGGTGAATGCTCAATGGATGATTTTCTAAAAATTTTCTCTGAATAATACTTAGTATTCCTTAGGTTAATACATATATATCCGATGGTCTTTTTCTAAAAAATGATAAGGTTTAACAAACTCTCACAAGGAATCTTTTGTGCCTAATTTTTGTGTCCGTTGTAACCTCCATATTGTTATTTCTTCTCATCCTCGTTTGCTCTTCTTTCTCGTGCATGTGCTGCTGTTCCCTTGGGTGTGTGTTGAGTCTTCAAACCGGGCCTCCTGCCATTTGGGCTTCTCCATGCTGGGCCACGTCCGCAAGCTTCTGGCCTTGACTGCTGATGGGCTTGACTTGAACAACCCGGTCCACCAGCTCCTCTTCAGCTCCCCCGTGCTTCAGTTCTCCAGAAGCTTCTCCCGAAGCTCCCCTCTTCAGTTTGTCGACATCACGCCAGACAGAACTCTCAAGTCCCCATCCCTCGGCCGCAGAATCCAGCACCAAAATCCGCCGTCAAAACGCGTCGTCGTTCTTCAGTCTCAGGGAAAATCGAAACGGTGCTGCCGTCGTACCCGTGGGCGACGAATCAACGCGGGAGAATTCACAGCTTAGAGTACCTGGAGTCGAAGCAGATCACTGACATAACCGGAAATGTACAGTGCAAATACTGCGAACATGTTGTTATATTGTTCTAAAGCTCATGAATAAAATGAATAATAAGTCATGAGCTACAACCTTTCTTGCATCTTAAGATAGTGCAAACTGAAATAAAAATGGTGAATAAACTTTGGTTTGATCAGTATTGATTTGTTCTCTCTCAAACTCACGTGTTTCTCTCTTTTTGGGTGAATGAACAATGAACAAATTTCTGAATAATACTCTTCTGATTAATATTACTCGTGCATTACATATATATCCGTTTTTCTTAGGTTGTTAATGCTCAACCGTATGGGTATTTTGCATAACAAACCCTGACACAAAATATTCCCTCTGTCTAATGTGAAAATCTCGTTTTAACCTCCCCGATTTTATTCCATAGTTGCTCATCCCGTTTTGTTCCTTTTTGCATGGGCTTCTTCATTCTTGTGGGCTTCCAATCGGTGCTGGGCCAATGCTGCTGAGGAGGTGGGCTTCCGCGTGGGCTTCTTCTTCAGCCCGTCTCGTGTTGGACTTCAACCCGGCGACCCGTGTGTCTTCAGTTACCCTAGGAGTTCGAAGAGTTCTGGAGACTTCTTCAGAACTCCAAGGGTTTGTCTCCCCCGCAGCTTCTCCTCGTCGCAGCTTCGCCATCGCCATGCTCCCGCGCTGCTCAGCTACTTCAGTCTCCCTCCTGAGCTGCCGGGGAGCTACGCCGATCCTCCTGCGCAGCATGGTGAATCTTTCAGTCGGTAGGGGCTTCGTCAACAGATCCGCAAGCTGGTCCTCTCCGCGCACGTGATGTAAGTGAATCCTTCCTTCGTTTTGCGCCTCCCGTACTACATGAAATTTAATTTTTATATGTTTTGTCCGCTTGTGGTCGATCGGATTCTTTCCGATCGCGATAGCCGTCGTGCTATCGCTGTAGATAGGAACCCCACCGTGCATGTCGAACCCTAACTCCTCGAATAAACGTAGTAGCCAGGTCGCATGATTTGTAGCCGAACTTAGGGCCATGTATTCGGCTTCAGCCGTTGACTGTGCAACAACTGTCGGTTTCTGGGTTTCCCAGCTGAAAATCGAACTCCCGATAGTAAAACAAAAACCAGTAGTGCTTCGCATGTCTTTTGTACTTCCAGCTAGGTCTGCGTCCGCAAACCCAACTAGCTCAGCATTCTCCACTTGCATAAATATTAACGCGTAGTTTGTTGTCTCACGTATGTATCTTAGAACTCTCTTTGCGTTATTAAGGCTCTGTATTGTCGGTTTGGAATTTTTTCTTGACGGGTACGAGGCCACAAACGCAAGGCCGGGACGGGTGGATGCGAGGTACAAGATCCCGCCAACAATACTATGTTACCGCGTACTATCGGTAAGTTCATCGCCGCCTTCTGCAATTTTAGAGTGTAGGGTTAAGGGAGTTTTAACTCCCTTAGAGTCTAGCATCCCAAACTTCGAAAGAAGTTGGGTTGCGTATTTTTCTTGGCTTAAAAAGATACCACCAATGAGGTAATTAACCTCGAACCCAAGAAAATACCTAAGCATACCCAAATAGCTCATATCAAACTCTGAACTGATTTTGATCTTAAACTCCTTAATCAACTTAAAACAACTTCCTGATAAGATTATATCGTCCACATATAAGCAAATCACCAAAATGTTACCTCCTTTAAACTGGATGTACATTGCAGCATCGCAATGACTCCTAATGCATCCTTCCCGTAGAAAAAACGCATCAATCTTGATATACCAGGCCCTTGGTGCCTGTTTCAAACCGTATAATGCTTTATTCAATCTTAAAACCAAATGCTCAGAACCAGTTACCTCGTAACCCAGTGGCTGTTCATCGTAAACCTCTTCAATGATCTCCCCGTTTAGGAACGCTGACTTTACATCCATTTGATGTAAAGGCCAGCCCTTCTGAGCTGCCACGGCTATCAAGGTCCGAATGGTATCATGCCTTGATACCGGGACAAAAGTTTCTCCGTAGTCTAGCCCGTAGGTTTGTGTAAACCCCCGAGCCACTAGCCTTGCCTTATACTTTTGAATCTTCCCCAATTCGTCCGTCTTAACCTTGAATATCCACTTTACCCCTATCACCTTTTGATTAGCGGATCTCTCAGTCAGATACCAAGTTTCATTCTTCTGTAGCATTCTCATTTCTTGCTTCCTCATAGGTTGTAGGTTCTACCGTAGCTAGGTAGCAACTTTCTTTCGATTCTAGCTCATCCGAGTCCTCATCCATCCTGTAGATGTCGCTGAGTCTACGTGTCCTATGAACCTCTCTAGATGATTCACTAGTATTCCCGGTGCTTCCTTGTTGTGTCGTAGGCGTGTTGGATAGTGAGAGTCGTAGTGGAGTCATAGGTGGTGTTGATCGACTACCACTCTCACCCCCATGTCCCGATGAGCTACCTACCTCAACCATAGTAGGTACTCCCTCAGGATTAGTATTGCCTTGGGAGTTAAGGAAACTTACTGGTATGTCCACTCTAGGTTTTTCAGCCGTTGTCTCCCAATCCCAGCCCTTTTCTTCATCAAATATCACGTCCCTTGACACTTCCACTTTCCCAGTCTCAATCAGGTAGACACGATAGCCTTTGCTTAGGCTACTATAACCCACGAACACACAAGTCTGAGACTTTTCGTCTAGCTTCTTTCTCTTCTGTGATGGGATCATCCTATAGCATAGGCACCCAAACACCTTTAAGTGTCCAACAGATGGCTTATGTCCACTCCAAGCCTCTAGGGGGGTTCTTATCCTTCAACGCCCTTGTAGGCAACCGGTTTTGAATATATGCCGAAATGAAAACTCCCTCTGCCCAAAACTTGTTAGGCATGTTCTTGTCCTTCAGCATACTTCGTGTCATCTCCATTAGGGTACGGTTTCTTCGTTCCGCAACCCCGTTCTGTTGTGGCGTGTAGGCCACACTTAGTTCCCTGACTATCCCCCTTTCGACTAAGAAATCCGAGAACTCCTTCGAGTTAAATTCTGTCCCTTTGTCAGACCTTAGCTTCTTAACTTTCTTCTCCGTTTAGTTTTCAACTTGTACCACAAATTTTCTGAAAATCCCAAGTACATCAGACTTTAACCTTAGGAAATATACCCATGTCATATGGGAGTAATCATCCGTGAAGGTGAGTAGATAAATACTCTCATCCAACGATGGTGTACTCATTGGTCCACATAAGTCCGTGTGGATCAACCCTAAAATGTTCTCCGCCTTATACTCTGATGCTTTTGGAAATTCCAGTCTGTGTTGCTTCCCTTTAACACAGGCTTCACACACTTCTTTCACTAAGGGCACATGTGGTAGCCCCTTCACCAAGTTACCTTTTTGTAACTTCTCCAGGTTGTGTAACCCGGCGTGACCCAGCCTTTTGTGCCATAACTCAGACACACCCAAATTCTCCTGAGTCACTCTAGCCTCCTCCTTAACTATCCTCCATTTTAGAGGATAGGCCTTTCTAACCATTGGCACTTCTACCACTTTGTTTCCAGCACCGTCCCAAATCAAACACTTATCTTCCATGAATACTACTTCGTATCCATTCCTAACCATTTGCGACACACTAAGCAAGTTTTTATCCAACCCCGGTACTAAAAATACGTCCTTAATAACTTTAACACCCTTCTTATTGTGAACTTGAATGTTACCTTTACCGGAAGTGGTCAAAACCCCTCCATTTCCAACCTTTATAGGTACTCTAAAGTACCTATCTAGCGTTGTGAAATAACTTTCGTGCTTGGCCATATGATTTGTAGCACCACTGTCTACCAACCATACGTCGTCCTCAAATATCTCATGTGTAAGGTGTGCCGCCATGAACAACATGTTTTCTTCCTCATCTTCTTGTTGATTTAGTTGCGCCTGATTCTATGCTGGTCTTTTATTTTTGCAATCACGTGAGAAATGACCCACCTTTCCACACGTGTAGCACTCCTTCTTAGACTTGTTTTGTTTGCTTTGTTCTCCTTGATTTTGCTTGTTTCTAAAGAAACATTGGCTTTCATTGTGGTTATCCTTTTTGCATATGCTGCAGTAGCTCTTCCCCTTAGGTTTGAATCCGCCTTTCCCATAGGGTTTCTTCCTAGACTCAGATCTGCCGTGGCTGACCTTAAGTCCTTTAAACTTCGCCTGAAACGCACCTCCAGACCTCCACCGTGTCTGTCTTCAAGTCTCGCCTCTTGAGACTGAAGAGAGATTACAAGCTCTCCCACCGTGAGTGTGGTGAGATCCTTGGTCTGTTCAATGACCCCAACGTATGGGTCAAAACGCTCCTGCAGCGAGCATAGTATCTTTGACACCAGCGTGTCCTCCTTAATATCATCTCCATACGCCCTCATCTCATTAGCTAGTTCATTCACCTTGTTGGCAAAGTCTTTTATGGTCTCCTTATCTCCTTGTCTTAGAGTGTAGTAGTTGGCTCTTAGACGCTGGAGCTTGATCATAGCCATCTTGGGGTCCCCTTGGAACCTCTCCTTGAGGAGATCCCAAGCATCCTTCGACGTCTCGCACACGGATATGTGCGCGGCGAATATTTCCTCCGACACTGCGCTGAATAGAAGTTGCAACGCAGTCTGGTCCTTTGCTTCTAACTCCTCCCATGTTAGGATAGCCTTCTGCACCTCCTCACCCATGGGAACAACCCCGGTAATGGGTTTTTCCGGTAGTCCTTCTGTGACTACTTTCCAGAGCTGCTTAGACCTAAGCAGCACCTTCATCTTAATGAGCCATAGATTATAGCTCTTACCGTCGAATATAGGAATCTGTACGTTTTGCATCTCTTAGTTTGTTGCTTGTGCCGTGTAGTTTTGTGCTGGTTCTTGTGCTCGTCTCGTGCTTGTGCTTGTGCTCCCTCTCGGCCTTTAGATCCGAAAGGCTCTGATACCAATTGTTGTTATATTGTTCTAAAGCTCATGAATGAAATGAATAATAAGTCATGAGCTACAACCTTTCTTGCATCTTAAGATAGTGCAAACTGAAATAAAATGGTGAATAAACTTTGGTTTGATCAGTATTGATTTGTTCTCTCTCAAACTCATGTGTTTCTCTCTTTTTGGGTGAATGAACAATGAACAAATTTCTGAATAATACTCTTCTGATTAATATTACTCGTGCATTACATATATATCTGTTTTTCTTAGGTTGTTAATGCTCAACCGTATGGGTATTTTGCATAACAAAACCTGACACAAAATATTCCCTCTGTCTAATGTGAAAATCCCGTTTTAACCTCCCCGATTTTATTCCTTAGTTGCTCATCCCGTTTTGTTCCTTTTTGCATGGGCTTCTTCATTCTTGTGGGCTTCCAACCGGTGCTGGGCCAATGCTGCTGAGGAGGTGGGCTTCCGCGTGGGCTTCTTCTTCAGCTTGTCTCGTGTTAGACTTCAACCCGGCGACCCGCGTGTCATCAGTTACCCTAGGAGTTCGAAGAGTTCTGGAGACTTCTTCAGAACTCCAAGGGTTTGTCTCCCCCACAGCTTCTCCTCGTCGCAGCTTCGCCATCGCCATGCTCCCGCGCTGCTCAGCTACTTCAGAACAGATACAGGAGATAAGCTACGATCTGAGGGAGAAATTCAGAGAGGTGGAGAGATTCATCGAAGAGAACAAGCGCCGTCGGGATGGATGAATCCAGTGGCGATGAGATGCAAGATCTGCCAGAAGGAGGAGGCGGTGAAGCCGGTGATAGGTGATCAGAAAAGGGAGATCAATTTGTTGTTCTTGCTCCTGGGTACGAATCTGGGATATTGTACATTGGCCCAGCTCAAGTATTTCTGCAAACACTCCAACCATCATCGCACTGGTGCAAAGGATCGAGTCCTCTATTTAACCTACTTGGCTCTCTGCAAAATGCTCAAGCCATGCGACGACCTCTTTGAACGGTAAATGCCTTTTCTTTCTTGATTTCTTGATTACTTTGGACCTTTTTTTTTCTTTTTTGTGGACTGATTTTTAATACATGGATATTATTACATGTGTTAAATGTATAGTTAGATTTGGCATGCAAGGTTCATTCTCATTCCTTATATATGTTTTATATTTCCTATTCCCATGGCAAATATAATATTTGACTATTTGTCTAAAATTTTGTATTTCTTTCGTCAATTCCAAATATAAAACAATAGAAAAATATATAATATCCTGAATATAAAACAATAGAAAAATGGTAAAAAACTTATAATACATCATAAAACAAATTTCAATTTCAGTTAAAACTTATATCATTTATGTTAACGAACCAAAATTTTGTAGATTATAGCATTTCTTTTGTAGATTCTAACAAAACTTTTGTTAAATTCTATGTTAGGTTCAAAATAAAATGATTTTATTTATAGCAAATTATGAGCAGATTCTATGTTAGTTATATTATCAAACTCAAATTTGTAGATTTTATGTTGAATTCACATAAGGGAAAGTGAGCTAAAATTGAAAAAAATGGCTGAAAATATGATTAGGCAAATTTTGGAAATTGGAAGATCCAATACAATGGAGCTCAAAGTCCATGGAAAATTGGAACAAAAAACCTTTAACGCATTGTCTTCTAAAATTCCGGATATTTAGTAATCTTTAAGAGTAAACAAGAACATTAAAATCTAATATCGAAACATAACGGGTTGATTAATAAATTTTTTTCACTCTTGTAGTATTCCAATATCTAATATGTCATTTAGTTCTATGATTTGAACTAGGACTGAGCAAAATATTCGAAGTATTCGATTCGTATTCGAATCGAAAACTCGATTATCCGTTGGTATAAATACAAATACAAATATTAGAAATCAGATATTTAACAAATACAAATACAAATAGTATATTCAATTATTCGAACTATTTGTATCCATAAGTATTAAATAGATAATTTTTTAATATATGTATACATATATAACAAAATTGATTTTAATAATCAAATTGTAAATAAAAAACATTATTAATCATATTTTAACACTCATTATATAAATATATAGACAAATATGTAATGTATTTATGATTTGAGGACTAAAATATCAAATATATCAGAATAACTAATATTGTTGAAACTTTAATTTGTACTCAAGATTGGATTCCAATCTAAAAATGGATTGGATAATGTTATTGAGATATTGCAAGATATCGAAAAAATAGAACTCACTAAATATCTAATTTTTATACGATTTTTATTTTAATATATTAATTTGATAATCTAGTAATTGATTTCATTGTTTTAGGTGAATTGAAAATACATTACAAGAAATTCACAGATTAGGGACTGAAGAATAAGTCCCTAATCCGTCCGGAAAGGCATTTAGGGACTGATTAGGGACTGGCACACGCCGTCCGCAAACGAGCGTCGGCAATCAGTTCCAGTCCGCAAACCGTCCGCAATTCCGGACTTAAAAGGTAGTCCGAAAACCGTCGCAAAATTCCGGACGGAGTTAGTCGTCGGGAAATTTCCGGACGGAATTTCGTCGTCGGTAAATTTCCCGACGGGAGTTGTCGTCGTCGGGAAATTTCCCGACGGGAAACGCCGTCGGAAAGTAATTTTTTTTAAAAAAAATTTACGGACGGCAGATCTCCGTCGGGAAATTTCCCGACGGGAACCGCCGTCGGGAAATATTTTTTTTAAAAAAAATATTCCGGACGGCAGGTTGCCGTTCGTAACTGTTCCGGGAAATTTCCGGACGACAACGTGCCAGTCCGTAACTGTTTTCTTAATCCGTCTTTAATTAGTCCCTAATCCGTCTTTAAATTTAGGGACGAATATGTCAGTCCGCAAATTCAGTCCCGAAATCCGAATTTTCTTGTAGTGATATTACTAGAGAACATTAAAAGTAATCTTAAAATCTAATATCAAAACGATTTGGGTTGATTAATGGATTTTTTATTTGTAGTATTCCCATATCTAATATGTCATTTAGTTCTACGACTTGGAGATTCTATCATTATTCTAAGTGAAATTCATTTTCAAATCTTTAATTTTGCTATATAGTTACTAGATTTAACAGGTAATTCATTAACCAATCTTAAAAAATTTTCTTAATATTACATAAATTGTAAGACAACTAAAAAATTCAAGAAAATAAGATGAGAACAAGATTCTGGTGAAACTAACATTAAAATTAAATTTTGAAGTTTAATTGGATAAGATTCAAATTCAAAGTAAAATCGAACTAACATAAATATTGTGGATGTAATAAATAAATCCCCATTAAATTTGGGATCGATTAGTATTTGAGAGCAAACACAACTTTTAAAAAAAAATCTGATATCCAAATGCAATGGATTGAATCACGGATCTATTTGTGGTATTCCAAATACTAGGTGTAACAGTCATCATGGTTTTGTTAACGGTGATTAAGAGTCAATGTTAATAGTTAAGTTGTACTAATCTCTGCGACGGTCGAGCTGGTTTTTTTTCAGGTCTGACCGCGCAAGAGATCTCATGTACTTCTATCTTTTGTTAAAGTTAATTTATTGGTTTAGTTTTTGTACTATAAATATACACTGCCCTTGAGTTAATTTAAAAATATCAATGATCACAATATGTTAGTAATACTTAAAATATAGTTATTTAGTATAATATTATAAATATGGCTTAAAACAATTAATAAATGAATTAGTTGAAATTTGGGTTTTGATTTCTCGCTCATCAGACTTCAACGTGAATGGTTAAACCATTAATTATTATACTACCCGCAAGTGAAGGAAAGAAGAGTGAAATCTTTTAAAATTTATATTTGCTTGCCAAGTAGAGTACATAATGTAAATATTTTTAATGTTTTAGTTTGTATTTATATATGCACGGGTAAATTTTTTGTTTTGTAACGATAAATTTGAAATATATATAAATTCAAAATAAATTATGATATTATATTTATTTATTTATACATTTTATTTTTTTATGGATCATTTTCTTTGTAGAAATTTAATATATGAAAAATTATTTATTTATTGTAATTATAGAAAAAATGAAAAATATATATTAATTAGAGAGGGTAAATGATATGATTAACATTAAATTTTTTTTCATTTCATTTTTTCAATAATATATATAATTTTAAATATTTATAATTATAATTTTTAAAAATTTAAATTATTAAATATGTCAAAATTAAAATTTATTTTCCAAGATAACTAATTTTAAATAACATATATAACAAAAAAATTATTTTTTAATAACTATTTTGTCAAAGTTTAATATTTTTATTTCAGCATTGTGTGGATAAATATTTATTTTGTAATAAATTATGATATTATCTTTTTTTTTATTTATATATTTTAATTTTCATGGATCATTTTATTTGTAGAATTTTAATATATAATTTTTTTATTTTTATTTTAGAGAAAATGGATAGTAATTAAGTATATGAAAAATATATATTAATTAGAAAAGGTAAATGATTTGATGGGTATTAACTTTTTTTTTCAATCCAAATTTTGTTTTCAATAATATATATATAATTTAAAATACTTTTAATTGTAATTTTTTAAAATTTAAATTTATTAAAATAAATTAAAATCAAATTTGTTTTTCAAGTTAACTAAATAATATATATAACTAAAATCAATATTTTTTTTAATAATTTATTCGTCCAAGTTAGTTTACTGATTTTATTTCAAATAAACATATAAACATTTTTTGTTTTTAATTATTTATAAATTTATTAATTTTCAGTAATTTATGAATTGTAATTAATGTAAGAATAAAAAAATTAAAAAAAAACTTAACTTGGTGAACTGAAAACTTGAGAAGAAATAATGAATGAGAAGCCAAGAATTATCCAACCTGTTATATATAGATTTTATTTCAAATAAACATATAAACATTTTTTGTTTTTAATTATTTATTAATTTATTAATTTTCTATTTATTTACATATATAATTACTAAAATAGTCTCTAAATTTAATGTAAATATTTTATGTTTCTTTAAATATTATATATTACTAATAGATAATTCTTTTAAAGAAATTTATGAATTGTAAGTAACGTAGGAACAAAAAAATTAAAACAAAAAAGACTTAACACGATGATGTGGAAGCTTGAGAAGAGAGAATGAATGAGAAACCTCCATTTATCCAACTTTTAATATATAGATTATGAATGGCCCGCACGATGCGCAGATTGATTTTTTTCAGTATAGGGATGAATTTGTTTTTAGTTAAGATTGTTTGTGGATATTCTTGGTAAAACAATATTGCAATATTGTAATGTTTTTTTTTTAACATAAATCATGATAAGAAGACATATCCTATGTAATCCATTGTTACATAAAATATATCATGCAATGTTAATTTCATGACAAAACTCGAATATTTTTGGATCATATTAATTAATATAATTTATGAAGCCAAATTAGTAACAATATTTCCATTATAATTTATATTAATATATTGATGCATAGGTGTTTATATGTTTAGTAATTGTCATCAAAAGAAATAGAGAAAAAAGAGTGACAAGATAGATTTCACATAATAAATATTTAGAGAACGAAGATAGATGTAACCAATCTAATGGAATCGGTACTAATATTTATAATACTTATCATAGGTAACCTACCTAAAATAAAGGCTCTAAAATTCATTTTCAAGCATACAAAAATGTATTATTCAAATCTACCAATACCAATAAAGAGGATTTATCCAATATTAGAATCACTCTTCCAAACCAACTAGACAACTGGCGTCAAAATGTTATGTGGTTCTTGTAGTCTTACGAATTACTTCAGAATTTGTTTTAGTATCTTCAATTTCCTTCGTCTTCTTCCTCACTGCCTCACTACCAGGTTATCTCTTTCAAGCTCGAGGTAATCTTTTATTTCCTCTGCATTTATTTTTTTAATTCCATTATCCTTTCATAATTACAATTTATTTTTGGATAATCTTATGTCTCGAAATCTTCCGTGAATATTATTTTGGATTCCGAGTTTAGCTTGTGTCTTATCCTCTCTAATAGTCGACTATCTATTTAGGAATTGTTCTATGGTTCTTGTAAGGTTGCGAATTGCTTCGAAGATTGATAAGTTTTCTTCTAATCTTTTGTCTGGAATTTAAGGTTTTTGTTCTGATGGTCTTTATATGTTTTATAACTTACATGTTGTTGAATTGTCACTCGAAATACATGGTTTTAGGGGTTCACCACATTGACCTGATTTGCTAAAGTCTAGATCATTTGTTTGCCTTTTACCAGAACATTCTAGATATTTCAATTCAATTTTGGGACCGTTGAAACTTTAATTTTTTTTAACATGTTTCCTTTTGTTTTCCGATGAACTCAAATCTTGAGATAAATTTAAGAATGCACAATATTAGATTTATAGATTAAAAAGTATTAATTTTAAATAATATTTATAAAAAATATAACATATTAATTTTTTAAAATAAATCGAAAATGTTAATAAAAAATGTAACAAATTTAAACTAAAATTTAAATATTTATTTGGGTGGGGTGGTTGTCATGTCATCGCTAACATGATTTTATCGGAATTGAGCACAAATTCAACTTTTAATATATAATAATTTACAATTGTAATAATAATGACATTGAAATAATAAAAATTAATGTATAAACTTTATACATTAAAATATAATTATAAAGATGAAAAACTCGTGAATTAACATCATATTTTATTTAATCTTTATTTTAAATTTAATAAATATTTTTAACCTAATTTACTATATCAACAAAATTTCATATTTTTATATGTGTTTTATTTATATGAAAAATTTTAAGTAATATTTTAGAAATTATTAATATAGAATTGATAAATTTCTAAACTTAAGAATGCACAACATTAGATTTATAGATTAAAAAGTATTAATTTTTAATAATATTTATAAAAAATATAACACATTAATTTCTTAGAATAAATCGAGAATGTTAGTAAAAAATGGTAACAAATTTAAATTTAAATTTAATTATTTATTTAGATGGGGTGGTTGCCATGTCATCGCTGACATGGCTTCACCAGAATTGAGCAAAAATTCAACTTTTAATATATAAGATTTCATTTTAAATAAACATATAAACATTTTTCGTTTTTAATTATTTATTAATTTTCTATTTATTTACATATATAATTATTAAAATATTCTCTAAATTTAATCTAAATATTTAATGTTTCTTTAAAATATTAATATTACTAATATATAATTCTTTTAAAAAATTTATGAATTGTAATTAATGTAGGAATAAAAAATTAAAACAAAAAAAATTAATTTATGATGTGAAAGCTTGAGAAGAGAGAATGAATGAGAAAGTGGGATGATTGGGGTGGTTGTCACGTCATCTATGACATGGCTCCACCAGAACTGAACAAAAACTCAACTTATAATATATAAGATTTTATTTTAAATAAAAATATAATCATTTTTTGTTTTTAGTTATTTATTAATTTTCTATTTATTTACATATGTAATTATTAAAATATTCTCTTAATTTAATCTAAATATTTTATGTTTTTTTAAATATTAATATTACTAATATATAATTCCTTTAAAAAAATTTATGAATTTTAATTAATATAGGAACAAAAAATTAAAACAAAAAAGGATTTAACTTGATGATGTGGAAACTTGAGAAGAGAGAATGAATACGAAGCCTCAATTTATCCAACTTTTTGGAGTTATTATTTATAGTTTAATATATAAGAGTAGTCTCTTCATATATCTTGTAAAACCCATAAATAAAAATAATTCTATTTATATTTTATAAATTATAAGAAACAAAATCATTTGAATAAAAATAATTCTTTCTTCTAAATTCTTTTTGTTTCTTATTTTTCTAACAATTTAATGTATATATATATAATTAATATAATATATGGTTTTTTTCTTACATTGATACTAATGGAATATATATATAGTTAGTTCAATATAGAATATAGCATAAAAAATACTCAACTATTTTATTTTAGTCTATAAAACATGAATGATTATCTTCAACCTAAAAAAACTCAAACTTAATTTTTTTCCTTAAAAACACTAATATTAGGAATATGGTGTAGAAAATACCAAACGTTTTAATTTTTGCCTATCAAACACAAATTATTACTTTTAATCTAAAAATTTTGAATTTTTAAGTTTTGTCTAAAAAACACAAACTTATCAAATGATTCATAACCATACACAAACACTAACTCTTGGTAAACTTCTTATAGTGTTTACGATATAGAATTATTTTTCAACAGATTTTCAACTGGTTTCAAAATAAAATACGAATTTCACCCGAAATCCAAATTCAACAAAAAAACAACCCGAATTTCAAGCTAATTTTCATCGAAAATTCGAATTCCACCCAATTTTAGAAAGAATTTCAGTCCAATTTCAATTTTAGTAAGAAATCTAAATTCGAACCAATTTCAACCAAAAATTTGAATTCAGCCCAATATTAACCTGATTTCAACCAAAAGTCAGAATTTCACCAATTTCAACAAGAATTTCAATCCAATTTCAACCCAAAATCTGAATTCAACCCAATTTCAACCGAAAATTCAAATTCCACCAAATTTTAGTAAGTATTTCAATAACATTTCAACCCGAAATCCAAATTCATTCGGATTTTCGGTTGAAATTGGGTTACAATTAGGTTAATTCAAATTTTGAGTTGAAATTTATTCGAATTTGGATTTTTGTTGAAATGATTACTAAAATTGGATGGAATTCGGATATTCGGTTGAAATTAGGTTGAAAATAGATTTTGGATTGAAATTGGGTTGAAATTCTTGTTCAAATTGGGTGAAATTTGGATTTTTGGTTGCAACCAGTTTGAACTTGAGTTGAATTCAGATTTCGAGTTGAAACTTGTTCAAATATGGATTTTTTAAATTCGGATTCGGGTTAAAATCGAGTTGAAATTGGATTTACCAAGAGTTAGTGTTTGTGTATGGATATGATTAATTTGATAAATTTGTATTTTTTTAGACAATGCAATCATATAGAAAAATAACAAATTGAAAAAATAACAATAATTTAATACCATTTCTATTATATTAGAAATTAATTGTTAATTTTATATGATATTATTTGTATTTCAAGAGTCATATATATTTTGAAGTTTTATTATTGTTATTTAATATCATTAAAAAATATATATCAAATATCATAGTGTATATTAATTTGGTGCAAAATGATACATTTACATATTTTGAGTATTTTATTTAATTTAAAAAATAGAAAATTTTATTTTTAAGATTATTTTATCTGTAATTTTGACTAAATTTTTATTATTTATATATTAATTTTAAAATATAAATTTAAAATATTTATTATTTTACATGTAGAGCATTGTAAAAGCTTACAATATATTATTTTAAAGACATAATAAAATTAGATTTTTTATAATTTATATTTTAATTTAATGTGCATTTATGTAGTTGATAAGATCAAGAAATGAATTGGTTAGTATATCATAAGTTTCTTTTAAAATACAAATAAAAATAAGAAATTACGTATTCGAATCCTAAAATAAAAACCTTCTGTAGTATATGTGGAGTCTTATCAACCAAATCCGGGTAGAAAGTTAAATTTATACTCTTGTACGATCTTTGAAGACGGGTTATCATATGATTATAATGTGTTTGATTGTATTTATTCCACTTGTATCCCATGTCACATATTAATAAAAGGGTTGCATGATTATATGATTCCATTTGTACCTATGAATCTTGAGCAACTTCCACAACAGAGCCGAATGCTGCATCGCCTTCTTCCATTGCTCCCATAGCTTTCAGTTCAAAGTTTTGATCAGATGGTGCTGGTTTTGATGTAATAGCTTCGTTGATGCATTTCTGTTGTTCCTTAGGATCAATAGCTTCTTCATGATCTTCGCCATGCAAGAGCTCAGACGTAAATAAACCTGCCTCTCCTGCTTCTACATCAGTTGCTGATGTAGAAGAGAATGCTTTAGCCTGCAAGAAGCATAAACAAATGTTTTAAAACTGTGTCATGCACAGGTAGTGGGTGCAAGTGCTAACCAGAGCTATAAAAAGTGTAGTCAGTCTCGTAAGGAAAGGGCATACGTACTTTTCACTTCGGGAAAGGGCATACATACTTTTCACTTCTTCATCGCTCTCCTCCTGTATAGGCTTGAAAGTATAGCCACTCTTCATCTTCTCTTCATCCTTGAAAATTTCTCAAGGCGTTGAAGATGTTTTCTCAGGATCTTAGCATGTATTTCCTTCAAGCAAGCCTGTGCAATATCAATACTACTTATGCTAACCGAGAACGAAGCTGTGACTCAATGTCGAGTTGCAACTGTTCGAGTTCCTTATAAGTCTTCCCATCTAGAAGTTCTTTAACTTCGGCTCTACACCGACATGCAGACCCCTTTCTTGTGCAAGCAATTCTGCGGGAAGCTATTCCCTTCTAAATCTAGCTCTATCCACTGCATCTCGTTTTCAAGTTTCAGCGAGATCCCAGTCACATACCACCATAAGTGCCTGAAAAGATAAGTATGGAGGTATTATCATTCAAATAAATTCATTGAGAATATGAGTTATATATATATATATATATATATTTATCCTAGCATAACTATACGATCAAAACGTTTGAATTCTCAAAGTATATAAAAGAAAAAACAAAAAAATAAGAGCACGCAGAAGGTTGGGTGCCTCTTAATTTAATCGCCGGCTTCAGAAAAGTATGAAATTCTTTACCCCATCAACCATCGGAAAGAACAACACAAACATTTAGAAGAGATTTTTCAATATAATTCAACTCCGGATATTCACAAGAATTGCTTTTCTATTGAGAACAACCACCCCACCCACATGCAAGAGACAAAATGATAGTGAATCATATTTGCAGAAGGAAATACCTCCCAATATTGTACATGAACTGGAGTTGCTCGATCCAAATATAAATATATTTTGATGTCATTGTGAAGCCCTTCCATCTCCTTAACCGTCAAACCTACACCATTTACATGTTGAGAGAGCACATGTAATTAAAACAACAATACGAGTCTCACTGATTCTAAAGTGATAGATGAACAAAACATAAAACTGAAGCCACAACAAACTCAAACCCTAAACTAAAAAGCTTTTATAACACAATAGAGTTGGGTCTTAGAAGAAGTGCATTGATATTTTTACCTTGAAAACTATATATGGTTCACTGAGTTCAATATCCATATCATCTGAACCATCAAGATGTTTGCAAAGGAGTTTGATCGGTTTTGTGTGCCCATCTCGCAATCTAATCTGAGATCTCACCTTACTTTGATCAAAATGGAACTGCATATTACACAGATAAGTTAGACAATCCATACCAAGCTATGTATCCATACATAAACTACACTCAATTTTAAAATTCATTTAAAAAGGAAAATATGTCAACAAAAAACAAAAGAAATGTAACATTGTACCTCCTCCTCTTTCTTCTCCTGGTCCTGGAATTCGAGCGCGCTGGCTAGCTAACAGTGCCTGTAAAGTGACAACATTATTTAAAAAATAGAAATGCAAGTGACAATCAAAATAGACAACATATTGGTATGTGTAAAATCCAAGATCTAGTTCCATATTTACCATTTCTTTCTCATGCCTTTCTCATTACAAGAGTGGAAGAAGGAGAAGAAAAGAAAAGATAGTTTGAAGGAAGTACCTTGGTGGTGTACATTTTGTCACCGTCGTCATTTTTTGTAAAACTGAAGATACAAAGTGCATTTCAAGTAATTAAACCTGCTGAAGAGAAGATATTACAATCGGCGTGAATCTCGCATCTCTTGTCTAAAAAAATTGAACATAGAGCCATAGAAGTCGATAAATATCAATACCCAATAGGTAATCTCTTCAGGTTTAACAAACTGTACTCCCACATAACTGCAAACTGAAAAGGCATGCCATAGTATCAACGTCTACCAAACCTTCAATGGTCTGCATATCATCTTGGCAAAAATCAACCAATAAACCAGTCACATGAATAGAGAGAAAAGTTAATGGTTATCTTGAAGACGGTGGGGAGGGGATAAACCAGTCACCTGTTACAAGACTCTTGATGTTGGGGCCAACAACATATACTTCCCCAACATGTTGATACACACCAACTGCTGGCCCTGGTGGTCTCACAAGGTACACACCTAAAACAACCACCAATTTTCAATGTTTAATGTGTATTTAAAATATATTATCATATCTCTTACACTATCAACAAAAAAACTTCTATCAGAACTTCAACGAATATAGCTTCAAACAAATCCTTATATTTCTCGTAAAAATGACATAAATATAGCTCCATGGTGATCATACCTTTGATATCTGAATGAAAATCCAAATCGGGAGACAAGAGTTGGGAATCACGGAAGAAGAAGAAGCCTAGAAGCAAAAGCAACCAAAGCAGTCAATGGCATAACTTCGTTTGTCAATACCAAATTCCTCAATCGTCGAAATAATTTCGATATTATATTGAAATAAGAATCGAATTTATATCCCAAACCTTCAAGATGGATGACCACCTAAAGCACAAAACTTCAAAACACAGAATACGAAAAATAAAACAAAAATAATGAGAATAAAACACAACCCAAATTCAAATTGTCGAAACAAACAAAAAATAAGAGAAGATCAGCGGACCCAAACAAACCCTAATTCCTCAATCGAATATCAGAAACCCAAACATCGAGAACTTCAATCCTCGACTACTTCCCCAACACCACATTCGACTTCTTTACAAAGATCGATATCATCAAGCTCAAATTAGATAAAATTTCTAGGAAATAAATGGAAATTAACATTGTAACCGCACACTAACTTACATACACATCCATCTTTCTCTCTGAACAATATCTCTACCTGTGGAAGAAGAGGACAGAAGCAACCATGGAGGCTTGCCGTACCATCACGAAACTCCTGATTTCGCCATCTTTATCTCGGAAGAAGGAAAAACAACGTTTCAGTATATTCAAGATCCAAATTAGAACGAAATCGAAACCTAAACCCTAAATCCAAAGTTAGAACGAAATCAATTCAGATCAGCAAATAATGAAGACAGAGACAATTTAGATTACAAAGCCGATGATTCCATCAAAAAGATCGTTTGAATAAGATGGGACAGATTGTTGCAGGGCTTCCTCGTATATGAGAGCTTTAGCTGCGGGAGTAGTTGCGGTGCTTAAAACGGAAGAGAGAAGAGCCAAGCCGCCATTAATTGAGGGTCGCTGTTCCACCTAGCATAGGAGATAAAAGCGGGGGAAAAAGAGGGGAAACCCTAAAACGAAGGTGTTTAATTTTCCTACCCGAAGAAAGGTGCTGTCTCATCGCAGCTGAACGACGACATATCGGAGGTACTCTCGGATCTGACACGACGTCGCTGGAATCTGAAGAGAGAGAGATTTGGATTTCAGAGCGATCCCTTTACATAAACAAGGAGCATCGTTTTCGCAGATCATTGTGTTGCAGAGAGAGTGATCATTGAGAAACATATGATCGATGTTGAAGAGTCTCGTGCTACTGGAGAAGAGCTTGCAGGGTGAGGAGATCGTGGGAGAGAGGACAGATCGTGGGAAAGTGGGAGAAAAGGTGAAGTGAATATTGGGGGTGACGTGGAGGGCTGACAGACGAGAACGCTTGAGAGAGATGCAAAATTACAGAATTTTAATATATAGATTTGTATTTTTTAGACAACACTTAAAAATTCAAAGAGTTAAAATATGATTTAGTGTTTGTGTTTGTGTTTGTGTATGAATATGACTAATTTGATAACTTTATGTTTTTTAGACAAAATTTAAAAATTAAAAATTTTTAGGTTTAAAATAATAATTTGTGTTTTATAGGCAAAAATTAAAAAGTTTAGTATTTTCTAGACTATATTCCTAAAGTTAATGTTTTTAAGGCATAAAAAAATAAGTTTGGATTTTTTTAGGTGAAGATAATAATTCATGTTTTATACGCTAAAATAAAATAGTTTGATATTTTTTTATACTATATTCCCTATAATATATGGTTTTTCCTTACATTAATACTAATGGAATATAATCCAAATTATATAATAATCCATTAGAAGAATCTTAACAATTGAAGAATGATTTTAAGCTGGAATTAGATTTTAGCAATATGGTAAATGTTATTCCAAATATATTGCACTTAAAATGAATGTCATGTCGGGATGAAATATAAAAATTTATATAATATTTTATAATTATATAATTTTTTTGTTTATTTTGGAGTGGGAAAAACAAATAAATGTTTGTACATGATCCAAAATGAGGATTTACAAAATGGAAAATGGAAAAGGTAAAGACCAAAACATTTTTTTTTCATATTATGATGCTAAACTTCACATAAACAATTAAATTAGGTCTGTGTTTTTAATTCCAAAACTATAAGGCTTGATTCGTAATATGTACAAAACATAGGGGTATACTGTAGTTATCTATTTCAACTCGGCTTGGCTAATGTGAAATAGGGAGCCCACTGTTTAATCCAATCATCGGAGAGCATGAGACGACTAACTCATCCTTTCAACTCGGTGAGGAATTTCGTCGAACATTTCCGATGCATCTCTTTTTTCTCTTCCCTTTCGATCGATCCTATTCGCCGACCTGAGACTCGAGAAGACGACTCCACTCAGGACCTGTATTCCCTTCTCAAAGAAGACCCGATTGATATCTGCCTCTCCCTCTGGGTGAAATCCTTCTCTTCACCTTCTTCTGCAACTTTCTCCAATCTCTCCGGCTTCCTCTCCAAGTTCGACTTGTGGGTCCTCGCTTATCAGCGCACTTGTGCTCATTTCACCGGCACATTCCCTCCTCGCAATGCCATCCATTATAATGCTCTCCACGCGCTGCTCACTTTGCAACGCACCGTCACGCGCGGCAGTGGTCGATTCCGGTGGGCCGACAAGCTGAACCCGATTGTGCGGAGTCCGAACGATAAATTTTGGGCGAAGGAAGGAAAACCCCTGTCGAGAGGGAAGCTGAAGAAGTTGATGGAGTCGGAAGAACCGATTTTTCAGGATCGGGTGGTTCAGGAAGTTCTGCTGATGGTGCTCGAGCCGTTTTTCGAGGCGAGATTTTCGGGTAAGTCTCATGGGTTTCGTCCAGGTAGAAATCCACATACTGTGATTAGAACTATCAGGAGTAATTTTGCCGGGTACTTGTGGTTCATGAAGGGTGACGTCAGTGAGCTGTTCGATCGTGTGGATGTTGATGTGGTAATGAGTTGTGTTGAAAAGGTAGTCAAGGATAGGAAAGTTCTCGGCTTGATCAAATCTTCTTTGAAAACGCCCGTTAAGAAGGTGTTAGAGGGAATGGATAACGGCAAAAACGATGATGGGCTGGGTGCTAAAAGGAAGAAAAGCCGTGAAAAGAGGAACAAGACAAGAAAGAAAATTTTGAATGAGAATGAGCCGAAACCAGATCCGTATTGGCTGAGGACTTTCTACAATTTTTCCCCTCAGGAGGCTGCCAAGGTACCCTCTTATGGTTGTTGTGGCATATTGAGTCCATTGCTTGCTAATGTATGTCTAAACGAGTTGGATGATTTCATGGAAACCAGGATAGCTGAGTATTTTAGACCTTGTAAAAGTGATTCAATATGGAAAGAGTCCATCCATGATGGTTGTCACAACCCATCTTGGCCAGAGTTTGTTCCATCGAGTGGTAAGGAGAAAACCAGGAAAATGGATTACATTCGGTATGGGGGTCATTTTTTAATTGGCATTAGAGGTCCCAGAGAGGATGCAGTTCAAATTCGAAGGGAAATGATTGAGTTTTGTGAGAGAAATCTAGGTTTAAGATTGGATAATTCGAAGGTCGAGATTGAACATATAAGCCGGGGTATTCACTTTCTAGACCATATAATTTGCAGAAGAGTTATTTATCCTACTTTACGTTACACAGCTAGCGGAGGCAACATTGTGAGCCAAAAGGGCGTGGGAACTTTGCTTTCTGTGACTGCTAGTTTAGAACAATGTGTTCGCAAGTTTAGGCGGCTTGCATTTGTGAAGGGTGACAAAGATCCTGAGCCTTTACCCTGTACCCCGATGCTTTATTCAAGCCAGTCTCATACTAACTCCCAGATGAATAAGTTTCTTGAAACCATGGCTGATTGGTACAGATACGCAGACAACCGCAAGAAGGCTGTTGGGTTCTGTGCTTATGTAGTTAGAAGCTCGTTGGCTAAACTATACGCTGCAAGGTATAGACTGAAATCTCGTGCCAAGGTGTACAAAATAGCATCACGGAATCTTAGCCATCCGTTAAGGGAGAGTAGCAATAATGCTGCACCTGAATACTCTGATCTTCTGAGAATGGGTCTCGTTGATGCTATAGAAGGAGTACAGTTCTCTCGTATGTCTTTGATTCCATCCTGTGATTATACTCCATTCCCTAGGAACTGGATCCCAGACCATGAACAGGTTTTGCGTGAGTACATTAGACTACAAGATCCCAAATTTTTCTGTGAGTTGCATAGATCGATTAAACGTGAGGGCCTTGCCTTACCTCAAGATGAGATATCGGAGATTGTTTGGAATTTCAAGACTGTCGGTGCTCGAAGATATGCATATGATCGTAAGAAAGAAGCAAGTGACGATTTGGAGAAAGTTGATGCATAAGACTTATTTTGTATGTTTGGTCTGAGATAGAGTTCGGATTCCAGGAGTTAGTTCCTCCTCTAAAAATCCATTGGCTTCAAAGAGAGGACACTGATACCCCAGAGACAGATAAAAAAGGAAACCATTTAACATTGATTTATGCAAAAATTCTGTTCTGGTCTTGTGAAAGCAAGAATATGAAACTTCCAGCTAAAGTTCATGTGCTACGGGGAACATCATAACCGAGAGCTTTGGTTTGGAGTTCATGGCAAACATTTTCAGTACCTCTTTACAAGAGAACCTCTCATATATGACCTTTCTTCTTTACCTGTTATATTTAGGAGCAATATTCCAATACACGGTCTCACAACAGAGGATTAGATAGCTTTGGTAGAAACTCAGTTATCTTCCACCTTTAAATAACGGGCACCTC
Source organism: Gynandropsis gynandra (assembly GCA_036759665.1). Lineage (NCBI taxonomy): Eukaryota > Viridiplantae > Streptophyta > Magnoliopsida > Brassicales > Cleomaceae > Gynandropsis > Gynandropsis gynandra. The sequence goes on along the minus strand of CM071866.1, from coordinate 2,638,615 downwards.
GGAAAATGTCAGCATTGCAAATTAATAGTCACAATTCGAGTTCTTTGTCTCACCTATCCTTGGTGATCTCAGCAAGAACGAAGAAAGGTACTTTATGTGGCAACCTTATGCCTTTGTTTGGCTAACTTATATTTCATCTAATTTCAAAAACTCTTTCTTGGAACCCAGGATTGTGCAAGATGTTTAAAGAGATGGTCAGGACTCCTCTATCTAATTGCGTCCAGGTATAGTTGTATCGTTATCTTCTGCTGCATTTCAACGTTATTTACCAGCAAACTATCTCTTTTGAGTGATTGTACTGTATGAAATTAATTCTCATACATGATCTAAAATGAGGATTCGACAGGTGTTGTATTAGACTGTGTCTATAGGATATATTAGTTAGGTTTCTTCCTATTTTCTGGGTATATCAGTTAGGTTGAGATGTATATATATGGGTACCCTCTTTCGAATGGAATAAGAAGTTTGAGATTTCAAAACCTATTGTGGTATCAGAGCGGGATCCCTAGAAGTGGTTTCAAGAAGACATCCCGACGGTGCCCACAAGATTACCTGATCTGTGATGATGGATCCTGTATCTCCATACTACATGACGTCTGCGGAGCATATGAGATTAATATTAATTCAAGTTGTTCTTCGCGAGGACAACTATGATGAATGGGCGAAAAGCATGTGAAATGCATTTCATTCGAAGAAGAAACTTGCCTTCTTGGAGGGAACAATCACGAAAACCCGCATCCACGGATTCGGAATATGAAGATTGGGGTGCAGTCAACTCTATGTTGATGGGATGGATCATGAATACTATAGATTCATCTCTCCGATCTCATGTGACATACACAGATGACGTCTTGGACTTGTGGAAGGATATTCGTGAACGGTTCTCAAAAGGAAACGACATGCGGATCTACGAGTTGACTGTAGAAATTGTTAAACTGTCGTCAACATGGTGATACGGTGAGTGCCTATTATGGACGACTCAAAACCCTATGGGATGAGTTGGCAGCTCACAAGAAACGTCCAAATTGTACGTGTCCCGCAGCAACAGAGATCACTACCGAACGCGAGAAGGATAAGGTTTTTCAGTTCCTCATGGGATTGGAAGGCGATGTCTATCATCTTGTTCGTTCGAATCTCTTGAGTCAGGATCCGTTTCCGATCCTTAACCAAACCTTCTCTCGTGCCCGGGCTGAGGAGATGCATAACTCCATGACGAAGACACGTGAAACGTGAGCTGATGCCGTAGGCTTTGCGGTTCATGCAGCACCTAAGAAAAAAAGGCTCGAGACGTATGACATGGAGACCAAACCTACATGCACTCATTGTGGGAGGGTAGGTCATATAGTAGCTGATTGTTTTTAGCTTATCGGTTACCCAGAGTGGTGGCCAACGGGGAAGGAAACGCGTGCTGTGGGTCGTGGACGTGGAGCACGGGGTGGCAGCCACACACGAGGCAGAGGACAAGCAGTGGCTCATGCCGCCCGTGGCAAGTCCATAGCGCAGAGGAACCTGTTGTGGTGGCTGAGGCTGATCGACCAAATATTCCCGGTCTATCTGACGACCAATGGCTGAAAATTATGACTATACTCAATGCAAGTAAGCCGATTAACACCGAGAAAGCAAATGGTAAGCATTTTTACCCTTGGCTCTTTGATACGGGGGTATCGCGACATATGATTGGGGATAAATCTCTCTTCCTTAATCTTCAAGAAGCACGCCCACTCTCTGTGGGGCTTCCCGACGGCAACGAGACTTTTGCACGATTTGAGGGTGATGTGTCTCTTGGGCCGCTTGTTACTCTTCATCGAGTTCTCTACGTGTCTTCCCTCCAACGCAACCTTATCTCTGTTGTTCATCTTATTCATTATCAACCATGTATTGCCACATTTACTGATAAGCTATGTCTTTTACAAGACCGTGCTACGAGGACTTTGATTGGTGTGGGTAAGCAGCACAACGAGGTCTACTGGTTTCACACTCTCGCAACAGATACTCCTCGATATGTATTTCGAGTTGCGTCTTCCGATTTGTGGCATCGTAGAGTCGGGCATGCTTCGGATAAAGCCATTAGTTTGCTTCCTATGGCTTTTAAGAATAAGAGTAGTAGTGCTATAAATAAACATTGTGAGATTTGTCTATAAGCGAAACAAACTCGCGAATACTTTTCTTTGAGTAATAAAACGGCTTTTGCGCCTTTTGATTTGGTTCATTGTGATGTTTGGGGTCCCTATCGTGAATATTCATCGTGTGGGGCTTTGTATTTTCTCAATTTGGTGGATGACTTCTCCCGAGCTATTTGGGTATTTCTCATTGCCGAGAAAACAGAGGTGAATGGTATCTTTCAGCGTTTTCACCCACTTGTCAAGACTCAATATGATGCCTCCATCAAAGTTGTACGAGCAGATAACGAGACTGAATTTTACAAGCTTCGTGCCTTTTTCAGAGACAATGGCATTCTGTTTCAAACATCTTGTGTGGACACACCGCAGCAAAACGGTCGCGTGGAACGAAAACATAGACATATACTCAATGTTGCCCGTGCACTCCGATTCCAAGCAAATCTTCCGACTCGTTTTTGGGGAGAGTGCATCCTAGCAGCAAGTCATCTCATAAATCATACATCCTCTACTTTGCTCGGTGGTTCTTCTCCATTTGAAGTTCTTCATGGTTATGCCCCACGGTATGATGAATTGTTGACTTTTGGATGCTTTTGTTTTGCACACTCTTGGCCGCTGTCGAAGGATAAGCTTTCCCCGCGTAGTCGACGATGTGTCTTCATTGGGTATCCATTTGGCAAGAAAGGGTGGCAACTCTACGACCTTGCGACAAGCGAATATTTTGTGTCCCGTGATGTGACCTTCTCGTAGTTCATTTTTCCATTTCGTGATCAGACCTCATCGAAGGACTCCTCTATGACTCTGTGTAGCCTTCTCGCTGTTCCGCTCATGCATGTTGTACATGAGGATGAATTGCCCGAATTTATCCCGCCGACAGACAAGGGGAGCACTGATACCGTCGCAGCTGGGACTACAAAGAGCATAACTGCAGCAGCATCTGTTCCAATTACCCCTCGTTACAGATGCTAATGCAACATATATGATAGTGAACTCCTCTGAACCAGCAGACTCGAACCAACCGTTAGGTCGAGGACAACGGTCTAAGCAACTACCGACGAAACTTCTTGATTTTGCCTGTTACTCGACCAAAGTTGTGAAACCTGTAGACCTCAGTGCTCATCGTGAACCCACAGTCATGTCCTCAGGTACACCTTACCCCATAGCTAATTATGTGACTTATGACAAGCATTTCTCTCATGCGCAGACAGTTTCTTGCGGCTGTGTCCAGCCACGCAGATCCGACTCGATTCGCTGAAGCCTCTCGTGATCCAAAATGGCAAACAACCATGAAAGTTGAATTTGAAGCACTTGAACGAAATGGAACATGGACCGTCACGACGCTTCCCCATGGTAAACGTGTGATTGGATGCAAGTGGCTTTACAAAACTAAGTTTCAAGCCGATGGTAGTATCGAACGTCATAAAGCCTGCTTGGTCATTCTCGGAAATACTCAAGTTTAAGGATTCGATTTTAATGAAACGTTCGCTCCAGTAGCAAAGATGGGCACAGTTCGGACATTGTTGGCAGTGGCATATATTCAGCAATGACATCTCTTTCAAATGAATGTGCATAATGCATTCCTCCATGGAGATCTCGACGAAGAGATCTATATGAAAATCCCTCCAGGTTATGGTGATCGTTTTCTTGGCAAAGTCTGTAAACTCAAGAAATCATTGTACAGCCTCCGTCAAGCTCTAAGATGTTGGTATTCGAAACTTCATACGACTTTGACACAATATGGATTCTGTTGGAATAAATCTTGTACGTGTTTTAGTGTGCTTGACTGTTTGTTTCTTTGTTTTGTAAGAGTTTGACTTAGTCTTTAAGTTGAGCTAGTAGTTAGGGAAGTTGCTTAGTGAGTTGCTTAAGAATAGGTCTCTGAACAGACCACGTCTATGTAACTTTCTTACCCATAAATAAGAGAAGTCAGAAAAGCTATAAGGTTTTAACACAACACCAAAACCATTCTCTCTATTCTTTGTGTTCTAGTTTACAGATTCCGCTAATTATATCTTGATCATTCGTTATTCACTCATCGGAAGGGGTAGATATCGATGACGGTACTTGTATACATCGACGATCTCATCCTTGCAAGGAATGATCTTGCAACCATCAACACATTTAAGGATTAGTCTTCATCGATGTTTTCACATGAAAGATCTCGGCTCTCTCAAATATTTCCTTGGGATCGAGATTGCACGGAACAAGATAGGGATGTACCTTTGTCAAAGGAAGTATGCTACAGACTTACTCACGGAGGTTGGACTAATTGGAGCTAAACCCGCCTCCTCTCCCATCGAGCCGAATCACCGACTGGCGTTGGCCTCGGGACCGGACATGGATGATCCAGAGCAGTATCGAAGACTTGTTGGGAAGCTTGTCTACTTGACTATAACACGACCAGACCTTTGCTACGCGGTTCATGTTTGCACAGTTTCTTCAACATCCGAAAATAGTTCACATGGAGGCTGCAATGCGTGTTATTCGTTACATCTAGACCGCGCCGGGACAAGGAATATTCCTATGAGCAGACAGTGAACTTCAGCTCCATGCATACTGTGACTCAGATTATGCTAGTTGTCCAACTACAAGCTATTATATCATGCTTGGACGATCACCAATTTCTTGCGAGTATCGCTCCATAGCAGTGACAACGTGTGAGTTGAAATGGTTAAAGGGTATTTTCTATGATCTTGTGATTCATTCTCAACTGATGCAGGTATTTTGTGACAATCAGACGCGTTACATATTGGTGCAAATCCCGTGTTTCATGAACATACGAAACACATCGAGATCGTTTGTCACTTTGTTCGTGACGAAATCAAATCCGGCTCACTAGTCACCTCTCACATTCAATCTATCAACCAGTTAGCAGATATACTCACAAAGGGGCTCGGCAAGAAACCATTCACATATTTACTTCGCAAGTTGGGCGTAAAAGATCTTCACGTACCAACCTGAGGGGGAGTATTAGACCGTGTCTATAGGATATATTAGTTGGGCTTCTTCTTATTTTCTGGGTATATCAGTTAGGTTGAGATGTATATATATGGGTACCCTCTTTCAAATGGAATAAGAAGTTTGAGATTTCAAAACCTATTATGTTGGCTAGAAATTCTTCCCCGGATCATGCTCATTGACGAAGATATTATGCACTGGCTCACTGAGCATGAGCTCCTTTGTTTTGAATTTGGTAAGTCTCCTCAGCCGATCATCCTCAACAATGGCCATTGTCTCTGTCTCATATGATACATTACGACCTATTGTGCACTCTTTCTCTGGGGATAAGCCATTGTTTCGCTGTACCACGAGCATTTTCTGGAAACAGATCAGTGGCACTGCAATTTTGTGATATTGTTGGAACTATAGATGGAATATTACAGCCTTAAACCGTTCAGTTAACTTTGGGATTGATTTTAAGATTGTGTTGCAGACTAGAAAGTTGTCTGATGACGTTGGTCTGATGGAACACTTGTTTTATTTCACATCTTGGGTTCACTGAGATTCATTGTTTGATGTTATGATATACCCTCAATACACTGCTAGTAAATCTTGTATTTGTCTGTTTTTGCAGAAAAGGGTATACGTTATTCCTTATGGATTTGTGCGAAAACCCTAATTTTGGGGCATTCATCAATTAGAACCCTAATTTGCTCATGATGTTGCTGTAGAAGTGTTTCTCTTGCTCTCTTCGACATCTTGCTTGAATGATTCCATGACACTCTTGAATTCTTCAAAAGTCGATGTAATTTTGTGAATGTCATCTTCTTCGGAACTCTCAGGCACTTGGAAATTGCTTTGGAATTCTCTGAATTTGTTGAATGACTTGAAGACTTGCTCCTCAGGATCACCTCGGAGAAATTGGATTATAGTCTTTGGGAATCAAAGTAGATAGAGAAATTAACATTATTGTAACGATAAACAGATTAAGGATATAACTAAACTTGCCTTGTAAAGTGGTCGTCTTGCATCTGTTATGAGTTCTTCCTCTAAGCACTTGCATTTTGAAGCCTCTTGAATCTTCCCCTATTGATAAAAAAAGGAAAAAAAAAAGGTTTGTTTAGACATAATTCAATCTGTAGTATGATCATAATTTGTTTTCGGAAAGATTTGGTAAATGGTATGTGGGTCCAAATTTTTTAATCCATATAAAATTTGAATTGTTTTTCCATAAAAAAAGAATTGAATTGAGTTAATCCATTAAATATACAAAAGTGAGATGATGTGAAGAAGGCAAACCATGTAAATCAACATCTCCACAAGCAACATCTCAATCTCATAAGCCTCATGAACCTTCTTTTCTTGTGTAGCTTTCTCTAAAGCTCTTTTCAACATCTCCACCCCTTTTGCCTCTTTGCCACTCATTTCCATCTTCCCAATGACTCTCTACATCATCAAAATTTTCTCATCTATTTTGTATAATATATTCACAAATGGTTATTTTTTATTTTAAAATGGATTACATACACGAGAAAAGACAAGTTTAGTGACAAAATATCCGTTATTAATCAATTTAAAAAATATTTCTATACGCACTCCAAATGAATAGGGATAATACATCCTTATATATGTCTCTACTTCAGTTCGAAAATTATAGATAAGTAATACATCCGTAAATGGACATATCAAAATTCGGTCTATAAATAAAAACAAACATAAATCAATATGTAAAATTAGAGACCGAAAAAATTCCTCCATAAATTAGGTACAAATTATATATATGTCGACATTCCACCCATGATCACGAATGTAGAGTTTATGTGAAAAGTCAACAAAATCATTTTGTTGATTATCAAAAAATTGGCACCGTTTTGAAGAAAAATTTAATTTTGTGGGACTCACAACTGTTGAATTTTTCTTCAATTTTCTCTATAAATGCGAGGGATTTTTCTCTTTGCAGAATCATCCCATGCAGCAGCAAAAAAAAAAACACACATACACACAAACAAAAAGAAAAAAAGTTTAGAAAAAAATATTTTTTTCTTAATTTTTGGATATTTTCTCTTGAGTATTTGAGAGATTTTTTCCAAATTGTTATAGAGAAATATCAGTTTTTTCTCTTTATATTTGAGAAAAATATTATAATTTCTTGAAATTCAGTAAAAACCTTCTATTATTCGTCCATGGACGTAGGTATCTTATCAAACCACGTAAATTTTTTTTGCTCCATTTTTATATTTTTTCGTCTCTAATTTGTTGTCTAACAGTTATTTATCCACGTCCGATCCTAACATTATGGATAGATGATCATGTATGTACATAAAACATCACTAATCTGTCTAGAAATCCATCACAAATATCGACATTTCTAGTAATGATAGATCGGTAAACTAACCTGAAGAGATGCAAAATCAGGTTGTTCCACGGAAAGCAAGGTTTCGAATTCAGTTTCTGCACTCTCGAAGGAAGAAACATTCGAACGATAAGAGTGAAAATCAAGCAACCTTTGCAATGCCAACTTGCCTCCATGGATGGCTCCAAATGAGACAGATTTGGAAAGAGTTTTTGATCGTCCTTTGCTTTTTATTCCTCCGGATGAAAAACCTTCCTTACCGAGATTTTTACCATTAGCATCACTAACTTTTTTACTATTAACCCCATTTCCTTTTATTGAAACGTTGTTGTTGTTGTTTTTGTTGTCGTTACTATCGTCTTTTGTGTCATCTTTCTTTTTCCTCATGCCTCGACCTATGTAACTCCAAGCTACATAGGCACCAGCAAGGAAAAAAACAGGTGCCACCGCTGCTCCATACTTGGTTTTCATGGTGAATTTGTTCTTGGATTGATTATTTTCTCTATGGCTTTTCATGAACCGAACATAAAATGTATGATTTCTATGGTTTCTGTTTAATTTTTTTTAGTTTGTAATATTTGAAACATTGGAATTAAATATTATCAAAACTTAAAAGTGGATATATATATATAGAAAAAGAAGTGAGATTCTGAACTGATATCACATAGGTGAAGTAATTAAGTTATTCTTGGATTTAGTATTTGTTTTGGTGGAAAAAGAAATTATAAATCATCGAGAAGAGAAAAGAATATGCATTACCCATCATTCAAAGTTTTTTTAAACCAATTTTAACGATAGAATTAGCATTGAAAATTCATTAATATCACTTAAATAATTATAATGAAAAAATGAACGTTATTTCAATGCAAATGTTAACCTTAATTTCGTCGGTATAGACAATTTGAGTAGAGTGATAAACTTTGGGTCGTACATGTTTCGAGTATTAATTTGATTAAGAGCGCAAAGCTTTTGATGCCTTTCCAATAAATCGAAGTTACTTGTGATTGAAGTAACAATTTGATACTTTCTAATAAATCGAAATTACTTGTGATTGAAGTAACAATTTGATACTTTCCTTCAAAATCCCTAAGACTAAAAATGTTCTTCTAAACAGAAACCAAAATACATACAAAATTTAAAGAACCAAAACATTTTACAAAGATCAAACAATCAAGCAAAAAAATGGCTTCCACATTTCTTATGGGTCATGCCCCAAAATTCACAATTCCTTTCTCTAATAAATCCAAGTTTAGATCACAAAACCCTATTCTTAATTTCCCCTTCAGTGGCGGTCAAATTCATTCTTCCTTTGTTAGAACGATCACAACGGCCAAACACAACAACAATAACTACAACATAAGTGATCATCACAATCCGAAGAACTTCTTAACCTCGTTGAAAATGGTAACTGGGGCGTCCATTGCGCTTGCTTGCGCCTTAAGTATCTTTGGCGGCAAGTTAAAGAATATGAACCCTAATATCGCAATTGCTCAGCCAAACGCCGTAGACATGATGATCTTCGAGAAACCGCCCATCTCAGCCTTTTCGGCGTCAGGTATCCACCCTATTCAAGCGAAGTCAGCATTGCGTTCACTCTTCGACGTGAGCGCAATGCTTGCTTCTGCTAAACCTATACCTTCTTCTAAAGGCTCATTCAATATTCAAAAGCTCCCTCCATTGCCTTCAAAAGAAGATATTGATTCCATCAAGGTCCTCTTTCTGTCTCACATGAAAATATTTTATCTTTTTTATCTATATTATGTTTACTCATTGTTTATTATTAACGGATATAATCTATGTGATTGATACGAGAATATTCTTCAAAATCATACAGATTATTCTGATAATATTCTACGAGATATTTTGGATATTATCTGATTTTATTGAATACTAAAAATTATGATTATATTCTACGAGGTATTTTGGATATCATCTGATTTTATTGAATACCGAAATATTCTTGTATCAATCATACGGATTATATCCGTTAACATTTATAAATATTATTTTTACTCGTTGTTTTTAAAATGCCATATTTTCTCGATATTAAAATTTAAAGATGGAAGCTGTACGACGATTGAAAGTTGGGAAATGCGAAGAGGCGGTGCAGCTGCTTCGCGATGCAAACATGAAATACAAGAACGAACCCGAGGCCGAGTTCAATGTGCAGATGGCATTAGTAGAAATCCTCATATTGCTGGTGATTATATTATTATATATTGCTCGTGAATATATTATTATATATCTTAATATGTTTACATCTATTTTCGTAAATCAAATGTCATTATAATAATTTTTGGGTTTCAGGAAAGATATGAAGAAGCTGCAGGGTTTAGTTGCCTAAGTGATGAACATAGCCATATTTCAGATGTTCGAATCCCACTTTACAAGGTTCGTAAACAACTGTATATTATGAGATTATTTTTTTAATAATATGGTATATGGACTAGTTTTTCTAATCAAGATTTTACTTTCCTCTAGAAATTAAATGTAATTGTTGTCTAAGTTATAGAATTAGGCCTACTAATTTTAATTAATTTTTTATAATACAGGCCATTATATTCACAATGCTAGACAAAGATTCTGAAGCTAAACAATGTTGGAAAGAATTCAGAAAATCTATTGGAGAAGGGATTGACCCTTTCAGTTTCGCAGACTGAAATTTTTCATAATTTTCATAATATGTAGAATTATTATTATTATTATTATTATTATTATTATTATTATTATTATTATTATTATTATTTCAAAAACTATTATAGTGTCCACAAATAATACGCGAATAATGTGTATAATAAAATATAGATAATTTTTCCGTTTTGGAAGATCAACGCAAATTCTATTGCAACTATGATTGGTATTCGAGATTGTGGAACTAAAATATAGAAAATATTGTGATACTTTTCTTTGTATACATTCAGAACATGAAAAGAAAGCTATTGCTTTAAATTTGTATTAAAAAAATCAAGATTATGTGGTAATTAACACAAAAATTCATGATATGACTATAACACTGTCGAAGTCAAATGGTACCACCATTGTTATTATTTATATTATGATATTTTTCCATTGAAAAATGACTAGAACTAGCGTCACTATACGAAAACAAATTTTATTTTAAATACTATATTTTAAATTTTAAAATATCCACCCAATTAAAGTTATGTATAAATATATATCTTTCTACTAATTTATAATAGGTTAAATTTTTGTAAAGGAAACTATTTTAAGATGTGATTTCGACGAAAATTGAAAACATATTAACACCCTTTTCTGGTGAGATTTATTAAACTTTTGTAGATAGTTATCTATGTATATGTTGATAATATTTTTTATAATATTACATGTACCTTTCTCGATATATTCATGTTTGTATTTTGCCTTATATTGTTTTTTAGATTACAAAATATATCTATGAATATGATATTTTAAATGTATAGTAAACAACATTAATAAAAGTAAAAAATATTTGTTAACGAGTAAATTATAGGAATAATTATCAACGGCGTATCAATTTACACCTGTATACTTGGGTATGGGTCATCACAATAACCCAATCATATATCATTTATGCCTTTACAAACAAGCGTGTGGTTATTAATAACCAATTGTACGCTTATATAACCACTTTCAGAATCATTAAAAACTCAATCGTAAGTTTCTCTTTTAACCAAAAAAAAAGTGTTCTGATATTTTATAATAAAAAATAATATAAATTTATCATTTGTGGTAATCACTTCATAGATTTATATACAAAAAGAGTTATAATGATAATAAAAAATTTGAAATATGTACTTAATTTCTCGTTGGTTTTCTGTATTTTAAAATGATAATAATTGATATTGTAATAAATATTTATACTTTTTAAAATTATGTTTTTATGCATTATTTACAGTATTTTCACAAAATAAATTCAATATATTCTCGAACTTTAACTACAAAAGATTACTTTTGAAGTTGTGGTAGAGATTAATAGTAATAAAATAAAAATATTCCAAAAAAAATCAGCGGTGTAACGTACGCATATGCCAAATACTAACCATTATTTATTTTATATAACAAATAGAATAGAAATGAAAAAATAAATAAAACGTAAGGAGATAAGAAAGTCACGTCAGCTGCCATACTCATCGCACCCTGACATGCCACGTGTCACCAGTATATCATCTATTTGTCTCCGTAAGGACAAGCTTTTTTACTATTGACACGTCACCCACATTGTTGGATGAGTAATTCTTGACTTTTAAGGATATGATGTATCAAATATATATATATATATATGTACTAAATGGAAAATCCCAAAATTACAGCGAAAATTTGGAATATGTAAAAATATTTGGAATATTACGTATAAATACAATTTGAAAAAAATAATACAATTGAATGTCAAATTTCTATTTAATCATTGATATCATCAATATTATTTTAATACTTTTTAAATAAGTTTTATAATTCCTTGAATTTTCATATAAATTATACATTTCTTAAGTATTTTTATTTTTATATATAGATATATTATCATATTAAGTTTTATAATTTATTGAATATTTAGATAAATTATACATTTTCTTAATTATTTTTATTTATATATAGATATATTACCATTTAAGTTTTATAATTTCTTAAATTTTCAGATAAGTTATACATTTTGAAATATTGTAGAAGATGACTAATAAGCAAATAATCAATCGGACAAGAAAATATCAAACAGTATATATTTATTTACTTGTTAATCTTTAAGTACACTTGTTGTTTTTTACAATGTACTAAAGATTTCCACCCATTTAACTCCCCCTGAGTTAAACGTGTAAATACAACTCACTACTGTTTCCTTTTCAACCCAGTATCTATTTAAGTGCACCTAAAACTCTGAACTTCTTGTTCTCTGTTTTGTGCACTCCCCAGATACTCTTCAGACTCGTCGATCTTCCTTCTTTATTTCAGATCAATTTATCTGCATTTCTCACAGCTCAGCAACCACCTCCTGGTCTTCAGCTGCGCCGTTGTGCTGAAAATCTTCAGCATTGAATCCGGTCGATTCAAATCGTTCCTTATTCTTCTCCTTGATCTTCTAGTTGACTCGTTCCAGCCTTCTTCAATTTAAATTCAAACTCCCTCAATATTCTCAATCACCTGAAACGATATACATAAAACTCGATCCAATTTTTACTGCATTAACAATCTCCCCCTTTTTGAATTCTTATCACAAAAACACCTAATCGTTAGAAACACAAGAAATTCAAAATATTGCAGTAAAAAAACATCCATGCATATCATAGAACGAAGATTAACACCCTAGACCAAGTCATCAAGCACAGGAAAATAAAAGTCATTAAGTACACTTAATCAAATGTCTTTGAAGTGCACTTAAAAAAAACAGTGAAATAGATCAGATTCTCTTTCTTTTTCCTTTGTTCCTCCTTGAAGAAGATTCCTCCTGAATCTCTTCAACCTCTGTTTCTTCCTCTGCTTCTTCTTCTCTTTGTATGTCTCCCCCTGTTTATGTGATAAGATTTCAAA
>CM071866.1:2556140-2625266 GCA_036759665.1 Gynandropsis gynandra | reverse complement strand
AGCCTGCCCTCTGTCAACTCCTTTACAATAATGTCCATGTCCAAGTCTAGCTACAGTTCTTTACTCCTAGTAATTTCCGTATTCGGAGTACCCAAGAAGTCATTGATGACTTCCGCACTGAACCTCAGAACATTACCACGCACATACGTGGTGCCAAACTGAACGGAGCCGAAGTTTTCAATTTCTGGAGACAGATTTGCATAGAACTCATACACCAAATCCTTACAAATTGGAGTCACAGTAGTAACTGTGCTCGTCAGCTTTCTTTCAACTATCTTATTCCAAACAGATAAGTGTTGAAATTGTTGAACACTTAACCCCTTTTCAGAAAAAATTTCCCTCTCCTTCAATGTCCAAAACCTATTCTTATATGATTCCTTGTAAAATTTTTTAGAGTAAGCCTCGGAAACAGAAATAGGTGTACCTCTTCGTGAAGCCTAAGGGGATTGCGTTTCCGATACCGGAATGTTGCGTTTAGGTTCCGGCGATTTCGGGTGATTTGATGGTTCTGGACTGGCGGAAGGAGCGGTGACAGGACTAGACTGGACTGGAACAGGGGTAGGACTAGGAGGTCGTTCTGATGTAGACGCATTTCCAGGTTCAGACGACAATGTTGGTGGATTCGTCTGAGCAACCGGGTCGACGGGTACTCTGATGTCACTATCCATATGAGTACGGAGGTGAACTAGTGGAGAGGCTCCAGGGTGCATATTCTGTCGTTTGTTTGGAGCAAAAAACTTCGTCGCCATGACCTTGTATAGGCGACCATTCACTCGCGGTGGATTGCGAGTAAACAGAAGGTCCTTCAGTTTGACTTCTTTGCCGTCGACTACGATTGAGTCATTCGGTGAAAGGCCAAAAGGAGCTGCACTTCGTGTCTGCATTTTTGGAAAGAATTTTTGTCTGCAAAAAAGGAGAAATCGCACTCTTTTTCTCGAGAAGAGTATGTTAGGGTTTCTGAAATGCACTCAAATGGGGAAGATGAACCGAATTAAAAGGTGTGCAGTTACAGAAAACCGTCAGCAATTTTCAGAAAAAGTTTTTTTTTGAATTTTAATGCCCACTCACATCAGCCCACAAACATCTCTTCTCATTAAAACAGCCGCCAGTTTATTTAAAAAAGACTCAAGTGTATTTTTATTTGCTTGTCAGATCAAAGAAAACTTGACATAGACATGATGAATGATCTCTGAAACAGAAACAAAAAAATGAAGAGTTAGCTAAGAACTGTGAACGCTGAATATTTAAGTACACTTAACGAAATGTGTTCTCCACTTAAGACAATCAGTTACTCTTCATTCATTTTTTTTTTATATATTCAGCACTCCATCACAGCTTCTAGGACGTTGTATAGACATTCTTTTGTTCATATAACAAGCTCCTTGACTACCTTTGTTTAGGTATACTCTTATGAAGACATAGAGGAGTATTTAAGCACAATTTGCGGCTTTGTGTCATAGGACGTTATAACTGAAACTGAATATGTTCCCAACTTAGACCCGAGCATATACTCATGACAAATTACACATGATATTTTTGCGTAAAAAATGAAAATTTGTCAGAGGAGTAAGTGTGGTTTTAAGTGCACTTAAAAACTGAACTACTCAGAGAACAAGATAGTACTCAAACATGGAACATAAATCTTTTAAGTGTACTTAAAACATGCAGACATTACAGTAATTTTTCTCCTTCTACATGAAATCATTTACTGCTCCAAAAACACAAATTCATCAATGTACTATGCAAGATATGATCAAAACTCACATACACCAAGAGATTTTCTCAAGGAAATAAAGCGATTTAAGTCCAAAGGTTTTGTGAAAATATCTGCGAGCTGACGTTCCGTAGGGACATATTCAACGTTCATTTGCTTTTGTTCAACTTTTTCTCTTAAAAAATGATGCCTTATCTCTATGTGTTTCGTTCTAGAATGTTGAACAGGATTTTTTGAGATATCAATTGCACTAGTATTATCGCACCATGCCGTAAAAGTTCTGGATTGCATACCGTAGTCCATAAGCATTTGATTCATCCATAACAGTTGAGTACAGCAACTTCCCAGAGCAATGTATTCAGCTTCAGCAGTAGAAAGTGACGTAGAGTTTTGCTTTTTGCTGTGCCATGAGACCAAGTTGTTCCCTAGAAAGAAACAGCCCCCAGAAATACTTTTCCGATCATCCGCGTTTCCTCCCCAATCCGCATCACTAAAACCTACAAGTTCACACTTAGTATCTTTGGAATACAATAACCCATACTCTGTATTACCTTTGACTTATTTGATAATCCATTTAACTGCAAGCAAGTGGGATTTCTTTGGTTTAGCTTGATACCTGGCTGACGCCCCTCCCTACGCTTAAACATAAATCAGGTCTACTTGCAGTAAGATACAATAGACTACCAATCATACTTCGGTATAGCTTAACCTCAACATCTTCACCATCTGTGTCCCTTGTCAGTTTTGTTGTTGTCGACATTGGTGTACTGGCTGACTTACTTTGATCCAGTTCGAATCTCTTTACCAGATTCCTGGCGTATTTGCTTTGAGAGATAAACAACCCATCATCAAGTTGTTTTACTTGAAGTCCAAGGAAATAGCTCAATTCTCCAAACATGCTCATTTCGAACTCCCGCTTCATAGTCTCTACGAACCAGTTTACTTTTTCCTGCGATTTAGAACCAAATACAATATCATCCACATAGATCTGAACAACCAACAAAATGCCATCTGAATTATGAATGAATAGAGTTTTATCAACTCCCCCTCTTTTGTAGCCATTTTGTACTAGAAAACTTGTGAGCCTTTCATACCAAGCACGAGGTGCTTGTTTTAGTCCGTACAAAGCTTTCTTGAGCTTATAAACATGATCTGGATTGTGTGGGTCTTCAAATCCTTTTGGTTGTTCAACATATACTTCTTCTTGAAGTATACCATTAAGGAATGTGCTCTTTACATCCATCGTAAATCGCTCAACATTTGTTGGATGACAGTTCCTGTCGAGAAAGGGAAAATAACACATTTAGTAGAATGATCTTCATCACACACAACATTTACTGATTCAACTACTTTTCTTGTTCTTAAATTAAAAATTCGAAAAGCAGTGGTGTTATTTCCATAACCAAGGAAAATTCCTTCGTCACTCTTGGCGTCAAATTTTCCAAGACATTCTCTATCATTCAGTACGTAGCAGGTGCACCCAAATATGTGAAAAAAACTTAGATTGGGACTCTTACCTTTCCAGATCTCGTATGGAGTTTTTGACATACCTGGCCGAAGATATACACGATTTATGATATAACATGCTGTATTTACCGCTTCAGCCCAGAATCGAATGGAGATAGATTTTCCATAAAGCATTGCTCGTGCCATTTCTTGTAACGTTCTGTTCTTCCTTTCAACAACTCCATTTTGCTGTGGTGTTTTTGGCGCTGAAAACTCATGTATGATTCCATGTTTTTGACAGAATTTGTTGAAAAAATCATTCTCAAATTCTTTTCCATGATCGCTCCTGATACGCTCAATGCAGCCTTTGGTATTTTTCAATTGCAGATATAAAAAGTGAAATAGCTCAAATGTTTCTGATTTTCACGTAAAAACTTCACCCAAGTATATCTAGAGAAATCGTCTACAACGACAAGGATATATCTTTTTCCTCCGAAACTCTCTGTTCTCATCAGACCCATCAAGTCCATGTGTAGCAACTCTAGAATTTTTTCGGTCTTTACTTCAGGCATTCTTTTGTGGTGAACTTTAATTTGTTTACCTAGCTGACATGGTTTGCAGATTTCAGATTTTTCTATCTTAAGCTTAGGTATACCTCTTACAGCAACAGAGTCTGACAGTTTCACCAAAGATCTGTAGTTTACGTGTCCTAGACGATGGTGCCACAATGATAGTGCATCATCTGTTGCTTTAAAACACACCTTTTCTTCAGTCCAAACATAACAGTTGTTTGAAGATCGCGAACCTGTAAGCACACACTTGTTGTCAGAATTCATAACTAAGCATTCCTTGTTAGTGAACTTAACCTGGTGATTGCTATCACAGAGCTGACTGATGCTGATCAAGTTAGCTGTTAAGCCCGCAACAAATTGAACATTTGTTAGAGTTGGCTGTCCTGGTGATACAAGATCTCCTTTGCCGAGAATTCTTCCTTTATTGCCATCTCCAAATACTACACTCCCTGCATTTTTAATTTCAACAAAGTTTGACAGTAAATCTTTGTTACATGTCATGTGCCGTGAGCATCCATTGTCAAAGTACCAGGTATTTGTGTTTTCTTTGTGAGCAGAGATATATGCAACGTAACAGTTCAGATCACTCTTCCTAACCCAAATTTGTTTGATCTTTGAAGACTTACGTGCATCATACCTGTTCTTCTTGTAACATGTACCTTGTTTGTGACCTTTGATCCCACAGAAGTAACAGGTGACTGATCTTTTTCTTCTGTTATTTCCATATTGATGTTTCCACCCATGCTTACCAGAGTTTAACATTGACATGTTCCTGTTCTGGTTGTAATGATGAAAAAATCTCTGATGCTGTTCTCTATACTTGGTACCATGATGATTCCAATTCTTTTTCCTGTCAAGGTTCTGCTGATTCTGACTATGTTTTGATGAGTTGTAGGTTGCTTGTTTTTCTTGTAAATTTCCTCCAGATACAAATTTATTTTCTATTCTGCCCGTATTCTCAACATAACCTATTCCGTGATTGTCACCTTTCATTTTTCCGATTGACAGCAGATGATCCAATTTGTCAGTTCCGTTTGACAGCATCTTCAGTTGTTTATTGGTTTCCTCTAGTTGTCTTTTAATAAAGTGCACTTCCTCATCCTTAGCAAGCACTTCATTTTTCATTTCTTGGACTTGAGTTTCCAAAGTCTTAATTTCCTTCAACAGTTGGACATTTAGCTTTCCCATCTTGATCCAATCATTATAGATCATTTCAACGTCAACTTCATCATTCTCACCCAATTCATCTTTTTCGCTTTCCTTATCATCTTCATCAATAATTCCTATGAAAGCTACGAAACTGGACTGTTCTTCTTCTGATTCTTCTCCAGATTCAGAACTGGATTCACTTAGCATAATCAGTGATTTACCTCTCACCGTATTATTTTCAGTGCATTCGTTCTTTGTGTGACCGAACCCCTTGCACTTGAAGCATTGTGTTTCTCTGAGGTTTTTCAGCATATTCTCCCTTTTTGCAATACTAGGACAGTCTGATTTAAAGTGCCCATAGCCTTTGCACTCATGACATTGGAAGTTAGACTTGTTTTCTTTTCTGACTCCTGTATCTTCAGTAGGGATTTTTCTTGTTCCTGACTTCCTTTTCAAGAATTTTCCAAATTTTCTGGTTAGTAATGCAATATTCTCTTCAAGATTATCTAACCTGGTGTTTTCTGAAACAGCTTGTAACACGACTCCCTTGCTTCCTTCTTTGGCTATGTCTCCTTGTTCCAATTGCACCTCTAGTTCATACGCTGCTAGAATTCCAACTATTTCCTTGAAACTAGTCATGATAGAATCAACATCTTTATAACTCCAATCCATGATTAAAATTGCCAGTAGATCATCATACAATGCAATGTAATGGGTTTCCTAAAATGTATCATAAAAGTAAAAAATTTACCACAATTTGTATACACATAATAAATTCAATGTAAAAGTCGAATTTTAATATTTTTTTAACTTTAAACTTGTAGTATCCGGATTATATATGTAGATAGATAAAAGTTTAATGGAATACAAAAATTTAATTCAATTCTCTATGTAGTACGTTCGTCTTCTTTCTTCATAATCATTTATATTTACCAGTATTTGTCTCCAAATATTTCACAAAATAAATGTTTTTGAATAATTATTATTGTATATATATATATATATATATATGAGAATAAAACAAAACATGTTAAAGAAAACTCATAGCAATTTATAAGTTCCTTGTCAGTTTTTATATAATTTTTTGCAGATAAAACATGTGATCGAAGAGAGAATTGAAACCTTAAAAAACTTTTTTTTAAAAAAAATTAATAAAAAAGATATATTTTACGAGTACAATGATATAACTAGAAATCGAAACGTGATAAGTACATGGACCACTTTGAGAGGAACTAGAGCTTGTGGTTTTGTTTGATTTTTGTTGTCATTATAATTTAAATGAAATTGATTGGGTATTGATGGCAGTGATTCTATCTCCCATCATTTGCATTGAACCAATCTTTTCAATAACTTTTTATACTTGTCCCGTGAGATTACATATTTCAATAGTTTATTGAGAACATTTATATTTATATTATTTTTTTAATCAAAGTACATTTTTTTATTTTTCTGTATAATTATATTTTTAGAACTAATAGATTTTAAAAATAGAAATAAAAATCTAGCAATAACAATATGTGGCCTGTTAAATATTTTTCATATATATATATTAGATTTTCATTCATATCCAATGTGTGTATGAATTTCGACAAATGTGTACAGACGATAGGGTAAAGAGTGATTGAAGTACGAAAAACAATTAAGTTTTTAAAGCATACGAGTTGGTTTCATAATAACAAACTATTGAATTTTAATTTGTAGATAAGTGGTTCTTCTTTTTTATTGTATTATAATATATATATATATATATATATATTATCATCTAATACAATCAAAAAGAAGAACCACTTATCTACAAATTAAAATTCAATAGTTTGTTATTATGAAACCAACTCGTATGCTTTAAAAACTTAATTGTTTTTCGTACTTCAATCACTCTTTACCCTATCGTCTGTACACATTTGTCGAAATTCATACACACATTGGATATGAATGAAAATCTAATATATATATGAAAAATATTTAACAGGCCACATATTGTTATTGCTAGATTTTTATTTCGATTTTTAAAATCTATTAGTTCTAAAAATATAATTATACAGAAAAATAAAAAAATGTACTTTGATTAAAAAATAATAAAAATATAAATGTTCTCAATAAACTATTGAAATATGTAATCTCACGGGACAAGTATAAAAAGTTATTGAAAAGATTGGTTCAATGCAAATGATGGGAGATAGAATCACTGCCATCAATACCCAATCAATTTCATTTAAATTATAATGACAACAAAAATCAAACAAAACCACAAGCTCTAGTTCCTCTCAAAGTGGTCCATGTACTTATCACGTTTCGATTTCTAGTTATATCATTGTACTCGTAAAATATATCTTTTTTACTAATTTTTTTTTAAAAAAAGTTTTTTAAGGTTTTGTTATGATAAGTTGTCCCACATCAGCTAGAACATGAACCTTGGGACTTGTATATATGGTGTTGGGCAACCCTAAACTCTTGAGCTAGCTTTTGGGATTAGTTAGGCCCAGTCCATATTTGACATGGTATCAGAGCCCGGTTCGTCCCGATTTGAATATACCGATGTTGGGCCCCCGATTGTGATGTCCACGCTCCAGGATTGAGTCTGGGCGTGAGGGGGAGTGTTATGATAAGTTGTCCCACATCAGCTAGGACATGAACCTTGGGACTTGTATATATGGTGTTGGGCAACCCTAAACTCTTGAACTAGCTTTTGGGATTAGTTAGGCCCAGTCCATATTTGACAGGTTTCAATTCTCTCTTCGATCACATGTTTTATCTGCAAAAAATTATATAAAAACTGACAAGGAACTTATAAATTGCTATGAGTTTTCTTTAACATGTTTTGTTTTATTCTCATATATATATATACAATAATAATTATTCAAAAACATTTATTTTGTGAAATATTTGGAGACAAATACTGGTAAATATAAATGATTATGAAGAAAGAAGACGAACGTACTACATAGAGAATTGAATTAAATTTTTGTATTCCATTAAACTTTTATCTATCTACATATATAATCCGGATACTACAAGTTTAAAGTTAAAAAAATATTAAAATTCGACTTTTACATTGAATTTATTATGTGTATACAAATTGTGGTAAATTTTTTACTTTTATGATACATTTTAGGAAACCCATTACATTGCATTGTATGATGATCTACTGGCAATTTTAATCATGGATTGGAGTTATAAAGATGTTGATTCTATCATGTCCTTCTATAATTCTATAATTAAAGTTAGATAAAATATCCAAAAAATTTTGCTTCAATCTAATATTCGTCAACTTTAAAAAAAATCGTGGTTTCAAATTTGAATTGAAATAATAAAATTATTAAATCCGTATATTCAAATTTGGTTTTAAATTTTTCACTCTTACTCGTAAGTACCCGAATCAATATATAAATTTAAAAAAAAATCCTTAATATTTATGATAATTATGAAATTATTGTTAGGTTTAGTATAGGTCGAGTAACCGAATTTAGTATAGGTCAAATATTTACGTGTCACGTATTTGAATTTAGATAGAAAAATATTAACCATTTGGATTCGAGTACTCTACAAATTTTAGATGTCTAATTCGTATCTATCTCTAACTACGAATTACATCTACAACATTATCGATATATTTTTTTTGAAAATTTAGATAATATGTACACAATAATATTTGGACACGATTTAGATATTATCTTGAATCTGAAATTCAAATAAAATGACATGTAATTTCACATCTAAATTATCTGAAATTGTTTTCAAAATAATTTTATATTTTTTATTGATTCTTCGTCACTAACACTTTTCCTAAATAATGTTATTATTTTTTTTTAGGAAATCTATAAATTTTATGATTTATTAATAGGATGAATATTTAAAGTTAAGGTAAACCAAACATTTTGTATATTCCTATCATCGTTAATATATATTAAATCTTTTGTAATCTCTCTGTAAATACTCCTCTCCGTATTACCGGAGGCCTCACAAAAAAATGCTTTGTATTTACCCAACCTAAGATAATGATTTGTGATTTTTGTCATAATAAAAAATACACATTTCATTACAATTTTTTTTACGGACAAAGAGATTCACATTTGAACACGAAGTCCAAACACAGCGAAGCAAATTTATAAAAAGCAGTGTCTGATGCGTCTGTAGGTTATGTGACGTCTCTTCATATGCTTCTGTACCATTTATATATATATATATTTTATATTTACACATCCATTAAGTTGCACACTTCATTTTATACATTTTAATTTATTGCTTCCTTTTTTATTTTCTAAAAGTTATATATATATATATTCTCACATTTTATGAGATTGTGAGACCGCGAAAGTACAATTACCAAAAAATAGTAAGACTTTTCTAACGTGAATCGTTTTTTAATCATGGTTTTTTTTAACACAACTACTAATTTTGGATAATTTTCAATGTGACTACTGCTTCGAAATAGTATACAAATTTTACATTTTCAAAGCTAATTGATGAATTACATTTTCAAAGCTATTGCGTTGAAGATGTAATCATTTTTGCATATAATTGCTTATGAATTATGCATGTGTATGTATATATACACTTAAATTGGGAAAATATTTATTTCTGTCGAAGGCTGACTTTGCACCACTGACACACACACTGCCTTTATGTGTTGTACTACGTGTCGAGTCTACGAACACTGTAAAAAAGTATATAAAATAAGAGACGGTCCATTCAGATGGTTTTTTTAATATATTATAAAATATATAATAATGGAAGAGCGAAATAGTAAGATGCCTTTGGTACATTTTATGTATACTTTCAAAATTTTAAAAATAAAGAAAAAATAAATATATCTTTATTTTTCACGTGAGTGAAATTTTGAAAGGAAACATATTTCGAAATTAAAAATAATAACGAGAGACGATTTCGAAATTGAAAGTAATGATTGAGTTTCAAGTAAGGAAGAAAGAAATTTTGAAGTTGAGAGCAACTAACCAATCTTCATTGGCTTTTGCGCGTGAATCAATTTTTAAGGTTTTACGTTGTAGATGAAATAATAGATTAGGTTGTTGAAAGTGAAATTGTTTTTTTATTCCAAATGGGTGTGAGTTTCATTGAGTCGAAGAGGATCATGAGTCTTAGTGAGTTGCTTGAGTCGAAGATGGTCATGGGCCTTAGTGAGTCGCTTAAGTCGAAGAGGGTTAAGATTCTCAGTGAGCCGCTTGAGACTCATGACCCTCTTCAACCCAAGAGACTCATTGGGTCTCAAAAGTCGTTTGAGTCGCAAAGGTCGTTTGAGTCGCAATGGTCGTTGAGTAGATAGAAGTCTAATGTATTCTTAATTGGTCATTTTGCAGGTGCTGACAAAGTCAAAATTCCTCTATGAATTCAAGCACATGGACAGAATGCCAAAGATATCCACCAACTGTTATCCTTTCGAAATAATAAAGAAGTTTAGAGGAATGTTAAATGAAGATGGGTTGCATTACTTCAACAAGGAGTTACAATTTAGGTATATATTCCATTTCTAATGTGACTCCAACCTGACGAATGTTCAAATGTCTGTCATATTAAATAACTCAGTGATTGTACGAGATAATAAGGATTTGTCGTTTGTTGTAAACAGTCTTCTCATATGGTACTCTATAGCGGAACATGCACTAATTACCGGATTGAACTGTGGATCATATCCCGGAGGATGGGAGTTCAAAAGGTGTGACACATTCAGGTTAAAGAATTCTGACCGTGGAAAGGTGACTGGCGTACAAGTGAGTGAAAAGCTTGTGAAGGTGAAGAATTCCGCCGACTGGAAGAGGGTGGCAACTTTGATGGTGTTGTGGCAAGTTCTGGATCACAAGTCTTCATCAGACAATTCTATCAGTCATGATATGATTGATATGGTTGATGACTTGGAAATTTGTCAAGGCTTTCCATGGGGACATTACATATTTGAAATGCTTATGGATACTTGCCACAAGCACGTTAGCGAGGAATCACCGAAACCAAAAATGGCATTATAGCAATTTCATGATCCCATTCATGGTAAGTTGTATATATTATTAGAATAACATGAATATATTTCGTATTTTTTGTGTTCTTATAATTTTGTTTTAATGTTTCAGTTACTTCCATTCGAAACCAACCATAGTTTGGGTGAAAATGGATAGTACGTTGATATTATGAATGCCGATCCATCATACCCAAGGATGTGCAAGAAACATGTTAAATCCAATTTTAACCCAAAGTATGTAGACGTGATCAAGTGGATCTGAGATTCTCAGGTAACAATTATTCAAAGGTACCGATGGTCAAAACAGTCACAATGATTATATATTATTTTTGTTGGATATCCAAAGTATTCTTCATGATGAAGACATCGAGGAAACTTTACTTTTTGATTTGCAGTAATACGAGGGATGCAATGACTTAGATGTTCAGATATGGGATGCAATGACTTAGATGTTCAGATATGGGAGGACATCCGTAAACTCAAACTACTGACGCGAAAAAATAGGTCTTGATGAGAAAGAGAATGGGAAAGAAAAAGGGAGTAAGCTGAAGAAGAGCAATGGTGAAAAATAGTAGAGGTTGTAGATGTTCCACTCATATCTGAAGCTGATAAAGATGAAAGATTAGTAGAGGCTGAAGCTGATGATGAAGAAGAAGGTGATGTTGAAGCTGAAGTTGAAAAAGAAGCTGAAACTGAAAGAGAAGAAGTGGTATTCCCTGTGACGCTGGAGCATAAATTAATGAAGAAAAAAGAAGTCAGAGAAAAGAATAATCAACACCCTAAGAGATCTTCTAAGGGACATCGGGTTTGATTTGTCTGATCCAAAATCAAATGCGACAAATCCCAAAGGTGCTGACAAGACAAAAAAGACTAAAGTCCAAGGGTGGCAAAATAAAAAGGTTTCCCTAAAAGATATGATCACCGGACACGAATCTTATGATACTCTAAGAGATGATGATTTTGAATTTCTTTAACTTCCATATCCAGTGTCAAGAAAAGAGCCGGTGGAGTCAGAGATTGAAAATGACTCTCGAGATAGCTCAGAAAAAGGAGGTGGCAAACATTTCAACATTAATTGAAAAGATTACATATATCGCTAATCCTTCAAGTGAGCTTCAGTCCACATTCATCTACTTGAATACATTCTTGAAGAGGTTCTTCCAATGGTTGGTTTTCATGCTGGCATTGGTGTTTTTGACGAGGATCTTATAGAGGATACTTTAGAGGTTCATGTCGAAGAGGTTGCCAGTGATGTTGGTAAAAGAGGTTGATGCAGATGTACCAACTAAGAAATATTGAGTCACAAAATTCACTTGAGTCAAAAGTGTCACAAAGATCACAAAGGTCGCATGGATCGCAAGGGTCATATATGTCGCCAGGGTCGTATATGTCGCATGGGTCGCATATGTCATATGGGTCGAATATGTCGCAAGGGTCACATATATCGCATGGGTTACATATGAATCAAGGGTCGCATATGTCGCAAGGATCACATGGGTCGCATATGTCGCATGGGTCACATATGTCACAAGGGTCGCATATGTCGCTAGGGTCACATGGTTTACATGGGTCTCAATGGTCACGAAGGATGAGTCTAATGAATGAAGTGAATTTTATGCAGGTGCTAGAGCTTCATCAGATGAGTATGATAGTTCATTCATAATTAAACAAAAGTTAAAACCGTTGAAGGCAAGACATGAGCCATATGTTGAACCTTTGTCGACTGAGTCATCGGAGAAAAGACCAAAAACACTTGGAGAACAAAATCCACAAGGTGGACAAACAACAAGGGAATTGAGAGGAAGGGGAGAGGGTGAAGGAGAGGTATAGATAAAGTTTTTACTGCAGAATAACCCGCATAAAAGGTGGTTCAAGAACCTGCAAATGTTGAAAGAAATCAGAATTTTATGTGGACGCTTAAAGGAATGGTATAGGACAATATATTCTAAACTCTTTTGTTCACTGATGCTAGTAGTTCCCAGTTAACTAGTCTATATAAATTTATGATGAAACCTCACTAAGAGCGTTGGTGGAAATCTGAAATAAGATGTCCCCGGGGGCTAGAGTTTTGGGAGAATCGTACTAAAGGATGTCGTTTGGCTGGAAGATGATGTAAGTTTTTAGCCCTTAGTCACGAAAGTCACAAAGGTCTCAGAGGTCATTATGGGTAATATGTAATCATGTGTATCAATTTTTTTTACAACAATTGGATGAGGTGTTGTTAGATTTTCATAATCTCATCCGAAAATATCTATTCAATATGGATTAAAGAATTATTACGTTTGTGATTTTTGTTCATGTAGTCGCTCAAGATGTTGATAGACGGGGGCATGAAAGAATTGTCAGATGTTCTTAAGGATTATTTGGAATGTACGTATGCATTAAGAGGCCCGTCGAAGACAATGAAAAATTACGATGACTTGCTCTCGATTCTAAACATTCCATCACTTATATATTGATATATGCCTTGTCATTGGGTAGTCATTAAAGTCGATTTAAATAGCCGATGCATCACGGTATATAACTGCAAAAAAAGGTTGAAGGAGACGGTATCGATCTGGTGGTGGAGATTATAGGAAGAGCTTTGCCCAAGATGTTACAAGTCGAAGGGTTTAATTCTTTGAATTTTGGAGAAGATAAATGGCATTACGAGTATTATGAAGATCTGTCACAAAACAAAATCCCGAATGACTGTAGTGTTTTCTCCTTCAAATACTTAGAAGCCATTGTATCGGGAAGGGATGACAAATTCCCTTATATTTACGACACCAAAATTGCTTCCATGCATGAGAAGACTACTGCTGATGTTTTTTTAATGGAGTAAGTATCGATGTACCCCAAAACCAACGCCTCACATTATCTCATCCATGAACTTGATTCATATTTTTAAAATTTTGTTCATATATTTTTTTAACTTGATTCATATATTTCTTTTAATTTGATTCATATTTTTAAGTTTGAACTTGATTTATATTTTGTTAAGCGTACAACGCGTGTGTAATCCAAAATAACAATAATAATAACAATGTTCACAATGATCGCATATGTTGCAAAGATCGCATGGGTCACATGTGTCACATGGGTCGCATATATTGCATGGGTCAAATATGTCGCAAGGGTCATTGTCGTAAGGATCGAATATGACCCAAAGGTCACAAGGTTCGCAAGGTTCGCATATATCGCAAGGGTCATATGGGTTACATATGTTGCAAGGGTCGTAAGGATCACAAAGGTCACACACAAGTGTCATAAAGGTCACAAGGGAATGAATATCAAAACATATATCGATAATAAATATCAAAAAGGGTCGCAAGGGTCAAAAAGGTCATACACATGGGTCACAAGGGTCGTATATGTTGCAAGGTTTGTATATACCACACACAAAGGTCACAAACGTCACACACAAAGGGTCACAAAAGTCACACGCAAGGGTCGCAAAGGTCATACAGAAGGGTCACAAAGGTTACAAAAGGTAAAAAGGTTCACAAAGGTCATATTTCGATAATAAAGGTCACACACAAGGGTCACAAAGGTCACACACAAGGGTCACAAAGGTCACACACAACGCTCACAAAGGTCACAAGGGTGACAAAGGTCAGACACAAGAGTTATAAGGGAATGAATACAAAAACACATATCAATAATAAATCCACAATAATAAACAATAATAGTAAATCCACAATAATAATAACAACGTCAAATTCAAGAGAATGAATACCGAAGCACATATTTCATAACCGAAGCACGCGTGTTGCTCTATTGAAGATCAGTTTGAATGTGAGGGAACATCTCTCATTTTGTCCATTTTCATGACAAAAATTTCTCCAACCTCCCTAGATGCAAGCACCACCATGACTAAAGGGCCTCGAATCTAATGACCACGCCTTTCCTTGATCATTCATCAGCATTATCTTACATTTTCTATCGATAAGACCGTTTGACCTCGTTAACCCTATCAGAAGGTTCTGCTCCATCACCTAAGTTACATCAGTAAAAATGATTAAAAATCAAATAAATAACCAAAGTGATATATAATGAATCGTTTTGAGCTCACTTACCAATGTATCTACGACCAGATTTGGATGTTTGGTGGTTATCATAAAATATCTCTGAATAGAAGAAGATGACCATGCTTCTGCATTTGATGATGATGATGATGATGCATATTTCAAATTACACAAATCATCTCTAAAATCAGTAACATAAAAAACCATGTCACATTCGTGACAAAAAACTACAAAATCCCCAATTCGAAAATCATGATAATTCGAGAAATTTAGGACCGTGCAACTTGACTTCCCATGTTTTGTAAGACACATATGATTTAAGAGTTTTCGTGTTGTTGTTCCTCGTTTTCCTTTCGATATACTCGTCGAAGAACTTCCTTAGAATGTCCTGCAATAAAAGGCAAAATAAAATCATATCTCTACATTCTCTACATGTAACAGAAAGAAAAAGAGCAAATGAAGGAGATTATAAGGTAGTGCTTAGATAGCTAGGAGGAATCACTTGGATGAAATGTGAGAAATGAGGGGTTTGAGACATTTTCGATGGATAAATTTTCAAATATTTTTTACAGACGGATACGAAGATGGTAGATGATGAACGATGGATGGATGAAAGGTGATGAGAGGTAGAGAGAGTGTGACGTATTCGAAAAGATAGGACTTTGATATCGAATCAACGAAATAGTACAAAGTGTTATACTGTGCAACATGTGACCAAATTTGACCACAATGTTTTAAAATATTAGGGGAAAAGTTCGACGGGAATAGCGGTCACACATGTTCCCTGAAAAAAGTCACAAGGTCACAAATTATATTGGACGTTTAAATTGTGCGAGTTCTTTTTAAACCTCATATAAGTGAGTTTGCATAATGGTTTCTGCTCGGTAACCAACGTAAATATCCTATATTGTAGGTCGTTGTTGATTCGTAGAATGATGATTGTTGGACTTGGTTAATAAGGAGAATGCCAAAATTAACATTGGATTCCAAATACTTAGTTATAATATCAGATAGCCATCAAAGTGTAATATATTATATGAAATAAATGTATAAAATAGATCAACATAGATTTTGTGTTTACATATTTCTTAAAACCTCAAGTCCCGAACAAAGGGCATGAGAGGATATGGACAAAAACGAGCGAAATTGTTGCAATAACATTGCACTAAATATAAACATAAGTAGAGTTTTGAAGTTCTTAACAAGTTATGACTTGATTTGCATGTACACAATTGTGAATAATAGTTTACGACTACCTTTTTAAGACTAAGTTTTAGGATTACACCTTTGTTGTTCCAACTTTCCCATTTCATTCTTTAACGAATGTTGATTCCTTTTCATAGTGAATATTTTCGTCAAACAATAGTTAAAACGAATTTTTACAATTTTAGAATGTAAATCATGTTAATTCATAAACTTTACAACATCAAACAATAGTTAAAACGATTTTTTTACCATGTGCCACAAGAAGTGTAGAACGAATAAATGTGTTTCAAAAGTGATAGTAGTGTTTTAAGAACTCGTTGGATGAATTTGAGAAAATTTCAAAATAATACATTTAAAATTTTGTCAATTTTAGATATTATTAATATTATTATCTATATTGTCTTAATTAAAAAAACTATAATTCACAAATGTTGAAAATGACATTTTTAAAGAGACATGCATGGGTCGCATGGGTCGAAAGGTCACAAAGGTCATAGTAGTCATTTTCACATAATTAGGAACAATAGATGCGAACGCGACGAATTTAGGAACAATATATGCGAATTCGAAGAATTTATGGATCTTAAAGATGAAAGAAAGGAAACCATGCAAAATAATACATTTTCAACATTTAAATATATATCGTACTAATTTATGCCAATTGAGGGTCGCTCAAGAGTCATATTGGGCCACATGAGTGAGATGGGTTCATGTGATATTGGGTCGAAAGGCCACAAAGGAATAGTCTTTCTACACATAATTAGGAAACTTAGACGCGAAACAAATTTATGGATTTATTTATAATGATTGACAAAGGTTAAAAAGGCCACAAATGTTAAAAAGGTTACGAAAGGGAAAAAAAAGTCACAAAAGGTCACAACTGAGAGATACCACAATGTCCGAGTACGAGTGTAACTCCCACCGTTGATGCTAACCTTGGGTATCACAGAGACAGAACGATGTTCGAGTCCGTCAATTACGCTAAGCTTTAGTAGTGCAGAAACAACATGATAGCCACCAACGACACTGTAAAGACTATGGTGACCGCGTAGAGACCGAATCTGTCGATTACCTGGACCTTGAATAACGCAGATACAACATAATATCTTTTATCAACATTGTATAGACTTGTGTATGACTGCGCAAAGACCGAGTCCGTCGATTACTCAAACCTTGAGTAACACAGAGACAATACGATACGATACCCTGCATCCATCATATCACCATCGTGACGAAATCACAAAGGTCACAAAATTCATAAAGGTCAAAAATATTTTTCAGAGAATTTAGGGTTTGAGACGTAGACGAAGAGATATGGGATTCAGTCTTAAATGGGTTAGATGTTGAGACTTAAAGAACTTGATGAACCTTTTAATAAAGAGATGGATTGATAGATGAGAGTGTGTCATAGATATACATATTCTATAAAAAGGCGTAGTTGGCATTCGAAAAAGGAATAATTGGAATTAAAAAATACATGAGTTTGACATTGAAACGACGAGTCACATGGATCATAAGGCTCACGTGGCTCCTATGGGTCGCAAGGATCCCATGGTTTCAAGGATCACATGGGTCTCATATATCGCAAGGGTCACATTCGCAAGGGTCGCATTTGTAAGGGTCGCATACGGCACAAAGGACGCATATGTTAGAAGAGTCGCAAAGGTAGCATGAGTCGCAAAGGTCACATGGGTCACAAGGTTACAAAGGTCACGTAATACTTAAACGTAGGCGGGGGAAAATATATGCGAACTTGATGAATTTATCGATTTGTAATGATGAAAGGACGTAAACTAAAGTTTAGTCCAAATAATACAAATAATACAATATTACAAACTAACAATCCTTTCTTGTTTTTTATGTTGGTGTTGTATAGGTTGTCACATTCCAAACACTTTTAGTGATTCTTGCATTGGATCTATCGTAAATCTTCAGCTGGAAGGTGATGGGAAAAGCTTAAAATACGTTTTTACGGTTGTGGGAGCGACTATAGGATGATGGAAATACATGCGTAAAATGTTTGTTGTGGATGCAACACTTTTATAAGAGTGTACAAGGGAGAATTGATTGTGGTAATCATGCAAGATGGTGAACATGTCCAATATCCTATTGCTTGGGAAATAGTCCACAGAGAGAAATACGAATTCTAGACGTGGTTTATGTAAAGGTTGAAGAAGGTGATACCATATGGACATTATGTCGTTGTGATATCTGATCACCATAAAAGCTTGATAAAAATAGTCAAAGAAGTGTATAAAGAAGTTGATCATGGTTTTTCTGCGAGTCATATATCGCAAAACATAAAGAGCTATGTCAATAAAGGTCGAGGTAGAAAGAGTTCAAAGGGTGATACTGTGGAATAAATGTTCTTCAAATGTGCAGGTTCATACACAATGAACGAAATTGAAGAGCTATTTAATGATTTGAAGGCCAGATACAAATATGACCATTGTGACATTTTTTTACCATTGTAACATCTATGACCTTTGTAACTATTGTGACCTTTGCGCAGGTACCTTAATGTTGTAAAGTATTTGGAGAATGAGAAACTTGATCCCGTTAAATGCACAAGATGAAAATTTAAGGCTGAAAGGTACAACTTTATTAACCAGTAATAGGGCCGAGTCAATGAATTCCATGTTGAATACGTCAAAAGTTTTCCGATCCTAGCGCTTTTAGATATTTGTTTGAGAAAGACAGTGAAATGGTTTAATAGGTATAGATTAGAAGCAGCTACTAGTGATGATTCTCAAAAGTTAACACCGTATGTTGAGAAAACATTACATGACGGTTTGGACAGACATCCAAATACAAGATTATTGAATTGAATAGGCTGAATGATAAGTACAAGGTGAAAAATGAGAATGATAGAAGATTTGTAGTGAGTCTTCAAAAAAGAACGTGCGATTGCAAAATGTTTGATATAGATAAGTATCCATGCAATCACGCAATTACGGCTGCACAAAAGGTTGATAAAGGTTACAAGATACAAGAGTTATGTTCAACATACTACCTTTAGGATACATGGCGTTTGGCTTACCAAGAAACTGTGTGTATGGTTTCTAATTGCAGTGATTGGAATATTCTTCTTCAATATTTTGAAGTTACGGTTCTACCTTCTACGTTGGCTGAGAAAAGGAAAATTGGGAAGACTAAAGAGAATCTTTATCATGGACCCGGTGAGATTCGAAAAAAACCCCATCTTCGTCGAGACAAAAGGGTTCAAATGCAAGAATCACTAAAAGTGTTTAGAACGTGACAACCTATACAACGCCAACATCAGAAACAAGAAAGATTTGTTAGTTTGTAATATTGTATTATTTGTATACAACGCGACGAATCTGATGCCGATTTCAAGCTACTCATAGTGAGTCTGATATCAGAGAAGCGAAATCTTTGGTCGGCCGAGAAATAGAAATCTAGGTGCTTTAAAGGAGAGAGAAAACTGTTGATTAAAGGATAAAGACAGTATGGAGTTATTAATATTATAAGGGTTAAGTTGAAGTTGAAATTATTATTTATTTAGGGAAATATAGGATTGAAGTTCTAATAGCATAGTAAGTGTATTTTTTATTTTACCCCTAATGGAAGTCTAAAAATGTAATAAAAGGGTCGTATTAATCTTCTACATTCATGCACATGCATCTTTAGTCCTCTACATATACACATATACTTGTGTTTTATACTTGAATGTGTGTTTTTTTAATAAAATTCTCATATATATATAATTTACAATTGATTTATAAAAAGAAAGAAAAAATCATTTACAAATTTTACAACACTCAAAAAAGTATGTCATTTCCAACGGCCAAATCTATTGGACATGAAATTTTCTCATTGAAATCAGATATTTTCAATACATTACAACAAATTCATGGTCGTTGGTAATCGACTATTGAAAAATCTCATCAGTTGCAATTATCAACGGCGACAGATTTTAATAAATTAGACTGTTGAAATTTTCAACACGCATTCGTTGAAAATTGCAACGAATGTCATTGGAATGACTATGAACGATTATCGTTGCAAATTTCGCAGGAAAATTGGAAATTATCAACGGATGTCGTTAGTACTTTCGAGTAGATATTTTAAATATATCAATGGATGCACATTGTAATCATAATTATATCATCAACGAGTATCCAAGGATTTTATGGCGAATTTAAAAAATATTAATAAATATTAAACTTCAAATAATAATTCAAAATATATCAAAGTTTTTAATTTAATATTTAAAATAAACAATACAAATAAAAATATTAATCCTACAAATCATCTAAAACATCATTGTCTTCTTATTGTTTGTTATCTTCACCGAAAATCGCAAACTATCCTCTGTGATCTATGAGTCGTTCAATCATCATAGTGTATGGTGTTTAATTGATTTGTGATAAGTTTTGATAGGATTTGAAATGTTTTGTTGAATGTGTCGAAAATAAATGGTTCAACATCTTAAATACTCAGATTTTCAACGGACATCTGTTGGAACTCGTTCAAATCAATGTCCAATCAAAGAATGTCAGATCGTTGTCTTTCACTTTTTCAAGGTCCAATCAAATAATTTTAGATCGCAACCTTTCGTTTATAAGGGAGATCAGTTAAAAATTCTAACGGATGCCCATTGAAAATGACAAGACGGTTAGACACATAATTTTGTAATTATGATTTTTTCTATGGGCATCCGTTGGAAATTTGGAAAATTCCAATTGATAAAGATTAAGGATTTTCAACGGTTCATCATAGAATCCGGTTGT
Organism: Gynandropsis gynandra; assembly: GCA_036759665.1. Taxonomy (NCBI): domain Eukaryota; kingdom Viridiplantae; phylum Streptophyta; class Magnoliopsida; order Brassicales; family Cleomaceae; genus Gynandropsis; species Gynandropsis gynandra. Next base: position 2,604,450 of record CM071866.1, on the reverse strand, counting down.
AAATATTTCAATATACGAATCCGTTGAAATCCATTAGTAAATATTTCAATGGATTAATCCGTTGAAATCCGTTGGTAAATAATTCAATGGACGAATTCATCGAACTCTGTTAATTAATATTTCGATGAACAGATCCATTGATCCATCGTTTGATATTGACGTAGCAGTGCAATAATTAAAAATACAAACCACATACCAATCTTATCTTATATAAAAGGCAAGCTTGCAAAAAAAAAAATATCCCCCCTGTCGTGGCCTTTTTTCCACCGTCCTGATTGCCCGCGGGTTCGATCGACGGCTGTGGTTTCGCGGGTTTATGCCCGACTCCGTGCCCGACCCGGCAGCCCGTCTCAGGAGATGCTGCCACCTGTTACTTGGTGTTTCATACGGATTTAGGGTCGTCCGATGGCTGCGAATGAATGGTCGGATTTCCCCACCGACCAGCTGCATCGAATCCGGATCGTCCATATTTTTTTAGGGTTTTTTATGCCTTGGGTTTGTCCATGGGTTTTAGAGTTTTTGTGTTTGCCCATGGTTTTTAGAGTTTGCTCATGGGTTACCGGAGGCGAGCGGCAACGAGCGACGATGAGCAGCGAGTAGCGGCGAGCGGCGAGCGGCGACGAGGTTAGCAAGAGAAGGAGAGGAGAAAAATGAAAGAGGTGATAGATAGCAGATGAGAGGAGTGAAAGAGAGGAGAGAAAGGAGGTCAGAGAGAGTGATGAACGGCAACAAAGAGGAGGGAGAGAGAAGAAAATGTAAAATTAACTATAATGGCATTTTTGTAAATATAATGATATATATGTCCATTTTAATATATATATATATATACATCTTCGGGTTATCCGATGAAGAGATGAAAATACCCGAACTCGATCCCGCGGGTAATGAGATTTCATTATCCGAACTCGATCCTGAACCCGCGGGTTTGGGTAATTTTTAACACGTTCGGGACGGGTTTCGGATCGGAACGGTTTCTTTGGCTAATTTGCCCACCCCTATTTTAGGGTTTGCCCTAAATTAATTATAAAAAAATTAAAAAAACTTAAAAATTTATTATCGATTTTTTTAAAAAAATTAAAGCGATATTTATTTAAATTATTTAAATAAAATTTAAAAATATTTATTTAGATTATTCAGTGTTTATTATTAAAATCTGATTTACAATTTAAATTACTACAAAATAATATAATAAAGTTCAACATAAAATTAGAAAATATTCTTATAAAATAACACGAAAGTGATGTTTATTTCTACAATTTGTAAAACTGATTCTAATAATAACAAAGTATGTAAATTATATAATATATAATTTTTAAACAGTTTAAAATATCCAGTAATTTTTAATTATTGTCTAAAACGAAAAGAAATAGCATTTATCATTCTCTTGCGAAATATAGATCAAATATTTGGATTATATAACAGAACACAATTTCAGATAATATAACTAGAGTAATAATATAATAGAAGATAAAATAATAACATAAACTAATGTAGGTAACAAAGTATTTATACTTCGATTTTCTTTAAACTTAACTAATACAACTTTATCATTTCATTTTCAAGAGAAACAATTATCTGGTATGAGATATTTTGCAATGAAAATTAGTAAATGTCAAAGACAAAACATTAATGAAGTGAATATATATATATATATACCAAAACTATTATTTAGTTACGACGAGCAATTGTATATTATTGTTTCAAGACAAAAAAATAAAGAAAGACCGAAATTATTGATGTTAGATGATGTTGGTAAATATACAACAAAAACGAAAATTCTATATACAAAGAAATATTTAATAATGTTTAAAAGTATTGTAAATTATATTTAAAAAATATTTTGTTATTCAATTATATCAAAATACAATCATTATACTTCTACAAAACATTGATCAAATGCTTGGGTTATGCAACGGAACACGGCTTCAAATAACGCAACTAGGCACCAATATTATAGAAGGTAAGTTCATTACAGGATTCATGCATGCAATAAATTCTATATACATCGACTCCCATTAATTCTGACTAACACAACATTACCATTTCATTTCCGAGGAAAGCGATTTTCAATTATGTTATGTTTTGCAATGACAATTAACAAAAGTCAAGGGCAAAGCATCAATCAAGTCGGTATATATTTACCAAAACCGGTATTCAGTCATGGACAATTATATGTCGCGGTTTCAAAAGCAAAGACCAAAGCAGGATTAAAATTTCTTATTCTCGACGATGATGGTAAATGCACAACAAAAACCAAAAATGTTGTATATAAAGAAATTTTCAGTAAAATTCAATAAAAACATATGTATTTATTTCGATCTTCTTTTTTGTATGCAACATCAACCCGCGCGAAGCGCAAAATTCGTCCTAGTTAAAACATATATATATATATATATTACCATTTAAATCACGTCACAGAAATCTTAGAACGTAACAAGAATTTCATTGATGCCTTTTTATCACACTTGTTTGGAATCTATAACAATAATCTTGTCACTCGTCACTTCATTTTGTGTCTTTTACTATTTGTTTACGTATTCTTCCTAATTATAAAATGTTTCAACTGATTCAAATTCTACCAAAAAATAGTTCAATCTCAACAACAACGAACTTATTCAATTCGATTTTGTACTTATTTTTTTATATAAATAGCAATTTTTTTATAATATATTGATCGAAATCTATGTTATGATAAGTTGTCCCACATCGGATAGGACATGAATTTTAGACTCATATATATGGTATTGGACAATCCTAAACTCTTGAGCTACCTTTTGGGATTAGTTAGGGCCAAGCTTATATTTGACATGATATCATAGATAGGTTCATCCCGATTTGAATATACCGATATTGGGCCCCTAATTGCGATGTCTACGCTCATAATCGAACCTGGGCGTGATGGATGTTATGATAAATTGTTCTAAATCGACTAAGATATGAACATTGAACTCATATATATATATATATATATGGTATTGGACAATCTAAACTTTTAAACTACCTTTTAAGATTAATTAAGCACAAGTCCATATTTTGACAATCTAAATCTTAGAACTCATACGTAAACAATCAGATATTTTTCAACCATTGGGAATTGAACATAACATTTTGATATTCTCAAATGAAAATATATTACGAATCAAGCCAAACCAAAATTACATAAATTTCTAGTAATTGAGGATAGTGAAAATCCAACTTGGATGGCTTAAAAAGCTAAAATTGTAAGGGAATAGTGGTGTCCAGCAAAAAGAATAAATTATTGAATTTTTAATATCTAATGGTCAAAACCAAAGAAGATGTCAGTCTTTCTGAACCTTCTTTTTTCTTCACGTTTCAGTCGCCAAATGGCAAGTTCCAAAGGTACGGGACACTTGCACGAACATCGGAACGCGACATTATACTCTATATTTCCCCAATACTATAAAATTTATATATTTAAAATAATAATGAAGATAAATTAGTAATTATCATATACGTTGTATTTGTAGTAAATTCAATTTCAATTTGTACTATGTTTAAATTAGTTTCATTGAATTAATAAGCGAATGAGGCTTGTTTGGCAACTACAACCTTTTTTCTTTGTGTTTATGTTTAGAGCGATTAAAAGTTTGGAATTACATCATCATAATATAGGGCTTACGTTAAAAGTTTAGAACTTAATATAGTACTAAATATATTTTTACATTTAACATTTGATCGATTAATCTGAATTAAATAGACGAGAGTTGTTACATATACACGACGAGATCGTCGAGAATGTTTACCAGTTTTCTCTTCATATACATGACATTTGTTACATTTTGGAATTTTAATTGGAGTTATTCTTATTTCATGACAGAGTTAATTTTTTTTCCTTTTGTGTTGTATATATTGTAGAGAAAAATTGTCATTCTAATTTAGAAATTTAAAAAACTTGTATGCAATTTGGGATGATGGTTGTCGCAAATCAATTCCTTTGCCTCAATTAGATAATATTTAAATTACGTGTAGTTAACTATCCAATTACTTATATGACTATGTGAATATTCCCAATAGTTTAATATTACGTTATAAAAAATTACGCTAAACAAAATACCATAAAAAAATTATTTCCAACCTCAAATCTTTTTTCCTTGGTAATTTTAATCTTAAATCTTACCTTCATAAGGAAAATAAAATTAGAGAGAGTTCGATGAATCGTCATAAATTGTGTGTATAAACAGTGCTTTTGACGTACGCATATATATATATATATGTATGTATTATATATATTATATGTATTATATATGTATGTGTGCATATGTGTGTATGTGGTCCGTCCTTGTGTATGTATCTTCCACTTTCCACCTGTTTATTTTCTATCGTGTGGACACTTCCGTAACCTTTATCTTTCGGTTTTTTTTCTTTATTCATATATAATATATATATATATATATATATATATATATTAAGGAATAAATATCGATATTCAAAGGAATATATAGTTGGAATAAGACTTGGGTCAAAAGAATAGTGGAACATGGTGGAATTCTCATATATAGCACCAAAATTATGATGTTAAAGGATACATAAATATACAATATTTATTACACAAAAACAATAATTATCATCATGCTTGGATCTATATTTTTTAAAGGTATTTCCAATAGTTGGGATTCGAATGAAAATAAATTAAGTGATGTAAAGCTCATAAATTTTATTTGAAAGTATATAAAGAAAAGATAATTATCAATTATTTACTATAATTTCGTACTTTAATTCACTTCTAATTTGAACCTTTTTTCCACTAAATTGTGATAACATTTAAGCATGTGATCATTAGGTCTTTTCTTGACATCTAATGCCTAATTGTTATTTATTATTTATATCAATATGATATGTGAGAAATATGAGGAAGAAAAGATGAGAGGAGCATTCAATATAAAGAGAAGAAAGAGGTCGACATCAATTTGAACATTGCAAATGCCCACTAAAACCCTTCCAATGATCCATTACTCTTAAACTTCTTCTCCGAGTGCCCATTTCCATCAATCGTTTTCAATTTTTTTTACTCTATTTTTATTATTTTTATAGAATATTTGTGGCTTTGGCAAAATAAATATGCAAAGAAATGTTTGAAAGAAGAAAAAAAATACAAAACTAGGTAGGGAGAAAATAATAGTCTATAACACTTAGGGAAGATATTCTCGTAAATCGTAATAGATCATTTTCACATTATTTCAAGAATATATGTATGGAAATTTTGATTTCACTAAAGATTCTGTCGAATATCGTTATCGCCTTTATTCTTATAGAGCAATAACACAATTTTTTGTTTTATACTTTTTTGTAGTTATCGAAAATTTTATTTCATTTGTTCGTCGATTACAAACGCAAAACTAAAATATTTACTAATAATATGATTATGATAAATCTAGAAGTCTAATCAAATTTTAGTGGGTGCATTAATATCTTGCATAATTTTAGAAACTTGGTGGGATCACATCCAAAAGTTAATCCGATCCATTTTAAGAAGTTTAATTATTGTGTATATTTGTAAAATTTTCTGTTTTTGTGAAATTATAGCTCAAAATTAAAATTTCCGTATCTCGAGCTATTTATATTTATAGTATCTAGTTTTTGGAATGTTCATGCGCAATGATTGAGAAAATGATTTACATGAACAAGTGGTGCGAGGATCACCAAAGTTGGAAAACTAAATATATAAATACTTTTACTTATTAGGACATTAATTATCGACCCCTATTTTCTTCATCAATAAAAAAAACTCATAACTATTACACTTTGGGTATGTGCTGAGTAAGCAATTGCCACGCATGAACATGATAATATAGTTGAATTGAAATCCACCTTCTACTTTTATTTTCCTAATAAGTCTTGAATAATAGCGGTTAAATTAATCTTTAATTCCAAACCAAGCATTAAGACAAATTTCAAGTGAAGTGACTCAAAATATTTTCTTTTAAAAAAGTATTATAATTAACAGAAAGAAATCAGCATATATGATTGTATTATTTAAAGCATTAACCGACTTAAATGTGGACCAAACATTATATTCTATTATTCATCTATTACCTACAGCCTTAGTCATGGAATAAGGATGCGCCCCAAAAACAATAGTATAGGGTCATAATATTTTCACATTTTTCATGTTTATAGTGCAAAAGCATTAAAAACTACTGATTACATAGCCAAGGATACATGTTTAAAGTTAAATTAATTATCGCACTGTAAAATCTTGAAAAAATAACTTCTTTTTTAGATTTGGCAAATATAATTTGGTTGGGATGGAGTTAGGCAATATTATTTGGCCATAAAATAACTAATAAATAATAATTGGAAGTTGTTGTATATCTTATCATGTCATGTTAGTGAATATATATATATATATATATATATATAAAGTATACTTTTTTCAATTAAACTAATCTTGAAAAGTAGTTTTTTATACGCACAATTGCTCAGGATTAGGTAAAATATTCGAAGTATTCGTACCCGATTAGTATTTTATTCGTATTCGATCGAAAATTTAAATATCCACTAACACAAATATAAATATTAGAAATTAGATATTCGATAAATACAAATACTAATGCAAATAGTAAACTCAATTATCCAAACTATTCGTATCTGTAAGTATTAAATAGAAAATTTAGTTAATATATATACTAACATAACAAAATGATTTTAACGATCAAAGTGGATATAAAAACATTATTACACTACAAAAAAAACAGACGTTTTCCAACGGACAAATCCGTTGGAAAACGCCTTAAATCAGTTGGAAAAAGTGTTTCCCAACGAACGTCAACGAATCCGTGGCCGTTGGGAATCGCTCGTTCCAAATCGAGATCCGTTGCAATTCACAACGGAGTTGCAACGGATAATATCCATTGCAAAATTGTAACGGGACGGTCAACGGATGACACCGTTGAAATTTTATAACGGACGCCTGTAGAAATAATTTGTAATGGATGCCCGTTACAATTTTGCAACGGACGACCATTGAAAATTGGTAACAGATGCCCGTTAAAAAGTTTTAATGGACGTCTGTTGTCATCCAGATGGGAAAAAAGAGCGGGATTTTAAAATTTTCAACGGACATCCGTTGAAAACTGACGGAAAAGGGCAATGGACGTCCGTTGCAAATTGGCGGGAAAGAGAAACGGACGTCCATTACCATTTGGCGGAAAAATAGCTTCCAACGGATGCCAGTTAGAAATTGCAACTGCATCCGTTGGAAATTTGGTAAAAAAATAAAAAAATAATAAAAATAATTTTTAAAATAAAAAGTTTTTAATTAAAATAATAAAATTGTTTACAAAAGACACTAAAACTAAAACTAATTCTATTACATTTCATTTAAATCGGCTGGACCGGTATCATCTCCCTAATCACCAGCAGCTCTAGACGGCGTTGCAAGCGAATCGAGACCCGCTTCTTGCCGCGGCGTTGATTCCCCTCACCTGGATAGATAGCAACTCTATGACGCTCTCCAACTGCTGTATTTGGGAGTTTTGTTGCGCCACTTGGGCTCGAGTTTCTCGAGGTTGTGCTTCGAGATCCTCGATACGTCGTTGTTGCGTGTAGCTCTCTTGGACTGCGGGAGGTACCGTCGTGACGTCCTCGACGATATCTTTTTGAAGTGCCCCGACACCGTATATACACCCCTTATACGGTCTCACTGACTACAAGACAAACCAAGTTAGAGTTAGATTTTTACAAAATATTTTATTAATAATGGAAAGATAAAAGAATAAGTTTTTACCTCTAAATAAATTTTGTGCTTTTGTAAAGGACTGAGCTCAACGGGAATTGAACCGCAAGCTTGTGATTGCTGTGTGATCTTCTTCGTCAAAGCTTTCACTGTTCTATCCGTTCGAGGATTGACGAGTTTAGGTTCTTCGATCTCTTCCCCGACGATCGATTTCTAATACCAGTTCAAGAAGGATCGGTTCTCTTCCTATCCGTTGCATCTGTAATAGAAAATAAACTTAATTAGATAAATATTTTAAATAACCAAAAATTTAAATAATAATAATAAATTTTACAAATTCTTGTTTGCTATTCGGGAATGATTTTGATCCCGAAGTATGGCGATACGGACCATCTCCAGGAACCTTCTCGTCGTACCGACATTTTTTGGCCTTCTCGCTCTTGGCCTTGAAGTCTTCCAACTCCCAATGTTGAATCAATTGATTGAAGACCTTGTCCATTGCCCATATCGGTTTTCAAATTTTGGTGTAGTAGTTGCGCTTGACGTTGTTCATCATCAAGCGCATCCGAGTCTGCATGTCGCGCTACCATGCTGTTTAGATGCACAATGTATCCTTTCTCCGTCATCTGTATGCCCGCTGCAAAATAATTTATAATGTGTTAGTTTTATATCATATATAAGTAATCATTTTAAATGAAATGTAATTTGAAAACTTTCGATAAAAGTGCACCATCATTGGTGGCGAACGATTTTTGGCGTAACTTGCCAGGAATAATATAGTTGGTCCTGTAAGGACCCTTGGATGAGGTCGTTGTTTGTATGTTTTAGCACATCATCCACGTTAAACCTGCAAATTAAAATTAAAAAGTTAGATAATATTTATAAATTACAATAATATAAACGCAAATAATAAATTTTTTTACCATAACGTCCTGGCAGGACATTCGAGATCGATAATTTGAAGGGTGGGATGCCTATCAAAATTATCGATTAAGGAATTGATATCCACCATATCGTCCTCTTCATTAAATATCGGCGGTGACGATATTGGTAAAGGGCATCCGTTGTAAATTGTAACGGATACCCGTAACGGGCATCCGTTGTAAATTGTAACGGATACCCGTTACAAAATATTCTAACGGACATCCGTTGGAAATATTAACGGATGCCCGTTAGAATTTTTTCGTCCGTTACACTTTCCAACGGATGCCCGTTGGTATGTTTGTAACGGACGCCCGTTACAATTTTCCAACGGATGCCCGTTAGAATTATGGAAAATTTAGAATTTTTTTCTAAGTGCCAGAGGCGATTTTCTGTTCCAACGGGCATCCGTTAATATTTCCAACGGATAGCCGTTTGCATTAGATCATATGAAGTTTTAAAACATTAAACATCGTTTATATATATATAATCTTCGATTGTATTAACATTTCGATTGTTCGATTAAACATCATCTACATTATTACACATCATGTACGTTACACATCATCTAAATTATTACACATCATACACATTATTGTATTTACATTTCTTCTTCAGTAGATTCATCGATTGGCGAGTCTTCCTTCGATTTTTCATCGAATTCATCGCCGTTTTCATCTTCAGCATCTTCTAGTTCAATGTCTTCATAACCGCGTATGAATTCTCTGTCTATGTCAGTTCTTGCGAGAATATTCTCGCGATCTGTATCAATTAAACGAATTGGCTATGGATGATCGGGTTGCAACAGATCTTCTTTATCATCTAAGCTTATGATCCCTCGTGTCTTGATCTTTACTACGGTCCACCACTTCTCTCTTCGACGTTTCAATGTTGTTGGATATTGCACGTAACATACTTGATCTGCTTGATCTATTGTGATGAATGGATTATACTTACCATATTGTTGTGCCGGATTGACGTCAATTCCTCTCTATCGTTTTTTTCGTATTCCACGTCCTACGGTTGGATCGAACCACTGACATTTAATAAGCATCACCTTCAACCCAACGAGATAAAGGTATTCCACTTGTAGGATTTTGGTGCAAAATATCGTAGAAGTTATCACCCTCTATTTCACTATTAACGCAAATGCAATAATTGTATGTGCTTTTATGTTTTCCGTGTTCATACATGTGGAACGTGTAGCCGCAAGTAAACAAGATTGGCCAACACATAACATTTAGTGCAAGACCATTGCCAAATCTTTTAACCACGTAGGAAGTCTTTCATCAGAACATTTCACCTGTACGTATAATAAAAACGAATGAATAGTTTATAATAAATGCAATTCATTTCAATAGATGTGTACACGAGTACTTACGTAGTCTCTCAACCACGATCCATAATGTTGAACTTTCATGTCTGTGAGTCCATTTGCGTTTAGATGATGATATGTACCAAGTACTTCTTCATCAAATATCCTGTATAATGAAAATACGTTAATATTGTATATATATACATATAGATTTAAAAGATTGAATAATATTGTTTTGTACCTTTCGAACGATAAGAACTCATGACAATTTAGTAGTATATATGTGTGAACGTGATTATACTACTCTGATGTTAACCAATATTCCTTAGATTTACCTCCTGTACGTCCAATCGGTGTAAGCATCTCAAGGATTGTGCCAAAATGCAGATTATATTGATACAGATAGTTTGAGTGATCATTCGTTTCACGTCGTTCTTTCGTTTAAATATGCGACTCGAAATAAAATATGCTGAAATATCTGATTTCTTCCAGCAAGTATTGTTTGACAATAGATCCTTCGCTGCTTTGTTTTCTTCTTTTTTCTTTAAATGAAAAAAACCTTTCGAAAGGATACATCATCTGAATTGAACTGGCCCACCGATTATTGCCTCATCTGGTAAATGTATTGGAAAATCCTCCATGACATCGAAGAATGAAGGCGAAAAAACTTTTTCCAATGCACATAATACTTCAAAGATATTGTTTTTCATAAATTCCAAGTCATCCCTTTTAGAATTCCTTGAACATATATCTCTAAAACATATATTGATTCCGCATAGCACATCGTGAACATGCAATTGGAATGAGTCGCTGTATGAAAACGTGACAATCATGACTTTTCAAACCGATCAGCCTCGAACCAACAATATCCACACACCGAGCAATGTTCGATGCATATCCATCTGGAACCTTAACGTCTTCTTTTAACCACTTTAATCATGTCATTTTCGCCGAACCAGACACTCTGAATACTGGGACAGGTGACCTTTCATCTCTTAATTCCAACTCAAATCGTCGGTATATTATCTTCAAATATTTTCTTGATTGTATATTATCCTTAGTTTTACCTGCCACATTCAAAACAGTATTGATGATGTTATTGAAGAAGTCCTTTTCGATATGCATAACATCTAAATTATGACGTAATATCAATGATTTCGAGTATGGTAGTTCCCAAAAGATACTACGTTTATACCAGTTATACCATTCACCTTAGCCTTTTGATTTACGATGCCCACGATCTCCACCGCATTCTACCGATTCTTGTAAATCGCCCATTGTGTTCAATCTTTCATAATGTGTTCTAGTTTTCATGCACGGTGCCTCTTCTTTTTGTACCACGTTCTTTCGAAAATGTTTTTTATCTTTCTAGAAAGCATGCCCACGAGGAAAAATCTTCTATGACAATAAAACCAAAATGGTTTCTTACCATGTACTAGTCGAAATGAATCTGTTTCGTCTATACAATATGGACATGCCAATCTTCCGTGCATGCTCCATCCAGATAACATTCCATAGGCAGGAAAGTCGCTAATTGTCAACAACAAGACCGTTTTCAATGTGAAATTTTGCTTCGTACTGACATCATAAGCAAGAATTCATTTGTTCCACAAATGTCTTAATTCATGAATTAAGGGTTGCAAAAAGATATCGAAACTTATCTTCGGATGTTCTGGCCCTGGAATCAGCAACGTCAGAAACATTACCTCTCTTTTCAAACACATCTCGGGAGGCAAATTATAAGGAGACAATGACCACAAAGAATATTGACTTCCAGATTGTCCATATGGACTAAAACCATCCGTGCACAGGCAAAGATAAACATTTCTCGTTTCATATGCGAACTCGGGTAATATTTCATTGAAATCTTTCCAAGCCTTACCATCCGATGGCTGTTGCATTATACCTTCGGTCGTCGACTGTTCTGCTAGCCATCTCATTGTCGCGCGGTGTTTTTCGATTCAAATAACCGTCTCAACCTGTTTGCTACAGGCATATAGAACATTTTCTAGTATGGTACATATTTACGTGAAGATTGTTTTTTGGCCGAAATCTACTTGCACCGCAAAACTTGCATTCCAACAAGTTTTTATCTTTTCCCCAAAACAACATGCAATTGTTTCTACAAACATCAATTTTCTCATGTGGCATTCCCAAATCTTTTAACACATCCTTTGTTTCGTAGTATGTCTCGAGAGCTTGATTATTTTCCGGTAAATATTCACGCATGGTTTTGCACAATGAATCCATGCAATTTTGAGCAACATTATAGTCTGTTTTACTCATCAATCTTGAAGATAAAGATAAGTGAGACTGACCTTCACGTCATATAGGTTGTTTCGCTGAATCCAATAGGTTGAAGAATCAACGTGCATCGATGTTCGGCATCTCTTCATGCGTTTGTTCATTAAAAACTCTAGAAAAAACATCTAACACCATTTCCACATATGGATTGGTCGTTGATGCTTCATAAATAAATTCTTCATTTATTTTTACTTGTGCATCTTTCACAATATCTCTAACGCCGCAATTTTCACTGTAAAAAATCAAATTTCGTCAAACCCATCTTGGAAGATGTTTGCAAAGAATTTCTTGACTTTGATACTTTATGTTTTTGCATCTTTTGCATGGACATAACATTGTCCCGCGTTCTTGACACAAAGGTTGCATCGATCCAAAACTCATGAATTGCTCCAATCCGTATAAGAATTCTTATTAATCTCTTCGGTTATATGATCTTTTCTTCTATACATCCACTCTCTCTATCTATATATATATATATATCTATTTGAAGAAGACAACATTGTGTTGAAAATATGTTTGTTATTGATGGTTTGATGCAATCTTTGGTTTTGATCTAAATAGTGCAATTTTCAACGGACATCCGTTGGAAACCCCAACAGATGGTCGTTGCAAGTTCACGTGAATTTATATCCATTGGTAAACCTCAAAATTAACAATTTCAATGGGCATCCGTTGCAATTTGTAACGGTCATTCGTTACAATTATCAACGGATGTCCGTTGAAATATTTTTCCCCGTGTTCTAATGGGCTTCCAACGGATGGCGCCAACGGAACAAATCCGTTAACATTCCGTTAAAAATTGCGATGGATTGTAACGGACGGTATCCGTTAAACGTCCGTTGAATTTTATAACGAATTGCAACGCATTTGTGCCCGTTGAAAGTTCTCGTAAATCCGTTACAATTCGTTGCCATTTCTTATCAACGGACGGATTCGTTGCCCCGACCATTGGAAATGGCTTTTTTTTGTAATGTTAATCTTATTTCAACACTTATTATATAAATATATAGACAAATATGTAATATATTTATGATTGGACGACTAAAATATTAAATACTTTAAAATAACTAATATTGTTGAAGATTTAATTTACACCCAAGATTGGTTCTAATTCAAATGAGTTAGATAATGTTATAGAGACATTACAATATATTTAAAAAACATAACTCACTAAATATATAACTTTTTTGCGAGTTTTATTTTATTGTATAATTTAACAATTTTTTTCATTGTTTTAGGTGAATTGATGATATTCGTAGAATCATCGACGAAACTAAATTTAAATGATTGATGTGAAGATGAATGTGAAGATTTGGTGTTTTATTTATTTATATTATATATCGTTATATCTTTGTGCGGTTTGAATTTTAGTTTTAGATTATATTTGATGATTATTGGTTTTTTATTAACATATATATATATATATATTATATGTTAAAAAATTTAGGTTCGGATACGAATATTCGTATATTCGACAGATATCCGTATATCCGATAAATATTCGTATTTACAAATATCCAAATTTACAAATAAAAATACAAATAATAAATTTGGATATTCACCGAATACCAATATTTACAAATATTTACAAATATTTGTTATTTGTCTAACACTACTATTTAGGAATTACTTTAACTTCAAACAATTTTTTTAAAATTATTCACGAACACGATTGGGACTTGTTATTACATTGATTATCTACGCCTGATTTATTAAATGCAACGGCTTCCATAATAATCTTATATAGAACAAATTAATACCCCCTTAAATTACCTTAATTGTTAGGAGAAATGATCAGCTATGTCACTTTTCCAATTATGGTAAGGAAGGCCCATGTCAATAACTAGTACATTAATATATATATATATAATTTTATTTCCAAATTATTAAATAGGAATGTGATCATATGCTAACAAGATGTATATTGGTTTCAGTTGAATAAACCAAATCCATTCGACATACTTAAAGTAAACTTGATTCTTAAGATTGTGAATAAAAATGTTTATATGCCCTTTCTAATATATATAGACCTCTTTATAGTTTCGAAGCTAAATATTTTAGGTTAAAAGAACTCAATAGTAAGGTAAATACCATGCAAAAGTTCGTATGTTTGTCATTATGAATTTTTTTATCCATGATTACTAAGATCCATTTCCATTTTAAATATCATGATTATTTTATATTTTTCCTTGATTAATCCATTATTGCATAAAACTATAATAATAAAAGCAAAATTAGGAAATTAGAATATATGTCCGCATGTATATATACGGATTTGGGTTATAGTTAGCACAAAGCCTATTTTATTAATTGAAATAATAAAAAGCATCATGCTAAAACAATATCATAATGTCCCCAAGTATCACTTAAAAGATCCCGGATATTAATCACAAATATTTTTTTGCATTTTATTTATTGATATGTATAAATAATATTCTTCAAAAATTCCTTTATCTCAAAACTGTTTTAAATATAATTGTAATTGAAAACAATAAAAAGACAATGTTGATAGATATTAAAAAAAAAACAAATATCTAAAACAATAATAATTTTATTTACGAAATAGTCTTTTAAGTACATTTGTTTTTTGAAACAAAGTACTTAAAAGTTTCACAAATAACTCATCATTGAGTTAGACCGTAAATAACTAACTTATTATTTCTCTCGCACACAAATATATCTTATATCTTTCAAGTACACTTGCAATACCCAATGATAAAATATCACTTATTGCGGTACTCTCTCGATTCCTAAACCTAGATGTTTCAACTCTTTTTATATAGTACCTAATTTTCACGTAAATCTAGGAACATATTCTCTCGCTTTCAGCTTCATCTGCTTCCTGTCTTCTCGTCCTCTTCCAGTTTGACTCCTCTTATCTTCTCGTTCTCTTCCAGTTTGACTTCTCTTATCTTCTTGTTCTCTTCCAGTTTGAATTTTTAAAATAACCAAGCCACATTTCTTCTCCTTGAAATTCTCAACAACCTAAAACTTTAAAATAAATCTAACGAAGTCCTCAAACATAGCAACAACAATCTCCTCATTTGAATTCTTATCACACAAACATATATTATCAGGAATTACTAATTCACCCACACATAAAAAAATCCTGATTCACAAAGACGTCCACAAATAAAGCAAGAGTTCAAAGTTCACACTGAATTCAAAGTTCATAAATAAGACACAAGTTCAGAATATTTTAAGTGCACTTAAAAATTTTAGGCCTCTTTCGTGTTGCTTTGCTTGCACTTGCACTTATACTCCTTGAATCTGCCCTGTGTGTGTGATAGGAAATTCCAAACAAAAACAAACTTTAGTTCGAAATTCAGACTTAACACAATTAATATAAACTTAATGTTACTCTAATTTATTTTGAGTTAGCTTGGCTAACGCTTTCAGTTCCTTCGAAATCAGTTGAATCTCAGTTATCACTCTAGCTATCATTTTTTTTCAAAGTTGATGATGTTCTCTGTAACATCGTTTTCATTATGTCCATTATCTTCTATATCTAACATTTTGTTGACATAGTGTTTTTCAAAGATAATCACGAAGGAATATTTTCTCTTCTTTCCTTGTCTCTGATAAGATCCGGGACTTTTTGAATTAAAATGTTCTGTATGAAGCATGGAAATGGCAAGATGAATTTCATTGCATTTGATTGTCCAAGACCAATGATCTGATCAAGAAAAATCTTCCTAAAGTTAACAGGAATTCCATTCTTCACACAAAACAACAAGACTGCAGTATCGTGTCGAATACCACCTGTTTTCTTGCTTGGTATCCAATTGGTTCTGCAAATCTTGTTTAGAAGAGCATATTCCCAGTTGAGTTTAGAACTTAAAATTTTTCCCGATCAGCTCATTAGTTTTTTTCTTGTCAGCTCTTGTGTAACCAGATCCATATCCAGGTCAATTTCAAGCTCTTTGACCCTTGACGTTTCAACATTAGGAGTGTCGAGAAACTTGTTGATTATCTCTGGATTAAACTAGTCAATTTTCCTTCGAACATACACTTGTCCAAAAGCTTCAGACCCAGACTTATCTGTTTTAGGATTCAAATTTGCATAGAACTCATAGATCAATTTCTTAGATACATGAACAATATTTATCACTGTATTTATCAAGCTTCTTTCAACAAGCAGTTCCCACAATGGCAAATGTTTAAACTGTCCAACGTTTAAACCCCTTTCACTCAAGTTTTCTCTCGCTTTCAAAGTATTGAACTTAGAGACTCATATTACTAAATAGAATGTTTTCGAGAAAGCCTTCGAAGGAGTCATTTTAGGGATACCTTAAGTGTTTGGAGATTTTGAAGATTTCGGTTGTCTTTGATGATCAAATTTCATGTTTGATGTGTCCTCAGCTTCATTCGGTCTACAACTCTCATCTGAAGCCGGTTTAGAACTTTCCTCTCGTCTGTTCGTTGTAGATAAGGACTCCGTAGAGAATGTAGGTTGTCTGCTGGGATTTTTCTATGCTATTTTAGGACCTACAATTTTTCTGGCTATTTGTTTGAATCGTTTACCATTAATCCTTAGGATTTTCGGTAATCCTGGGATCATCTCTTCAAATTCTCTCGTTATTGTATATGTATGTTTCTTCCTCGTTTGTTGCTCTTCTACCTGCTGCTTCTCCTTTCATTTTTCGCGTGTTAGTCATTTTTTTTGGGTTCACTGTAGAGAGAAATGCAATTTCTTCTTCGGAGAAAACAATTAATGTTTGATGAAATATATTGAGATGTAAGGTAATTTCAAATAAAAATACCACTAAAATAGCTTTAAATGAAAATAACTGCACTTGACACGTCTATCAAATCAGCAGCCTCCATTTTCACATCACTTAAACCATTTTTCAGAAAAACAACTTGTTTATTTAAAAAATCACTTTGTTTATTTCTCTTTTAATTATTAAACATTGTTCATCAAACAAAAATGATTAAGTGAAACAAAAATCTGTTCAGAATGAACAAATAATATATAATTATTGGCTTACCATATTAAGTACACTTACTCAATTCTTTGATTCACTTTTTTTTTATTATTTCAGAATACCTTTTTTTATTAGTCTTCAGCTTCTAGGACGTTGTTTAGATATTCTCTTGTTCATATAAAAAACTTCCTTATTACCCTTTTAGGTATATTCTTACGTATCAATTTGGAATAAAGGATTATTTAAGCAATAATTTGATTTGTAACATTACGACGTTATACCTGAAATTGAATATCTCACAACTTAGACCCGAGCTTATATTCATACCACTTATTCTTTTCCTTTTCTTAAAAATTTTCACACTTAATTGTTAGATGAGTAAGAGACTAAGATTGAACATGAGTACTTAAATAATAATTTAGTGATTTTAAAAATTGAACGTTTACAAACATAACATCAGACCTTATAAATTATTTCCTCTTTCTCATTAAGATTGAAATTTCAAGCTTATCATTTTTTATGTAGTCAGAACACTTTAAAAAATATCAGAATTCACATATATCTAGTGATTTTCTTAAATAAACAAATCGATTTAAATCCAATGATTTTGTGAAAATGTCTTCCAACTGACATTCAGTAGGAATATATTCTACCCTCATTTGCTTTTGTTCAATCTTCTCTCTAAAAAAAATTATGCATAATCTCAATATGTTTCACTCTTGAATATTGTACATTATATTTTGAAATATCAATTGCACTAGTGTTATCACACAAAGCAACAAATATTTTCGAACTCATACCATAGTCCATCAACATCTGATTCATCCAGATTAGTTGAATACAACAGTTTCCAAGACAATGTATTCAACTTCAGCGGTAGATAGAGACGTAGAGTTCTGTTTTTGCTATGCCAAGACACTAAATTGTTTTCGAGAAATATACAACCACCAAATGTACTTTTTCTATCATTTGCATTGTCTCCCCAACAAGTTTGCAATTAGCATCCTTGGTATAAACATTATCATAATTTGTTCTACCTTTTCACATATTTTATAATCCTTTTCACAACCATCAATGAGATGACTTAGGTTTCGCTTGGTATCTAACACAAATTCCTACACTTAAACACAAATCAAGTCTACTTAGAGTGAGATATAGAAATCTTCCTATTATTCTTCTATAAAGTTTTACTTCCACATCCTCTCCCTCTAAGTCTTTAGTCAGTTTTGTAGTGATTGACATGGGGGTATTTGCTGATTTACTTTGATTCATTTCAAATCTTTTGACCAGATTCTTTGCATATTTGCTTTGAGACATCAAAATCAATACCTTCAACTTGTGTGTAACCTTATGCAACCAAACTCGTTTTGTTTCTAACGATTTCACCTAGTTCATTGGTTTTATTTTTAAAGATCCACTTTGTGCCAATAACATTCATATAAAGTGGACGAGGTACTAAAGACCAAACATCAATTCTAACAAACTGTTCTAATTCATTTAGCATTTTACCCAGAAATCATCACTTAGTGCATCACTAATACACTTAAGTTCTGTCTAAGATAAAACAAGTAAATTTGACCATTACTTTGGATTTACCTCGTGTTCTTCTACCATATCCAATATTACCAATAACATCATCAATAGAATGATTTTGAGGAATAGTTGTCAATTACCTTTCATGTCTTTGACACTCATTTCCATCATTTTCTTCTTTCATCATGTTTTCGTTTGATGTTAGTTCATTAGGTACATTTAAATTGTCACTTTCTATCCCAAAATTCCCTTGAAATGAATCTGCAGAGAAAGGAAACACAACTTTCTCAGTTAGATAATCTTCATCAAACACAATATTTACAGATTCAATAATTGTTCGTGTTCATAAATTGTAAATTCTATAGGCAGTTGTATTAGTTCCATATTAAAAAAAATTTCTTCATCATGTTTGCATCAAATTTTCCAAGATATTCCATGTCATTCAGAACATAGCAAGTACACCCAAAAATATTGAAATAACTTATATTTGAACTTTTACATTTCCAAAGTTCATATGGTATTTTTGACATACTTGGTTGTACATAGACTCGATCTATGATATAACAAGATGTGTTTCTTGCTTCTGCCAAAAAACGAATTGAAATAGACTTTGCGTGAAGCATAGCACGAGCCATCTCTTAAAGAGTCCTATTCTTTCTTTTAACTACACCATTCTATTGTGGTGTTTTTGGAGTAGAGAACTCATGTACAATACTATGCTTCAAATACAACTTATGAAAAACATCATTTTAAAACTCTCCTCCATGATCACTTCGAATTCGTTCTATACTCCCTCTTGTGTTTTTCAATTCCAAGAACGAGTAAGGGAACAATTCAAATGTTTCAGATTTTTCTCAGAAACATTTGACCCAATTATACCTTGAAAAATCATCAACAACAACCAAAATATATCTTTTTTCGCCAAACTTTCTGTCTTCATTGGACCCATTAAATCCATATGATCTAATTCTAGTATTTTTCCAGTCTTAACATCAGACATCTTCTTGTGATGAACTTTTACTTATTTTCCCAATTGACAAGGTTTACAAGTTTCAAATTTATCAAGATTTAGTTTAGGCATACCTCTAACAATATTTAAGCTAGACAGAGCGGTAATTCACATACCCCAATCGTTGATGCCACAAAGACAAGTTGTCTTCCATTGCTTTGAAACAAATTTTCTCTTCAATCTAGATGTAGCCTTTGTTTGATGACCTTATACCTGTAAGAACACATTTATCATCAGAATTCATTACTCAGCATTCCTTTCGATTGAACTAAGCCTTATGATTGCTGTCACACAGTTGACTAATACTAATCAAATTAGCAGTCAATCCAGCAACATATTGCACATTCTTCAGAAGGGGTTGTCCAGGTGTTTCCACATCTCCTTTTCCATGAATTTTGCCTTTATTTCCATCTCCAAAGATATGGCTATCAGCGTTTTTTATTTCAGCAAAATTTGATAAAATTTCTCTTGTACTTGTCATGTGCCTAGAACATCCACTTTCAAAACACCAAATGTTTGGTTTATCTTTTTGAATAGAAATGTAAGCTGCATTGCAATAGAGGTCACTTTTTTGTATCCAAAATTTGTTTTATTTTAGATCGAGAATACTTACCTGGATCATACCTGAATTTCTTGTTGCAATTGAATTGTTTGTGTTCTCTTATTCCACAATAATAACATCTGAAAAGGTTATTTCCTATGATATTGCATTGGAAATCCTCTTCCAAAGTTATAACCATGATTGTGGTATTTGTTGTTTGACCCAAAATTTCTTTTTTTCACAATCTTCTTGAATGAATAGCTCTTTTTCTGATTTTCATACATTGTTGAAGCTAGATTTATCAGTTTTCCTCCGGATACAAACTTGTTTTGAGAATTTTCTTTATTCCCAATATATCCAATGCCATTATTATTTTCTCTTTGTTTTCCTAATGATAGTAAGTGATCAAGTTTTTCGGTGTCATTCGAAAGCATTCTCAGTTCTTAACTTGTTTCTTCAAGCTGACTTTTGACTAGTATAACTTCTTCTTCCTTTAGAATTAACTTCTTTTGAATTTCTTGAAGCTGTTTTTCTAATTTTTCATTTGTTTAAACTAGTTGTATATTCAGTTTGCTCATATTCATCTTCATCATTCTCAACCTCTTCAACCTTTTTGTCTTCATTTTCTTCAATTTATTTTCTTCGGTTATACCTAAAGCAACAAAACTTGTTAGATCTTTTTCACTACTTTCTTTAGAGTCAGAACTTGATTCGTTGTATGTGATTGGTGACTTTCATTTGATCACACTTGAATCAGCACATTCATTTTTCGTATGAACAAAACATTTGCACTTATAACATTGTGTTTCTCGTAATCCTTTCAAAACACTTTCTCTCTTTCAAATACTTGGACATCAAGATTTAAAATGTCTGAATCATTTGCATTCATGGCATTAAAATCTAGACTTGCTTTCTTTCTTATTTCCTTGATTTCATTGTTTAACCACCTAAATCCTGAATATTTTTTCATAAACGTTCCAAATTTTCTGGTCAGTGGGACAACATTTTTTTCGAGATTATTCAATCTTGAACTTTCATCTATGGCTTGAAGAACAACTCTTTTATTTCCCTTTTTCGATGCATTCCCTTGTTCAAGTTGAAGCTCCAGTTCATATGTAGCAAGAATCCCAACAATTTCTTTAATACTTGTGATGTTTGTATTAAATGACATATTCATGGCCGTTTTCTGAGCATGAAACATTTTAGGTAAACACCGAAGTAATTTTTTCACCAGTTTCATCAAAAGCTTGATCAAGTACACTTAATTCATAGCAATTGCATTCATTCTATTGATGAATTCTTTGATACTTTCATATTCTCCCATTTCCAGTTTTTCGAATTGATAATCCAAAATATCAAGACGAATTCTCTTAACATTTGAAGTTCTTCGTTTATAGTTTCCAATATATCCCATGCATCCTTAGCAGATTCACATCCTTGAATTTGCTTGAATTCATTGATATGTACTGATGAGAAAATACCGGTAAGAGCTTTTGCAATTAATGTTGAATTCCTTTTCTCACTTGGTGTCCATTGATCTGAGGTTTCTCCTTGACATTTCCATATTCATCTCATTGTTGGTGGATTCCATCCATTTTTTACTGCACTCCATGCATCTCTGTCGATGCCTCTTGTACTCGCTCTCATTTTCATTTTCCAGTATCCATAGTTTGAACCATTTAACATGATTGGTTTTCCAAAAGAGTACAAATCTCTTGGTCCTTCCATGTTGTCTTCTAGAATCTCAAACCAATAATTAGATTTTCTCTAAACTTTGGTTACCAGCTCTGATACAAATTTAAAACAATAGAAAGACAATGTTGATAGATATTAAAAGCAAAGAGAAACAAATATCTAAAACAATACCAATTTTATTTACGAATCAGTCTTTTAAGTACACTTGTTTTCCTATACAAAGTACTTACGACTTTATAAATAACTCTCCCTGAGTTAGGCCGTAAATAACCAACTTCTTGTTTCTCTTTCTCACAAATATGTCTTGTATCTCTCAAAGCACACTTTCAATACTCAATGATAAAATATCATTTATTGGGACATTCTCTCGATACCTAAATCTAGATGTTTCAAATCCTTTTATATAATATGTTTCCACACCTAATCTTTACGTAAATCTAGGAACAAATTTTCTCATCTTCAGCTTCATCTGCATCCTATCTTCTCGTCTTCTTCCAATTTGACTCTTCCTATTTTTTCGTTCTCTTCCAATTTGATTCCTCCTATCTTCTTGTTCTCTTCCAATTTGAATTTTGAAAATAATCAAGCCACATTTCTTCTCTTTGAAATTCTCAACAACTTGAAATTTTAAAATAAATCGAACATAGTCCTAAAAATAGTAACAACAACAATTGATTGTAAACTTTTTCAAAATGGTTATTGAAAAAAAACAATTCGGTGTCTAGATCCTTCACATTCATTATATATATATATATATATATGTTTATTTATTTATATTAATCTGATATATCGAATTTATAAATATATTTTAGTTTTTGCACGTCATAAATAGTGGAGATATTATAAAGAAAGTATATTCGTTATATTTTGATGATTGTGAAAGAAGAGCACCAATTATTTGATGGAGATCACAATACCGTGAATTTGAACAGCGTACCGATAAGAATGTAAAAAAATAATAATTATCAAAATTATGTGAACGAGAGGGAAATTAGGAATTTATAAAAAAAATATATATTCTAACTTGAAAAAAAAAAAAAAAGCTAAATTGGCCTCTACGTCCTTGTTCCTTTATTATTGTTCCTAATTATTATTCCTATTTTAGATGTCATAATATAATCTATACTTAGATCAATATAGATATATAAAAGCTACACGAAAAAAAAAGAAGAAGAAATGTTTCATAATCCGAATGTCTTATCAAAACATCGTTAATTTTAGGGTTGAGCATGTAACGAATATTTGCGAATATCGGATTATTTGTATATGTATTTGTATTCGGCGAATATCTAATCTTAATGTTTGTATTTGTATTTGTAAATTCGGATATTTTTAAATACGAATATTTGTGGAATGTACAGATATTCGTATTTGAACCTAAATTTTTTAACCTATAATATATATATATATATATAAACATTTTAATAAAAAAACCAATAATCATCAAATATGATTTAAAACTAAAATTTCAAATCGCACAAAGATACAAATATACATATATAAATAAAACAAACATCAAATCTTCACATTCATCTCCACAGCAGTTATTTAAATTTAGTTTCTTGGATGATTCTACGAATATAATCAATTCATCTAAAACAATAAAACAAATTGTTAGATTACACATTAAAATAAAATTCGCAAAAAGTTATATATTTAGTGAGTTTTGTATTTTTTTCATATATTGTAATGTCTCTATAACATTATCCCCATTTGGATTAGAATCGGACCATCTTTCCTAGTCTCATCTCGATGTCACGAAATGATTGAGAACTACGACGGGGTCAAAATGAATTTTGTTCTTTGTATTCAAAAAGTATTGCATGACCGCAAAATGAAAGGAGGGGCGCTTAAGCTCCATTAGCATTAGAATGTGTTAAGGTTAGGCGGGGAAATCCTTCTCATAGACCGGATTGGGGGAAAACTTCTCTCTTTGTTTCGGGAAATTTCCGCCCATACCCATAAGGGGAGAGACTTCGGGACGGTTCGCTGTGAAAGGTGGAATCCTTTCATCGATGAACTTCGGGAATTGGGGCCTCTCAGACCTATTCAAAGATGGAAATTAAATCTTCAACAATATTAGTTATTTTAAAGTATTTGATATTTTAGTCATCCAATCATAAATATATTACATATTTATCTATATATATTTATATAATAAATGTTTAAATCTATATATTAAAAGTTTAAAACTTACCTCGCTTCTGGTGCATTCTTGCTTCTGAGACGTCCACGTCACCCTGCTCCTTCTGCCTTTTCCTTTTCCCATCACGCAAGCCAACATCTCCTTCTCATTGCTTTTTCATATTTCCTTATTTCTTTTAAGTTTTTCTCTCTCCATGAAGGCGAGCTCGCGTCTTGGCTTCACTATACTCTCCACCATGACGATTCCTCCCCTAACCTTCTCTACTCCGCCTCCCCGTCTCAACCTCAGAGGATTTCTCGTGCTTCCACCAATGTTATCCACTCGCCGCCTCCGGAGACACCGATGATTCCCGTTTCTGCTCCGAAGCCACCGGTTCCCTTTGCGAGAAGGACGGTTAATGAGCCCAGGACAGTACGGAATTTTGCTAATTCCTCTAAATTCAGAGGACACGGTACAACGGGAGGCGGGATTGAATCTGGAAAACCGTCGTCTTCTTCGGTGGAGAAAGCGGTGGAGAGAGATAATGATGTGATGCGGCGGTAGGATGGCGGCGTTGAATATGGATAACCTTCGTCTGTGTCGGCGGCGAAGGCATTAGAGAGAGAATCACTAACACCTACCGAATCAGATATGACGCGGCGACGGGACAACGCTGATACTCGATGAACGATCAACGGTGGAGTCAGTTCTGCCGCATCAGGAGGTTGTGCCGTGGCAGAGAAGAGTTCCTCACGACCAGCGACGGAGACGATGGAGATCGCTGGAGACTGAAAATGGAAGGGGAGAGAAGCCATTGTCGAAACCAAGGGAAATAGGTAATGAATGTTGCATATGAATATATTGCAACAGAAATCCATTTAGCGAGGATGATCATAGACAATAGGAGGAAGAAGAGACGAATCGTCTGAAATGGTCCAGGTCGAGATCAGGTACGGGTTTCGGATCGAGTTCGGTTTGATTGTCGACGGGTCGGAGTAGTTAGAGCAGATCCACGAGCAGAATTCGTGAGATTGAGCTGCTTCCAGTGGAGGTGGTGGTACATTTGAGTTGGAGATGACGCGACGACGGGACGGCGCTGCTACTCAATGGACGATCACTGGTAAGATTAATAATGTTTTTATTTCCATTTTGATCATTAAAATCAATTTTATTATTTATGTATCTATATATTAACTAAATTTTCTATTTAATACTTACGGATACGAATAGTTCGGATAATTGAATCTACTATTTGTATTTGTATTTGCATTTGTCGAATATCTGATTTCTAATATTTGTATTTATATTGTCTCCGTGTTGAATTTTCGGTTTGAATACGAATTGAATACGAATCGGATACGAATACGTCGAATATTTTGTCCAACCCTATCTTTGATATCTGCATGCTCTTTTATACATATTTATAAAAACTTATAGATCAACTATAAATAAAAAAGTATATAGTTACTAGATAAAAAATTTAATATGATTCTATATATATATATATTATGTCTAGAGAGCGATATTTGAAAATTGAAGGAGAACTAGACATTATGACACGCTTCGTCTTTCTAAAATAAGTTATATAATTTATTTTATTCTAAACTTTTTAATATTTGAGATATTAGTTTTTGCAATAAAAAATTCATTTTATGTTAGGTCAATTTACTGATAAGAGCACATTTTTTATAATATTGTTGTTTTAAAATTATTTCTCTTTAATTTAAATTAATGATCGACAAAATGATAATCAAGTCACCATCTTTTGGTTGTGCATTAGATAAACCCTAAATCTGTATCAAACAATTGCAAATATTTAGAGATTGTGCTTTTTGGTTGTAGTTAAAAATAAACAACGATGCTAACAAATCTTGAACTTTTTTTTTTGGAATTTTTCACATAAATATATATCACTTCTTTGCTTGTATATATAATTCAACAAACCGATAATACAAAATTCAATATATTTTGTATTATGATATGGTATCACAACTCAGAAAACCATTTTTTTTTAATTTTGTTTTCAAACCTGTTGATCCTCGACTCTCCGTTCGAACTTCGACAAGACTATTTTTGTATCTTGACTATGTTTTCAATTTCTCTAACAACTGCAAATCCGATTGCCGCAACCCCGAATCCTGTAGCCCTATGTGCAGTGTTATACTCATATGATTTGACTCCTAACGATTATACATGTCTAATCTCTATAAATCGTTGCTTTGCAACGAAAATTTCAATGGACAATAAAAATCTAGTATTCTCGTAAATTATGGAATAAATTTAAATTTGTGGATGAAAATTTCCTTAACCCTAAACAAACACTCCTTACTTTGAGGATTAAAAAACTGAGAATTTGTTGGCTATCTCGTAGAATAAAAATATAAATAAAATCAAAGTTTAGATCCGATGTTTCTCACGCAAATAGCTCATGATTTTTGGGATCATATCTAAGTAGAATATAAAGACCCTTATATGACTAAACATACTCCACCCAAGATCCGATATTTCTCACACAATAGGCTCATGATCTTCGGGATCGTATCCAAGTAGAATGTAAAGACCCTTATATGAGTAAGCATACTCCACCAAACGAGAAATGAGCATCGAGGAGTATTACGACAAATTGAGCCGCACTCGGACATGTCTACTAAATGTTTATCCGTTGTGAGTTTTTCGGTGCAAAAAATGTTCATGTGGACCGATGACTTTGATAGAACAATGCCAAAACAAATATAAGGTCCATAATATTTTGATAGGATTGGATGATTGTGTTTTCAAAGTTATTTGATCAAACCTTCTCTTCGTGATTGATTAATTAATCTTGGTATCGTGTTTAATGTGGTAATGCATGATGAGAGCTCTCCCATCTTAATAAAAAGTTGTCTCGCCGAGGATCAGAAATGATATTTTTTTAATGTGTTATATTCTCGTATTTCTACCGAAAAAAATATAAAATTTTAGTATAAAAAATAATAAGAAAAATAGATACCTTTGAACTAATTCCGATATCATTATATAATGATTTGTTTAGGTATTTTTTAAAAATTTAATTTACAGATATGAATTTTTAGTTTTAATTATATATATGATTTAATTTTATCATATCGTTTCAGTTTTAATTTAATATAATTGACGTTAAAAATAAATTCATCTTAATTTAGATTTTAAATATTTTTTTAAAAAAACTTAAATGAATGAATTCATTTTGATGTGAAAATAAAAGAGAGACCCTTGTTTTCCTTTGGGATAAACCCAAAAAAATTGTAAAGAATAGTTTTTGATAAAATTAAATTTTCTATTTTTAACTCTATAAAAAACCCTTAAACTATGTTTTTTAAGCAAAAAAAAAACCATGAAGATTTTTCATGTTTTTTTGTTTAAAAAACATAGTTTAGGGATTTTTTTATAGAGTTAAAAGTAGAAGGTTTAATTTTATTAAAAATTATATTTTAGGGTTTTTTTGTTTGTCCCATTATAAAAAAATTTCACCATTAATTATAATATTATTATATTTTAAATTTTATTAAAAATCATTTCATATTTGTTATAATCTTAATAATTATTATAATTCATTCTACAACTGATATTTATAATTTTGATATATTTCAATCATATTTTAAATAATTATTATATAAATATTTTGGTTGAGTATAAAAAAATAAATTGCTATAATCTTAACATATTTATGTATACAATTTTTCAACCTTAAGATATATTATGTGTTTTCTTCACTCAGATAATACAACAATTTTATATAGATTGAAAATATATCAATTATATTTTTTCACTAATCAAATATTACTTTTAAAGTTATTTGATAAGAATGAAATTTTTCATCTTTGTCTAAAATTTGACTATTAATTATTCTGAAAATACATATATAAGAGTATATGTTTTATAAACAAATAATAATAACTAAAAATAGTTTTAGCTAATTTAAAAAACGTTAGTAAAATTTATTACGGTGCACACTTTAATATAATTCAATTTTGGGATTTGTAAATTTTTTTATATTTGGAATTTATAATTTTTTTATGATTTTTCATTTGAAATATAAACATACATGCAATTTTTTATGCAAAATTTATAATATCCAAATATTTTAGCATTTCCATACACATTGTGACTTTTAATAAAATTTTAAAAAAATAATAATATTATAATTAATGGTAAAGTTTTTTTATAAAGAGACAAATAAAAAAATCTTGAAAATAGATTTTAATAAAATTAAATCTTCTATTTTTAACTCTATAAAAAGACCCCTAAACTATACTTTTTAAGAAAAAAATTATGACAAATCTGTCATGTTCCTTTTTACTTAAAAATATAGTTTATGAGTTTTTTTACAGAATTAAAAGTAGAAAATTTAATTTTATTCAAATTATTTTTCAGAATTTATTTTTTTTTTAAGATAGGGAAGAAAAGGGGTAACTTCAAAAATACCCTTTTTTTAAACAGGTTTCACGGCGAAAAACTGTTCGGCTTTCTCGTTTTCGGCAGTTTTTCACGTCGTAAAACTGCCGAACTTCTATTTTTCCACATTCGAACGTTAAGGAAAAATTTGTCTTTTCTTCAGTTTTTATTTTTCGGATTTAATAATTATTTTGGAGAAGGGTATTTTTGAAATGATTTAGCCCTACGAGTATATTTCTGATGTTCTGCTGGAAGAAAATTACACGTGAGTTTAAGAGATTTTTTTTGTTATGTGGAATATCTTTATTGAGTAAAATATTCCGAGTGTAAATAATATTCTCCGACATTTATTATTTAAAAAATTGAGAAAAATAGTTTTTCATAGCCCACAAGGACACCTTCGATTTCCGAACCCAAAAAATAAAAATCCACGCTGTCTTTCCATTTCTGCTGAATACAAAAAGGCTGGACATGCGAATAAAAAATAAACTAACTTCAGCAAAATAAAAATGTTAAATAAATAAACAATATATCCCCAAACAAATATAAAACAGTAAAAAAAGTTTTTTTTTTATGACTCCTCCCTCAAGCTTCTCGTTATAAAATGCCAAGCAGACGCACACTTCTCTCCATAGTTCATAAACATAACATAAATCTTCTCTCCAGTGGTAAAAAAAGTCCATAAATATTCCCTATATATATATAAATACACATTCATATAGTCACATTACACACACGAATATATCTCCTTGAGCTTCTTCTCCATCATCACAAACTGCTCAGAGGAAAAACTAAGTAAAAGAATAGAATAGGGAAAGCCATGGTCGTGTTGTCGCAGCCAGTGACGTTGGACAATCATGTCTCTGTAATCCCAACATGCAGACCAAGTCCGGGTCCGGGTTCGGTTCCGTTAGCCGATATCCCCGTGGTGGACCTAACCGACCCGGAAGCCATGACTCGGATCGTGAAAGCGTGTGAGGAATTCGGGTTCTTCAAGGTGGTGAACCACGGGGTCAAATACGAGCTCATGACCCGATTGGAACACGAAGCCATCAGATTCTTTGCTCTTCCTCAGTCTCTTAAGGACAAAGCGGGTCCACCCGACCCGTTCGGCTACGGTAACAAACGGATCGGACCTAACGGAGACGTTGGTTGGATTGAGTATATTCTCCTCAGTGCTAATCCCCAAGTCACCTCTCTCAACACTCATGCCGTTTTCCGTCAAAGTCCTGGGATCTTTCGGTAAAAATTTCCTTCTTTCTGGTAAATAACAGGGCATTGGCGTCTTGATCATGCTCTGTTTTCTTGTTTCTCTTAATCGGATGTTGTTATAAATGATGATTCAGATTAGTTTTCTTAATCCGCCGCATTTTCCGGGAAACCTTGTGTGTTTTCCCGGAAAAAAGCAAGAAACGAACAAAAGTTCGCCCTTTTTGTCAGACGTGCAACCCGTCGAGTTTTCCGGGAAATTCCACCTTGGTTTTCCCTAGAAAACTCGAATATGAAACCAATCTTTTACTCAAAACCCTAAAAAATGTTGAATTTCCTCGGGAGACAAACAGAGCTCCCCACTAATGTCTTCTCTGAATTTTGTGCGACAGAGTTGCCATGGAGGAATACATGTCGGCGGTGAAGGCGGTGGCGGGCGGGGAGCTGGAGAAGATAGCGGAAGGGCTTGGGGTCGAGCCTCGGGACCATTAATATAATTGACGTTAAAAATAAATTCATCTTAATTTTAGATTTTAAATAATTTTTAAAAAAAACTTAAATGAATGAATTCATTTGATGTGAAAATAAAAGAGAGACCCTTGTTTTCCTTTGGGATAAACCCAAAAAAATTGTAAAAAATAGTTTTTGATAAAATTAAACATTTTACTTTTAACTCTATAAAAAACCCTTAAACTATGTTTTTTAAACAAAAAAAACCATGAAGATTTGCCATGTTTTTTTGTTTAAAAAGCATAGTTTAGGAGTTTTTTTATAGAGTTAAAACTAGAAGGTTTAATTTTATTAAAAATTATATTTTAGGGTTTTTTTGTTTGTCCCTTTATAAAAAAACTTCACCATTAATTATAATATTATTATATTTTAAATTTTATTAAAAATCATTTCTTATGTGTTATAATCTTAATAATTATTATAATTCATTCTATAACTGATATTTATAATTTTGATATATTTCAATCATATTTTAAATAATTATTATATAAATATTTTGGTTGAGTATAAAAAAATAAATTGCTATAATCTTAACATATTTATATATATAATTTTTCAACCTTAAGATATATTATGTGTTTTCTTCACTCAGATAATACAACAATTTTATATAGATTGAAAATATATCAATTATATTTTTCCACTAATCAAATATTACTTTTAAAGTTATTTGATAAGAATGAAATTTTTCATCTTTGTCTAAAGTTTGACTATTAATTATTCTGAAAATACATATATAATAGTATATGTTTTATAAACAAATAATAATAACTAAAAATAGTTTTAGCTAATTTAAAAAACGTTAGTAAAATTTATTACAGTGCACACTTTAATATAATTCAATTTTGGGATGTGTAAATTTTTTTATAATTTTTCATTTGAAATATAAACATACATGCAATTTTTTATGCAAAATTTATAATATCTAAATATTTTAGCATTTCCATACACATTGTGATTTTTAATAAAATTTTTAAAAAAATAATATTATAATTAATGATAAAGTTTTTTTATAAAGAAACAAATAAAAAAAACTTGAAAATAGATTTTAATAAAATTAAATCTTCTACTTTTAACTCTATAAAAAGACTTCTAAATTATACTTTTTAAGAAAAAATTATGACAAATCTGTCATGTTCCTTTTTACTTAAAAATATAATTGATGAGTTTTTTACAGAATTAAAAGTAGAAAATTTAATTTTATTAAAATTATTTTTCAGAATTTATTTTTTTTAAGATAGGGAAGAAAATTACACGTGAGTTTAAGAGATTTTTTTGTTATGTGGAATATCTTTATTGAGTAAAATATTCCGAGTGTAAATAATATTCTCCGACATTTATTATTTAAAAAATTGAGAAAAATAGTTTTTCATAGCCCACAAGGACACCTTCGATTTCCGAACCCAAAAAATAAAAATCCACGCTGTCTTTCCATTTCTGCTGAATACAAAAAGGCTGGACATGCGAATAAAAAATAAACTAACTTCAGCAAAATAAAAATGTTAAATAAATAAACAATATATCCCCAAACAAATATAAAACAGTAAAAAAAGTTTTTTTTTATGACTCCTCCCTCAAGCTTCTCGTTATAAAATGCCAAGCAGACGCACACTTCTCTCCATAGTTCATAAACATAACATAAATCTTCTCTCCAGTGGTAAAAAAAGTCCATAAATATTCCCTATATATATATAAATACACATTCATATAGTCACATTACACACACGAATATATCTCCTTG
This sequence comes from Gynandropsis gynandra, assembly GCA_036759665.1. Lineage (NCBI taxonomy): Eukaryota > Viridiplantae > Streptophyta > Magnoliopsida > Brassicales > Cleomaceae > Gynandropsis > Gynandropsis gynandra. The sequence continues at coordinate 2,572,510 of CM071866.1, read as the reverse complement.
AGCTTCTTCTCCATCATCACAAACTGCTCAGAGGAAAAACTAAGTAAAAGAATAGAATAGGGAAAGCCATGGTCGTGTTGTCGCAGCCAGTGACGTTGGACAATCATGTCTCTGTAATCCCAACATGCAGACCAAGTCCGGGTCCGGGTTCGGTTCCGTTAGCCGATATCCCCGTGGTGGACCTAACCGACCCGGAAGCCATGACTCGGATCGTGAAAGCGTGTGAGGAATTCGGGTTCTTCAAGGTGGTGAACCACGGGGTCAAATACGAGCTCATGACCCGATTGGAACACGAAGCCATCAGATTCTTTGCTCTTCCTCAGTCTCTTAAGGACAAAGCGGGTCCACCCGACCCGTTCGGCTACGGTAACAAACGGAACGGACCTAACGGAGACGTTGGTTGGATTGAGTATATTCTCCTCAGTGCTAATCCCCAAGTCACCTCTCTCAACACTCATGCCGTTTTCCGTCAAAGTCCTGGGATCTTTCGGTAAAAATTTCCTTCTTTCTGGTAAATAACAGGGCATTGGCGTCTTGATCATGCTCTGTTTTCTTGTTTCTCTTAATCGGATGTTGTTATAAATGATGATTCAGATTAGTTTTCTTAATCCGCCGCATTTTCCGGGAAACCTTGTGTGTTTTCCCGGAAAAAAGCAAGAAACGAACAAAAGTTCGCCCTTTTTGTCAGACGTGCAACCCGTCGAGTTTTCCGGGAAATTCCACCTTGGTTTTCCCTAGAAAACTCGAATATGAAACCAATCTTTTACTCAAAACCCTAAAAAATGTTGAATTTCCTCGAGAGACAAACAACCCAAAACAGAGCTCCCTACTAATGTCTTCTACGAATTTTGTGCGACAGAGTTGCCTTGGAGGAATACATGTCGACGGTGAAGGCGGTGGCGTGCGAGGTGCTGGAGAAGATAGCAGAAGGGCTTGGGGTCGAGCCTCGGGACAGGCTGAGCAAGCTGGTGAAGGACGATAACAGTGACTCATGTCTGAGGCTGAACCATTATCCGGCGGAGGACACGGCGGCGACTGTGGGGGGAGGACGGGGGAGGGAGGTGGTGGGATTCGGAGAACACACAGACCCACAAATAATATCAGTTCTAAGATCCAACAACACGGCGGGTCTTCAAATCTGTCTGAAAGACGGCAGTTGGGTCGCTGTCCCTCCTGATCACTCCTCTTTCTTCATCATTGTCGGAGATGCCCTTCAGGTCCACCTCCTCTTTTTCCTTTTATTTATCTAATTCCTCATTCATTATCTATTTATTTATTTATTCTCTAACTATTTTTATCTTTATAAATTTATTTGTGTATTATGCTAGCGCGAAAATGATAGATATATTCCAGTATATAAGATATGATTTAATCTCTAGTCAAAACTAAATATGTAACAATTCTTTTTACTATATCGTTAATAATCACAGAAAGTTATAGCCAATTAAAACCCCATTAAAGCCTTGTCTTAATCATCGTTAATCTAATACATAGTACATTTTTTCTCACACTTTTTTTATTTTTATTATACTAAAATGGGGAAAATAAAGGAGTAAAACGAGGGAAGACAAAATCGGCACATGGAGAATTTTTAATATATTTTTTACTTTATAGGGAAATAATGATTATATACAAATAACAATATGAGATTGAGATTAGGTTGGACTTCCTTTTCTTTGGGTGCGTGGAAAATCTAATAAGACTCACGTGGCACAAAAAAAACTCGTACATAAGATGGGCATAAAATATATCATATGGTCCTAATTTTGACCAATATATTCCTAGAAAGAGATATAATCTCATGGACCAATTTCTATTTATCCCTTTCTTTCTTTTTTCAAACCCAAATATACAAAAAAAGGCCATTGAAATATTACTCCTTTTTTTACTGATGTGATAAGATTTTACTATTGTAGGTAATGACTAATGGGAGGTTTAAAAGCGTTAAACATAGAGTATTGGCGGATACAAAGAGATCAAGGGTTTCCATGATATATTTTGGAGGACCACCGTTGAGTGAAAAGATTGCACCTTTACCATGCCTTGTGCCAAAGACAGAAGATTGTGTTTACAAAGAGTTCACTTGGTGTGAGTACAAATCCTCTGCGTACAAGACTAGACTTGGTGACTATAGACTTGGTCTCTTTGAGAAAAGACCTCTCATCCAATCCGAAGATTAGTTAGGATGATGATGTTAATGATGATCCTTTATCCTATTTTGATAAACCCAATAATAATACTTGTTATTATATTGGTGTTTTTTTTTAATTAGGCATAACTTTGACTCTACACCATCCTTTCTTTGGCCTAAATTTTATTGCATAGAAAAATAACTAAATAGGTGTTTGTTACTTCTTTGTATTTTGGTGATTCAATGTATTATATCACTTTGTATTATGTCACTACTACTATGCCATTATGCAATGAAAATAATCTTTTTACAATTTCTCTTTCCTTTTTGCCATTCGGTTTTTTCTTTTTTCAAAATTCTATATGTTATATTTATAGCTTTTGAACTATTATCACTCTTGAAATATAACTTATAGGGAGGTAATCTAAAAATAGGAGATAAATTTTATATTTTATATATTCTTTTTAACGTGTATATATATATATGATTTAGTTAAAAATAGTCTTAAAATAATTTTTGTAAAGAGAAGTGGAGAAACTTAAAAAATATACTTTAAATGCTATTTCTATCCTTCCTTAAAAATAATTTAACTTCAATTTTATTTTTAAAATTAATATTGGTATTCTCAAATTATCCCTAGAATCTGTGTGATCCAAATGACTCATGTCGTCTATGAGATACTTGTTACTCATGCGACATTTGTGACCCTTGTTATCCATGCGACCATGGCGATCTATACGACTCATAAAACCCCCGAAATTCGTTTGAAAATTACTGAAAATCGTTGGAAATCGTTCGAAAATCTCGAAATCGCTAGAAATCACTCGAATATGGTTGGAAATCGCTCGAAAATCGCTGAAAAATTGCTCTGATTTTCGAAATCGCCACTCGCTCTTTCCTTCCAATTTTGAAATAGGTTTAGTTTTGAAAAATGTCAAACCGTATATATTTTAACTAACAAAATATAAAAACGTATATGTTTTTTTCCAAATTTTTTTATCAGATTTACATAATATACGTGAAATCTTGAAACTTACTAGATATCTTGATATTATCCCAAAAGAACTATTGGTTAATGTAATAGATAACTAATTCAATTAAAAATACAAAATAAATTGAAACGTGTGCGGTTTTATACATTGATTAGGGCTGTTACATCAGTCCGGAAACTTGAGTTGTCCTTCGGATACTGACCAAAGATGTATTTGTGAAGCCTGAATCCTGAATACTTTTGTCCTTTTACCCTTTTTGCCCACAAATAGCATCTCCTTTACTTTATATAAAAAAACAATGGAAAAATGTTTGATTAAATAAAATACAATCAAATGCATTGTAATTCAAATAAAATGTCACAAAGCTAAATACTGTATATTTATTAATGTTGGATTCCTTTCCGCCCAAAATAGTTCTATTAGTGAAAAAATTATATATAGTTTTATCCTTCTGCAATGGAATTTAAAAATGAGAAAATGATATATATTTTAGAAATATTAAAAAAATAAATTATAAATGGTAAAATGGATCAAATATTATATTCGCCTAAATAATAATAATATTATTATTATTATTATTATTATTATATTATTATTATTATTATTTTGATGATGATTAATGATATAATCCAACATAATATAGTTAATGGTAAAGTGATTTGCATGAATATTTATTGGTTAAACGGTTTCATTGGATAATTCATAATGTGGTTTGTGTTAAGTGTGTATTTAATATATGAACAATATTTATTTATTTTAGTTATAAAGAAATTAGATATTAAGTAAAAGATAGATTTAATCTAGATTATATGAAAAAGTATAGAAAGGGCAAATGGTATGACTTGCATTAATTTCTTTTTTCATTCTAAAATTTTTTCAATTGAATATCTAATTTAAATACTTTTTAATTGTAATTTTTTAAAATTTAAATTTATTAAATAATTTAAATTGATTTTCCAGATAACTAATTTTAAATAATATATAATTAAAATAAATAATTTTTTAATAATTATTTTGTCAAAATTTAGTGAATTTTATTTCAAATAAATATATAAATATTTTTAAATTTAATTATTAATTTTTATTTATTTACATATAATTATTACAATATATTCTAAATTTAATCTACATTTTGTATGTTTTACAAATATTAATATTATCAATATATAATTTTTTAAAATAATTTACGAATGATAATTAATATAATAATAAAATTTAAATAATTTATTTAGATGACGGAAAGTTTAAAAAAATGATGAAAAACCTAAAATTATCCAATTATTTATATATATATATATATAATATTTAAAACATAGCTTAATATCTTAAAAATCCGCATATAATATTATTAATAATGTATGAATATTAGGGATGCTAGATTGTTCGTCAATTTACGGGTTGATCCTAATCCAACCCGTATAAGTGCGGATTGAATTGAATTTTTTTAATCTATATATAAAATGGACTTACGTGTTAGACTAAAATTTTATTCGACTCATATGGATAAACCATATGGGCTGCAGGTCAACCCGTAGGATAAAACTAAAAATACATTACATATATTATATAATATATATCTAATTTATATATATAGTAATAAAATATATTTATAATATTTTTATTATTTGTTATCAACTTTGTTTTGCAAGTCTACAAAACTAACATTTGATCATTGATGAAGTAAGTTTTCTATTTTATTTATATTTTAAGTTTAATATTTATATTTCAATATAAATTTTTTATGTATTCGATTTGGAGTTATTATCATTATTATTTCTATGAATTTGATGATATTTTTGACACAAATAAAGAAGAAGGCAAATTACTTTTTTATATAGATTTAGATGAAGAGAATTTGAGAAAGACGGATTATCCCAATTTGGATGTCTTAGGCTATTAGAAGGATATTGACAACAATATTGTGAGTTATCATACAGGCCTTATGATGTGCTAAGCATTTTTATAGCTATTGTTGCTTCCGGATCATCTTTTAGTATTGGTTAATATATTATTTTGATTTATATATTTATTTTTGTTTTGTTTTATGTATAGATAATGAAGAACATAGATATTGAAGATAAAATGTTTTTATTTAGAATTTTAAACTTTTATTTGGATTTTCTATATTGTTTATGAATTATTTTTATATTTTATTATTTTTAAAGTTTTATTTGAAATTTTATACATTGTTTGAATTATTTATGAATTTTTTGATATTTTATTAATTAATTATTATATAATTGTAAATAAAAAATTTAAATCACGGATCAACTCGTACATTTAGCAGTTTTTAGTCTGGATTAATTTAAAAAACTGAACTAACATAAAAATAATCTAATCTATGATAGATTGAACTGGGGTGGGCTGGACAACCCAATTAACACCTCCAATGAATATTCTTTAACGCATATCTTGAGTTGGATTTATGAAAAGTAATACTGAATTTTATGCATTTTTGATAATACAATGTAGCAAAAAAGTATATTATGTTTGAATATTATAACACCGAAGCTAATTTTTTGTTACTTTTATTTGGATGATATTTTTAGATATATTCTTCTGTACATTTTTTGTTATTTTTATTAAAATGTCCTTTTGTTTTTGTAATTTTTATGAGGATAAAGTGAACATTATAAATTGGTCGGTTATAATAAATGACCAAAAAATGTCGGTTATATTGCTCGTCTAGTTGATAAGACCTGAAAAGACATTTTATTTTCTAAATGTATTTTTCATGATAATTATTGGGGCACTATAATCCAGTTTTTACATTCCTTTTTTTATTTTACTTAAAAGAGATTATTTTGGCCTAATTAAAAGTGCACTCATTAGAGCTTGACGAACTAATTCCAAAGGATAGGGTCTTCGCCTTATTAATGCTACTTTGAAGCTTATCATTTATTCTTATAATTATATGATAATGCTAACCAGCTTTTATCTCTCGTAATGATTTATTCATTATAAAAATTGTTTTTTAACACTAGGTGCGGGTTTTGAAAAAATTGTAATTTTATTTTTATAGTTTTATCTAAAAATAACGAATCATTACTTAATATAATTTAAGGAATGTGTATTTAAAATCTTTTTTAAGATTTAAATTTATTTATAATCAATAAAGAGGAAACAATTAATTATCATGAATTGATGTATTAAGAAAACTTTATAGCATCATAAAAAATTATATTATCTAAAACGACATTGATTTTGGAAAATATGTAAAAGTTTTTGTATGATTATTATATAACATTTTAAAAATCAATTTTAAAAGCTCATATAATAAAAAACGTAGGCAAATAAAAACCAGATGCATAAAGAGATCGATGTTCTTTTATCCGAGTATTTCATTAAAAACTGTGTATCATCTAGGTTAAAAACATATTATGTAGAAATTATTCGAATATTATTTTTCAAGAATTTTCTAATGATATTCAATCCGCATAAATTTTATTGGTATCGTTGAATAAAATGACAATGCACATGAAAGTTAAATAAATTATACTATAATTAATAACCATATCAATTTTATATGAATTTTTAAAAATTATGTTTTATAAATGAAAAATCATTATTGTTTTAAAGTTTGAAAATATCTGCATATAATGACGGAAGAAATGGACATTGATATTGAGAAAGATCTTTTAACTTCCATCATATTTTAGTGTTTTTTTCATAAAATAAAAAATATTTTTTAACTTTTCATAATAATATTTTATTTTTCAAAATTAAGAATTAAAAAAGTATATGTTATGTAAAACAATAATTATAACAATAATGATAACAAAATTAGTAAAATTTATTCTCTCTATAACCTTTAATATTTTTATCCCACGTTTTTTCATTATTTGTTTTATTTCATTAAATTTAATAATTAAATTATGTGATTACGACCACATATTAAAGATTGAATAGAAAAGTTATATACAATTTAAAAATTAAACATATTATTATTCAAATCATAAAAATTACGAAAAATCAATATATATAGATTTTATAAATAATATATTAATATTTTATTAAATATAATAAATTTTAAATATTATATTAATATTTGATTAAGTATAATAAATTTAAAAACATTTTAAATATTTATATTTGTATAATATATATAGATTTTTTATATTTTTATGTAAATATTTTATGGATATTAATAAAATATTAAAAAAGATATTTAAAACTTTAAGTCATTTAATTACATTAATGATCGATATAATTATATTTAATAAAAAAATTAGTTTAAAAAAAAGACTTGCTTATATGGTTTCACCACAAACCTCCTTTTGCAAGAACTTTTAGATATATAATTTTTATATAAATATATAGTTATAAATAATATATTAATATTTGATTAAGTATAATAAATTTGAAAAACATTTTAAATATTTATATTTGTAAAATATATATATAGATTTTTTATATTTGTATGTAAAGATTTTATGGATATTAATAAGATATTAAAAGAGATATTTAAAAATTTTAAGTCATTTAATTACATTAATGCTCAATATAATTATATTTAATAAAAAAATAGTTAAAAAAAAACTTGCTTAGGTGGCTTCACCACAAGCCTCCTTTTGCAAGAACTTTTATATATATGATTTTTTACTTGTAATTATTATCATTAATATTGGTTATACAAAAAATGTGTACAACATGTATTAAAATTTCACATTTAAATCCCTTAAGTTGTATTTATGAGATTAAAAACGTTTTTTAATTGTTTAAAAGAATAAATATGATCATAAAGAGTTCAATCAACATTCACTTGCTAAAAATATTGAATCACATTTTATAAAACTGGGTTGTACCTAGTTGTACCTTTGAATTTTAGGTTGAACCTTAGTTATTAGTTAACCTAATGTGTTATTCCACATTTCTGTCAAATCAGAATCAATAATTCGGTTGTTATCATTCTTAATCATCAACCATAAGCTAAGATAGTCAATGTATAGAATGAGTTTTATGTCCAAAATACATTTTTCATCATATAATATATGGTTTGTTGCTATAAACAATTATAATTTATTATTTTTGGTAAACTAAACGTGTAATATGATAAAATAAGTCATGATAAATATAAATTTAACAAGTTTAACCCAACATTTTAAAGTTCAACGAAGGTACAAACCGATTTTATCAATATTCAATTTATTTTAATTAAATAATTGAATATTAAGATAAAAAATCGAGATAATTTTTTGAGATCTATGTTGTACACGTTTATCTTTTTCATCTTTTATATACAACGCGTGTACAATGTTAACCACCATAATTTATTATTATTATTATTATTTATACACAAATTGTGTACAACATGTGTATTAAAGTTTACAAATTTTCATCATTAGAAAAATTATATCTTCCATAAATCATACAAAATCTTATTTTATTATTATTATTATTGGTACAAGTAGATATTATTATTGTCCATAATAATAATAATAACAATATAATTTAAAAAATAAGACTTTGTATTAATGGATAAAATATAAATTACATTGGTTTGACATATGCATTTCTCCATTGTGGTAAAACATCAGTTCTTTAGTTTCATAATTTCAATATGGTCCAAAAATCGTGTTTGAAGTATAAAGAAGAAAGTGAGCACATGTACCAACAAATTGATAAGAAAGAACAATCGCGCAATACTTCCTATATTTTGGGACATTGAATCGCTGGTCCTTCTATAGTCTTGTTCGTCATACGTGTTTGCCTTGTAAGTAAAATTCGTCTCTTCATTTTCCAAAAAACTTGGCTTTTTTCAAATTGGGAATAGTTTCGAGAATACATAATTCACTCTAGTTGTAGAGCCTGTCGCAATTGCTTGGTTAGCAGTTGCAGCTTCCTATGCAAACATATTTTTTTCAATTGCATTTGATTATCTTGAGTTGAAGTTAAACTTGAGGCATCTTACAACCTCCTGGATTTTCTGAATTATCTTAGTTATGTATGACGGGGACGGGTAATAGAATGGATGAACCAACAAATGACTTTGATAGATAATTTGATCAGATCCATGGTGAAGTTTGTCAATGCATAGATCCAACTCCAACATGGGCGCATACGGCTCATTTTACTCCCACACTTAAAAATTCGAATTCTTCATCTTTATCGCATCAAGAAATATACACATACAATAAAAAATCCAATTATACACCAAGACACACATATATGCATACATACTTATCCCAAGATCCAAATGACTGCACAAATGAGATATAATACCAGAGCTATCAAAGCGAAACAAAGCTCCAACACGAAATCAAATGGCATGCATTTTCCATCGAAGCCACAATCAAAATTTATAATATATAAGAGAGTTCATGAATCGAAACCACAATCAAAAGTGAAAGAAACAAAATCTTAGAACCCACAATCAAAACCGAATTAATTGCAGCGCCACACGTCTTTTCCCTTATCCACTTTCGCGGAGTTGTAGGCTATTTCAATTCTCAAGTTCGGTTGAGAGTATTATGCGACTGTGGACCTCATTTTTCGTGTCATAGATATAAAGCTAGGCAAATTTCAGAGAGTTTCCTTAAACATGTAAAAGAGATCCTATTTGGTGGTGATTTTGTCCGTGGATTCTGAAAGTATAAGGACCTCTTCCAGAGGTTGTAGAATGGTCGCTTTTTTGTAGGTAAAACTTTTATCAAAATTAAATGGGATTTAAGTGAGAATAAATGGATAAAAAAAGGTTTTTTTTATGGATATATCCAATATATATGAATAATTTTAAAATTTTAAATGAAATATAGAAAAAGCAACTTTGGTATTCCAAAAAAACACTTATTTTTTTAAACATTTAATAATATTTGTTGAGGTGGTTTTGCCAAAAGTAACCTTGCAAAGTAAAACATTTATGTATATATAAATATATAAATATATAGTTATAAATAATATATTAATATTTGATTAAATATAATTAATTTAAAAACTTTTTAAATATTTATATTTGTATAATATATATATATATATATATAGATTTTTTATATTTTTATGTAAAGATTTTATGGATATCAATAAGATATTAAAAGAGATATTTAAAAATTTTAAGTCATTTAATTACATTAATGAACAATATAATTATATTTAATAAAAAAAATAATTTAAAAAACGACTTGCTTAGGTGGCTTCACCACAAGCCTCCTTTTGCAAGAACTTTTATATATATAATTTCAATTAGGTTTAGTTTTCTTAAAAGAATTCCTCTTTTATCGGCTGTTTTGTCTTCGAATTAGGTTAGGTATTATACGTTTTAATATTTAATAATATATATTTAAATATGTAAGTGGAAATATTGGATGTAATTAGGCAATAATTTTCATAGTCTTTAATTTTGTAACTTCTTAACTCATACTTAGGTTATGTATAAGAATCTTTATAGAATAAATATCTCTTTGATTAAGCAAAATTAGAAAAATTATACAGAGTGATCTGATTAATTTTTTTAATCATGAGTTTATATAAATATAACCTTACAAAATACAAACACTAACATGTATTTACCATTACCCTCTTATTGGAGCATACAAATTAGAGATACCATATTTGAGACGAAAGTTATTAAACTTCTTTTTGTTAAACGTTTTAATAACTATATCGGTTAATTGACAATGCTTGGACACGTGTTTAGTGATTACGATACTATATACAATGTTGTTATCGACAAAATGACAATATACTTTAATTTATTTCGTATGTTCACTAATGTATAATACAATTTGACTATCATAATAAAATTGAATTGCACGAGCGGAGGAATAATACAAAGTATATTGTTTTTTTGTCTTCCAAAAAATTGACGATTCCCAAAGATGAACAAATCACATTATATGACCTTGTGAGACAATAATCAACACAGTCGAAATCGCACCAAATTGCAAAGTGAAGATCACAGGTCAGACGAAACGAATCTCTTGACCAAATTTCAACTTCAAATAACCACTACTAAAAGTATGAATTAAGCACACCAAAAAATCTCTCCAGATTCCTTTTAAAAACTTGGTTCTGGATGGATGACATCTTTCTACAAACAAACGCCCATAAATCAGATTCATCCGAAATTATTAGGCTGGACATTTCGGATTACCCGGATTAACCCGAATCGATCCAAAAATCCAACTCGAAAAATCCAACCCGTAAGATAAACGGGTTTTGTAGAAAACCCATATGGGTTCAACCCAAAAAACCCTAACCCTCCTAACTTAACCTAACTGTGAGTACATTGTATTTTTAATTTTTTGTATGTTAAATTTGGAACCCGAATTACCCATTTAAACCCGAATTATCCGTTTAAAACCCCAATTATCCGTTTAAACCCGAATTATCCATACTTAAATAACATAAAAAACCCGAAGAACTCGAGAACCCGAAATAACCCAAATACAATTCGGGTATTTTTGGGTTCAATATTTCAACACCCGAACAATCCGAAACCCTAGGAACCCGTCCCAAAAACCAAATGGGTTTCTTTGGGTTCAATTTTTTAAAATCCGAGGAACCCGAATCCGGACCGAACCCGAGGAACCCGTCCCGAAACCCGGATTGCATACACCTAGAAATTATAGACGAATCTACGATTCACAAAGCTACCCATAACTATGGACATGTTCAGATGACAAAATCCATCGATAAACGGTCAATTATACTAACCAATACATCGTCAGAAAACTATCCTAAAAAAATCGTCAGAGAATTCATCGGTAGAATCGGTCGCAAAATTTTTCAGAATTATTTTAACATTAAATTTTCATATTCAAAAATTAATTTTTTAATAATATCTTATTTAAAATTTTATTAATATAAAATAGTTAATTACACAAACTAAATACAATAACGAAATATAATTAAAGGCAAATGTTGCAAAGATTCGTCGCATTAACAAGGCTTTGATTTTTTTATGCCAATTCGCCTTTGGTTTGACTCAATTCCTTTTTCAACTCTTCAGTTTTCTCTTACATTTTTTACCTTTAGAAAAAAATACTTCAAAATGAGTCGAGATTTCTCTAAGATCAATTATTTGGTATTTTTTTCAATCTGACGGTCACACACTATATATCTATACATATTGTATATAAAATAATTATTAATTTATATACATCGAGATAGCTTTTGTTAAGTTGTTGTTGACTTAGAGACGGTTGAGAAGAGTCTTTTACAAGAGAAAATTGAAATGCCCGTTCTAATGTCACCCTATGAAGATTTTTTATGTACTTGTTTTACTTTTGCATAAACCAAAAACCATCTAATTTCTTATGATTTTTTTAATTAACACGAAACAAGTTAGCTCTAGTTTTTTGTTTCGGCTAAAACAAATTAGAAATAATTAGATAGATGAATTTACATATATGTAATATAATATATTTAAGAATTTTCAATAATTAGTACAAATATTTGTTTATATAAATGAAAGAACATGCTTAAGTTGTGTGTTTTTAACCTGAAGTCATCTCTACCAACATACCTTTTTTGTATTTGCTCTTGTTGAATTGCTAAATTATTCCAATGTGTACACTATGGTGTTCGGCAAGGACGAACCTTTGCATGATCATAAAGTACACATTCATATAAATCTGTACGATATTCTATTTTTTTAATTAGAAATTTATCGCATCGTTCGAGAAACATATGAAGAGAATTATAAAACATTCAACATGGTTCGTGGAACAAACCACAAATCTTAAACAATAAATAATAAAAATGAGGATCAAGCAATAACTTTAATGAAATTTAGAACGAGACCCATGGCCATGGGTCTCGAAAGTGAGATCGAGGGCATCTATCTGCTTGTTATCGGAGTAAAGGCATCTATCGAGGGTAGAGCGAATGCAAGGTCATTTGGTTAAGATGGGGTTTCTAGCAAAGGAAACATCGTTTAGCAAGGGATTATCGTCTGACTAGGGCGAGGTAGGGCGAAAGTGTGATGAAGGCAATGTGAAACACGGTGAGGAATCATAGAAAGTCACGAGAAATCACATACAAATTACTGACATACATTAAGATTTACGAACAAAACATAATTGCTTGTGTGAAATAGTGGATAGATGAAAAACTACACATCCGCTATTCTTGACATAATGTACTTCTGTGCGTAATTTTTTAGACGAACCAAAGATGACCCATCTGCAATTTCTAATGAATTGTATAATTGTCTACAATTCTAGACGAATAAAGATTGCCCATCCATAATTTTGAACGATCATCGTTAATAAAGACAAAAAATGGTATTTCGTATGGAAATGAATTTCATTATTGAAAATCAACTCTGAAAGCCTAGGCAAACGTGTAATATATTTTTGAATGGATGGTCATTTTGTCAGGATATTACCGATAGACATCGTGTTAGTCGAGAAATTTCCAGACATATACACATTCCGTAAGAAAAATACTAATAGCCACTTCTTATGTGTGGACATTGTCGACGATTTGTGGGTCTGTCCGAACTTTTTTTGTAAAGAAAATATTGGTATTGAATCTCTTCAAAACATAAAAAGATATGAAAAATCATTAATATATATTAAAAATTTAAACAAATAAATTTCATAAATTACAATTCTCATTTCAATACATTAAAGTGATCAATACATTTAAATGAATCTTTTTTTAGAATTAACTAATTATTCTATTAATTCCCATATTTATGAATTAAATTAAAAATTATCTTCTTCTTATATTACTCCTACTTTTTCATCATCATTTGCTTCAATTTCTTCATTTTTTTCTTTGGGTTCATTCTTAAAATATAGATGCATCATCTGAAACAATACCAATAAAATTTTGCTCTTACAAAGTTGACCTTTGATGTTATCCAGATATTTACTATTTGGGAGTATCTTTTCTGCAACAAGTCGACTTAAAAAAGAAAGTTCAATGTATTGATAAGAAATGTAACAAACTTGATATGATTTTAATTATAAAAAAAATATCCATACTATGTATATCTTCGTAGAGAATTAGTTTCCACGATACCTAACTTGTTTATTCGTGTTTCTAATATGATAATTGTATTGATTAGTCACATCAGAATCACATAAGTTTTAATCAATATAAATTACACAATGAAAAATAATGTTGTAAATGACGCTTCAAATCTTAATGGTTTACTATTAAAAAAATTCAAAGATGTAGACATGAATACACTTATTTCAAAATTTCTTTTAAGATCTTGTAAAAGTCAGACTTGTTGAACGTTTCACAATAACTTTTCCTTTTTCACACACAACATAACTAATTGTTGGCTTCAATTTCTATGATCGTACATGTTAAAGTTGTAACCACAAGAAAATACTTTTACTACTAGAAAATTCAGATTTAGGGACTGAAGAATCCGTCTCTAAACGTTCTTAGGGACGGATTAGTGATAGTCAATAGTAATCCAAAAATGAGCGTCGCCAAATGATATCTGTCTCTGATTCGTCCGTAAATACGAACGAAAAATTTCAGTCCGCAAACCGTCCGCAATTGCAGACCACCACACCTTTCGCAAATCGACGGAAAAAATCGGAGATTTTTTTTAAAAAAAGTTACGGACAGGTGGCCAGTTTGCATTTGCAGACGCCCCTTCCATCCGTCCGCAAAGGTGGACGGGCCACCCGTCGGTAATTTAAAAAAATAAAAAAACAAAAATTGAAATTTAATTAAATTAATTTAAATTTTAAATGTTTATATATAATGATACTTAATTAGAAAAATAATATGTGAGTAATATTTGTATTCGGCCCCATTGTTATCGGAACTCGTGATGGCCTCCGAAACTCGGGACGGGCGCGGAACTCGGGATGACCGCCAAAATTCGCAAAGGTCGCCGGAACTCAAAAGCGAAAAGAGTTGAGGGAAAGTGAAATATTGGATGAAATGAACAATGGGGTGGGATGTGATGGAATTTATAGCTTTTTTTTCCGGATGGTAGAGAAAAATCGTCCGTAAACTGCCACAATTACGGACGGTAAGAAAACGGAACGTCCGCAATTGCGGGCAAATAAAACGATCGTTTGTAATTACGAACGGAAAGAAAATGACAGTCCGTAATTGTGGATGGATTGCGGACGACCCGTGGCCGTCCGCAAATTTACGGACCAATCGCTTGGTCGTCCGCAAATTTGTGGACCGATCGCTTGGCCGTCCGCAAATTAGCGGAGCGATCGCTTGACTGTTCGCAAATTTATGAACCAACCGATCGGTCGTTCGCAAATTTGCGGACCACTCAGTTGTCCCTAATTCGGGATGCCCTCGGTGTCCGTTTCCAATCCGTCCCCAAATTGTGGACCGCTTAGGGACTGCTTGTCTGTCCGTAAATTTAGGGACGTATTAGGAACCGAGTTTTTCTCGTCCCTATTCCGTCCGTAAATTTAGGGATGGGCTGGTCTGTCCGCAAAATTCGGTTGAAATCTTCAAATTTCTAGTAGTGTTTGGCCAACTTGTAAATTCAATAACGAGTCCCTTCATATGATCTCACATTCACAAGGAGTGATTATCATATCAAAAGGATAAAATTTATTTAAAGGTATATAATAAGCCATCGGTTCAATTCCTGATGATCTTAATCTTTACAAAAGGATAAAATTTATTTAGAGGTATATAATAACATTATTGTTATAAAATTTCTTTAATTATATAAAGTATTTAAAATCAGTATACTACTTTTAAGTTTTTTTTTAATATTGACACTTTAATTTGTTTTATATTGCAGCCTGTTAGACCATATAAGGGGCGTCTACACGGTCTAGGTTCTCTATAAAACGATATTGTCGAGGACGTCACAACGATACCCTCGCGGTGTAAGAGAATTATACGCAAGATCGACACATCGAGTAATTCGAAACTACACTTCAAACAATGCAAGATGCTCTTCAAGAAACACAATCTAAGCTTCAAGACACGTGAACGTAGATGCGTCACATGGAGAGTATTGATGCGTTCTCAAAATTAAATAAAATAACCTAAACAACCCGCAAGTGCACGGCACGTGTGTAGTATTTTAGGTGTCGATCCCACAGAGACTACGCAACACAACCTAAACTCGAATTATGAATCAAACTTGCTAACGAACAAATATGGTTGAAGAATGAAATACTGAAAGTAAATAAATGAATTGGTTCTTAACGATAGGACAAACGTTCTAGGAATCCAGTTTCACCACAAGACTACCGAAACCGACAATCAATCTATCTATCATGCAATCCCAGTTTAAGCTATCTAAGATAGACGATCCTAATATGATATCTACCCTTTCTCGAGGCATAGACACG